>OY998176.1:86207409-86807409 GCA_963921935.1 Galeruca laticollis | reverse complement strand
ATCCACTTCTAAATCAACTATCATACTGGAAAATCAAATGGCACCTATCAAAGAATTATTCGACAATGAAACTCGAATAATATCTTTCGAACAAACAATCGACTTTTTTGAGAACGTACAAGGATCAGTGGACCCTCTCAGTACAGCAAAAGATTACACCTCTGATATACTAGAACTATTACAACTCTTAACCAAAATACATTCATACACCTCTGACCGCCAAATAAAGACCAAATGCACTAAAACAAAAAAGAGAATTATGAAACAACTGAAGCTTTTAAAATCAGGTGAAGATGCCGAATCTGATGTTTCCCTTGCCACATCTCAGGAATCCCTAACAGAACTTACATAATATTATCTTCAATGTATTGCAATGGAACATAAATGGGTTTTACACCCATTATGAAATGCTCAAAATACTTATACACGAAACTTAACCATCAATTATTTGTCTTCAAGAAACTAATTTCAAAGGACAACACAATCACAACTTCAACAATTATTCCTGTTTTTACAGAAACAGAAACAACGCGGGAAAAGCAAGCGGAGGCGTAGCCATCTATGTAAATACTTCATACGAAGCACACAATACAACACTTAATACAAATTTAGAAGCAATAGCAATTTCTATCAAAATTCCTCAAACAATTAATATCTGCAACATATATATCCCTCCTGATCAAGTAATTACCTCACAAGACATCACTAACATTTTGTCACAAGTTCCATCACCTCTAATTTTACTGGGTGATTTTAATAGCCACAATCCTATTTGGGGATCAACAGGTTTTAACGCAAAAGGCAGAACAATCGGAAACATCCTAGATGCACATAATCTAAATATTTTAAATGACGGTAGGCCTACAAGAGTTAATGTTCACACGAAATCAGCAATCGATTTATCAATATGCCATCCAACTATCTCACCTCTAATTTCCTGGGACACTATACCATATTTATATGGAAGTGACCATTATCCAATCAAAATTACGATCTCCGATCAAAACTCCGTCACTACATACCCTACTGTTACAAAATGGAAAATAAAACATGCTGATTGGCCAAATTTCAGTAATTACATTGAAGAAAACGTCGCTCTACTTCCCGTTAATCTAGAAAACGATAACATCGACAACATTTTGAACTCATTCACAAAAATTATCACAGATGCAGCAGAAAAATTTATAGGAAAAACAAAAGCACTAAAAAACATACACCATTGCCGTGGTGGAATACTGAATGCGATAAAGCTATTAAACAATACAAAGCGTCATTTAATAAATTAAAACGAAATAAATCACTGGGGAACCTAGTAGACTATAAGAGAAGAAGAGCCCAAGCAAGATACATCACAAAGAATGCTAGAAAAAACTCCTGGAAAGCGTTCACATCCAACATAAACAGCTCTACACCTTTAAGTACCGTGTGGCGAAATCTAAGAAAAATATTAGGAAAAAACAAATTTACAAAAAATTGTTTTATAGCTCACAACAATAGCACAGTCTCAAATAACGAAGACATGACCGAATTATTTGCAACACATTTTGAGCACAACTCGAGCAACTCAAACTACTCACAAGAATTTCTGGAATTTAAAACTACTAAAGAAGCGAAATTCTTAGATTACGATGACCATGACAACAACATACTTAATATCCCGTTAACTATAGACGAACTTAATTTTTCCTTAGACTCAACCAAAAATTATGCCCCAGGACCTGATAATATTCCATTAATCTTTCTCCAAAAACTCTCTCATATTGCCAAGTCATACTTTCTCCAAATATTCAACCTAATCTGGACAAAAAATATTTTCCCATCCACGTGGTCACAGGCAATCGTCATACCCATACCAAAGGCAAACTGCCCAAGAACTAAGTTAACTTCATACCGACCAATATCTCTTACCAACGCACTAAGCAAAATAATGGAAAAAATCATAAACACAAGACTATTGTGGACATTAGAAGACAGAAACCTTTTAATACAAGAACAAAGCGGTTTCCGTCAACACAGGTCAACATTAGACAATCTCATTGATTTGGAATCCGAAATTCACGAATCTTTCGCAAATAAACAAGATTGCATTGCAGTTTTCATCGATATCACAAAAGCCTTCGATACAGCGTGGCGTCATGGCATTATCAAAACTCTTCATTCATGGGGCATCAAAGGAAACATCCTAAAATTCATACAAAATTTTCTTAATAATCGTTTCTTTCGTGTCCGTACCAATAACACAACATTAGTTCAACACTTTTCCTGATCGCGGTCAACGACATATTAAACCATCATTCCAAACTAGTCAAAGGCAGGTTATATGCTGACGATTTGGTAATTTTCTCCAAGGGTAAGAACATCGACTCAATTCAGAAACACATCCAAGAAACAGTAAACCAACTTCATAACTGGTCTAAACTCACGGGACTGCAATTTTCAACAAAGAAGACCAAATGCATATTATTTTCTAGAAAACACAATCCTGTGTCTCCTGAACTCAAACTTAACAACATTTCCCTATACTATGTCGATAACATCAGATTTCTTGGAATGATTGTTGACAAAAAACTCAACTGGAAGAAATACATACTACATATTAAAAAATCATGCCAAAACGGTATAAACCTTATGAAAACACTCTCAAGCAAATCCTGGGGATCTGACTATACCTGTCCAATGCACATATATAAAACACTCATTCGCTCAAAGATAGACTACGGCTCTATAGTATACGCGACAGCTAAAAAAACTACTCTAAACCAACTCGAAACCATTCAAAACACAGCACTAAGAATAGGAACAGGAGCATTCTGTTCAAGTCCAATAAAAAGCTTACAGTGCGAAACCGGGGAGCCTTCTCTACAACTTCGGAGAAAATACCTTGCCGCTTCATACGCACTATCCATCAGCACAAACCAGCAGAATCCAGTCTACATTAACATACTGACCAAGCACTACAAAACTTTACATTCGGCAAATATCAACACAGTCCTACCATTCTATGCAAGAGCTAGTAAAATTCTCACAGAACTCCAAATCAAACGTCCCCGCTTCCTCTCCAACAAAATTAAAACTCCCCCTCCATGGTCGATCAATATCCCTCCCAGCGACACTTCACTGTGCAAATTTAACAAATTAGAAACCCCCCATACCCTAATTAGGAAAACTTTTGCCTCCATACTTGACAAATATCCACAATTACACCTCGCATATACAGACGCATCCAAAACCTCTGATGGCGTAGGCGCGGCAGTGATCATGCAAAACAGTACACTACAATTCAAGTTACCCAAAATAAGCAGCGTCTGCACTGGAGAACTATACGTCATTCTTCAAGCACTTACTCACATAAAAACAAAAAATACTTCAAGATCCCTCATAATAACAGACTCTCTTAACTCAATCCATATTATCAATCAACTTTATCCCACACATCCAATAGCCCTCCAAATTAAAGTCGAATGATCGCAGTTGCAACATTCCAATAGCTTTGTGGACATACTTTGGGTTCCTTCTTATACTGGCCTTCAAGGAAACGAAGAAGCCGACCGCAAATCACGACAAGCAACAATTAGTGAAACCGTGAGTGAAGTGCAAACGGTAGTGTATAACGACATAAAACCGCTACTTAAATCAAAAGTGCTAAAATTGTGGCAAATCGAGTGGCAAACGTCCCAATAGAAACTACGCGACGTGAAACCGGAAGTAAAACCTCGAGCGCAGCCAATAAACAAAAGATCGCTTCAAGTTAAACTGACTAGGTTACGAAAAGGCCACACCAAACTTACTCATAGTTACTTAATTACTAAAAGTGAACGTTTTTAAATATCTAAGTGACATTAACATATTAACTAAACTATAAACAACCCATTTTTGTGTCGCTAATTACCCCAGTGGTAGATGCGACTTGCTTGTGAATAAAAAAAAAGAACTTCCAGTAAAAAGATACTGAAATTTTCCTTTAAAGGAAACTTCTATATAATTGATTGTGGGGAAATCTGTTCCGTTTGTAATATGCATACACCAGAGTCGTTGGAGTATATTCTCTTTAAATGCCCCATTTACAGACCTCTTAGACAAAATAGATTTTTTAATCGTGTGGGTAATGTTGATGATCTGGTACATTATTTGAATGCCATTAATGATAATCTCTTTGAGCTCTATATGCTGGCCCATAGTGATATTAGTATCTTAAAATTAAGAGCTTTCGCATGCGGAGAATGAATAATAACACTATAATATATATATATATATATATATATATATATATATATATATATATATATATACAATATAATAATATCAATTAATAACAAATATATATGTTCTAACTCAAATAACTGTAAATAATTACTGAAAATGCCGTATGGATCATTGTAATGAATGTAATGTATGTACCGAACCCTTGTGAATAGATGTATCTTATGCACAATAAAATTTATCTATCTATCTTATTTTTTTAAGCTATTGATTGATTTTTTCCGATGGTATTTTAATTTTAATAAGTGGATATAACTCGTTACTTACTTTTCAACTTTGATTTCTGGTACCGTTTCAGTCCCGTAATATTAATTTAAGTATTTATTTCATTAGTAATTCAAAAGCCGTGAATTACCCTTTAGAGAAATATGTAAAATTTATTAAATTCCGCTTTTCAAAATTTAAACTATCGAGGACGCCCGGTATATAAACTATTTTAATTAAAACCGAAGCCGTCCAGTATAGCAGAAATATTTCTTGTTGTAATTAAATCGATTCAAGTTAATTCCCTCACCACCGTTATCGCCAAAAATTTTAGGTAGGAATTAAATTATAAATTCGAAAACCGAGCGTTTTGAAAGGGTTAGAGTTAGTAGAATCGAGAGATAATTTGGCAGTAAGCAGATATAAAATTGATAGTTGTGAAGTGTCCGACCGCCCAGTATTTTCTGAGTAAATGGAAATTTAT
The DNA here is from genome assembly GCA_963921935.1 of Galeruca laticollis. NCBI lineage: Eukaryota > Metazoa > Arthropoda > Insecta > Coleoptera > Chrysomelidae > Galeruca > Galeruca laticollis. The sequence goes on along the minus strand of OY998176.1, from coordinate 86,802,461 downwards.
TTTGAAAACCGAATAAAATATTTCACCGGGGTTTTGAAGTTTTATATTCAATTTCCATAAACGATTTAGTAGTTCGGCTATTTAAGAATATAATTCCGTATTTTGATAGAGTTGGTAAGCCGGTATTTTTTTGAAACAATAAAAACAAAACTTATTTACAGTTTTTATCACCCCGTTCTGTATATTGTATCTTTGGAATTAAGGTCTGAGCCTTCAATGCATTGAAGTAACATTTTGATTTTAATTTTGCGATTTAGATTGTTATACCTATTGTCCTGTTTCAAATTACCCAAATACATATTAGATTTTTATTTGCTTTTCTCCTCGATAATTGGATTTTATTTCGACTGTGATCTTTTGCTTTTTTTATTCAGGAATTAACCTCTCTGTTATACAGTTTTAACTGACCGGAAATTTGAAAAACTAAAGACCGACTGTGAAACGGATCAGAGGCTGTTGCCACCAGCCGTTTCCCTTTCGGAACGTGCATAATTTTCACTAGATTACTTCGATTTATTTTAGTTCAGAATTATATATAGTTTTAACTGACCGGAAATTTTGAAAAACTAAAAACCGACTGTGAAACGGATCAGAGGCTGTTGCCACCAGTCGTTTCCATTTCGTAACGCGCATAATTTTCTCTAAATTACTTAGATTTATTTTAGTTCCAAATTATATATAGTTTCAACTGAACGGAAGTTTGAAAAATTGAAAACCGACTGAAACGGATCAGAGGCTGTTGCCACCAGCCGTATCCCTTTCGGCACGCGCATAATTTTTTCTAAATTACAGTTTTTATTTTGCTTGTATTTGGGTAACCGCTGTCCTATCCTCCGACCAATATTTTAGAATAATATTAACCGATAATTTGAAAATTTAAAGTGTAAATTCTGCTATAATAATAAAATTCTCAACCAAGTGTGAGGCTGTTGCCACTGATTGATTGATAATCTAATTTAAATTCTTTAGTTTTTTTTGTTATAAACTGGTCTGGTCACATTTTTCCACCTATCCCGATTGACTATCCCTACCGCGAAGATAGTTTTATCTCGTTGACTACCGTGATATGTAATTATTGTTTTACTGCTGCTTACCGCATAATTACAAAACTGCTTATACCGCTTCCGCTGTTATTAAAAATTGCATTTGCTTGCTTACACCTGTTTTATTGTGTCATTGCTCACATTCCTTAATACCAGCAAATTTCGCATGGTGCATAATAACATACGGCTTGAACACGTTTGCATACTGTATATATTTAACTGATTCGGTACCGCTTGAAAATAGTCAGAAATTGTTGAATGTTATTTTGTATGTATATATTTTAAATAGGACTTGTAATATACAAATAAATACGATCAGTGTTTTCCAGGGGCGTAACTAGGATGAAGCTCGGGGGGTGGGGTGGACTACCGGGAGATCTGGGAATCGGAAGTTTTTTCAAATTCTGAGCCCCTAAAACTGCATTTTAGCTTTGTTTTTCTTATAAAATTGTTGCCTACAGTTCCTAGCTTTTAGTACATTTCAATAACATATAAGTTTTCTGTGATTATGTATTGGATTTTTTTAATTTTAGTGTTCTTGGGGGGGGGGGGGGGGGTTCTATCCCCCTCATCCCCCCCACTGGTGTTTTCTTAATATCCCGTAGCATCACCGTCTGAGGTTTATAGGTTTTGTAGACGTGTTAAATTCAACGAGACCCCTGCAATTTTACGTAACCTCCATCTGAGGCTACCTGGAACTCTTGACGCGAAGGGTCAAGGGGCCGTGGAGTAAACCACGTAAAATAATCTGGCGCCCGAGCATTTGTTTCAAAACTTTGCATCGAGGGTGTCCAAAGTGACGCGTCAGTTGGTAGGAACCTGTGTGCGGGGAAGAAGGACGAAGCGAACAGGAATCTCGTCACAAACTAGAATGGTAAATGAGCTCGTTTCATGAATTTCAATGAAAATGTCAGAAGATATATTGAGTCTGAATTAAGTATTTGCAACTAATAACGCCAGTCTACGATTTCAAATAAAAATGAAAAAAAATAATGAAATTTGAATTCTTGCGGTAGGCTAGAGCGAATGGCAAACAAAGATATTTTGCACTGTTGTCACGAGGGAAAATTTTATAAGTAGACTAGTTATGTTTTTTCTTTAACACCCGTTAAAGAGAACCGCAAAGTACTGTCAAAACGTACTCTTTCAAATAATGTTCTCCTAATCGGGTGCCTCTTATTAAAAAGGTAACTCTCGCGTAGTCAAAGAAATTTGGAAATATATATTTTAAACTGAAGTGATGATGCTTTTAAAATAGAAAATATAATGTAAAATGTTTGTATAATGAAAATTAAATGTTCTCCATGTAGGTTGAGTTGTTTGGAAAACATGTGATGTAACACACATACATAAATTGCGTTACCCCAGAATTCCGAACTCGATTTAGTACCGGACCGCTTATTCTTCTTCTATTTAGGGTAGTTCGAGTGACTGAGACACCATGTCCACATCCACTTGAGGAAGATTTGTCGAATTAGCTTCGGTGAAACCTGGATCCATTTTTAAGATGACTTTTAAAAGGTAAACAAACAGAAGCACGTTTTCTACTATAAAATAATATAACAAACAACTAAAAAGTCGGCGAGGATGATATCTGTTTGAGGTTGGTTGTGGATATTGATGTCAATTGTCAAATTCTTCTAGTCGACGTTCACTTTGTATTAATCAACTTGGATAGTCAAGTAGGATTTGTCAACAGAACGTACTTGCAATCTGACAACAAGAGCTTCTGCCATAGGTCGACTTACAAGCGGTTTATTTAAATCTAAAAAATTTAAATCTAATTTTCGAAGATATTTATAACTTTTTGAGATAAATATCGTCATCATAGAAAAATATATGTTGTTTTTAATCCTTCTGATATGATTTCACTTTGTGATGATGTGATGATGCGATGATCCCAAAAGACATTATTTAAAAGATATTATTAGATTTTAGTAGACATTAATTTCAAATATTGCTAGCGGCCATTGAACTTGAAAGCCATTGGCAAGGTGTAGTAAAATCAATAACAAACACGTCGGTTTTATAAATAATGTGTCAACAAGGTCGAGAAACAGATCGTTGACTGGGTTAGTCTAACAATTTCCTATATATAGAGAGTTCATTTCTCTTGAAGAATATTCATTATTATTATTGTTATTAATACTACAAACGTTTATATTCTGTGTTACATATGGTCAGTAATTTATATACGTAGTTTCTAAATACATGTTGTCCCAGTAATTTTTAAACTATGTTATTTATTTAACCCTAAAGAATGGTGCACGAGGTAGGTGTTTCCCGGAGATGAATGGTTCGATGGTTCAAGAAGTACATACGAGGGGCACTTGCTAAGTAACCACCACAACTTGTTAATTCATACCCATGAAACGATCTCATTATATGTTGGTAGACAGAGAAAACATTAAAGTTTTAGAGCATTACAAATGTTTAATGTGAGCTCCTTGAGTCACACAGATGTCAAAACGATAGTCCAGTTCAGCCCATACACGCTGTAATGTATCTGGGTCGATACTATTAACAGCATCGGTAATGCGTCTTCTGAGCTCAGCCAGTGTGTTGTAGGTAGTGGTGGTACGAAAACCGTATCTTTAATGTACCCCCAAAAAATCGCATGGTGTAAGATCAGGAGCATTGGGAGGCCACGCAAATAATGCCAAATCGTCTGCAGTACAACGGCCTATCCAACGATGAGGGAGTTCCTCGTCTAGATACCGATGCACTTCATGATACCCGTGTGGTGGGGCTCCATCTTGTTGGTATATAAAGTTGTGGAATCAGCCGTCGGTTGCGGAAATAACCACAGTTGCAACATATCGAGGTACGACATACCGGTCACAGTTTTTTCATGAAAGAAAAATGGTCCATACACATACACAAAAAACATTCAATTTGTCAGAATGTCTTTGTTGTGATATGATATATGTTGTATATATCACAACATCAAATCAATCACAAGAACTTTTACATTTCTATGAATTCTATTGTAACGTTAAGCCCTTAGTCTTTACTGTAATGGTCGTAAACGCCCCTTAATAAAAGAAAAGTTAGTTTCTATAAGTGCCTTCTCAACACGAGACCAAACAATTGAATTTTAAATAGAGAGGGCTACTCATTCATAAAAACGTTTATTTTTGCGGCCAACAATTCTAAACGCTAGTAGTGAAATAACGAATGAATTATAAAAAGTAGGGATGGTATTGTAGATACATGGCCATGGTAATTTCGGCTGGTTTTCTAACAAACTTGGCACCGACGAACCATGATAATCCAAAAACATTAAATTAATTAACTTAAAAGTTTATTTTGTCACTTAAAGTCTTGAAAAACACATCAAAACGAAAGAACTAAATGTTTACTCTCTAGTCATAATGGCGCTCGTATAAACAAACCACGTTTGACATTATTTACTACAATACTACGGCGTATTTAAAATGATCGTCGATCACACTCTGACGATATTTGCATCTCTCTTTATATGGTAATTAAATAAGGACAAAACTATTAGACTAGACTATTGACACATTAAACATCAGGTACTGAAATTTTGAGCATAAAGGTATTTAAGGATACAACAAATACTTGTTTAAAATTTATATAAGAATATGCCTTAATTAAATAAAAGTATTATTAATTAATTTTAAAAGCAGCGACTCAAATGCATAAATTAGTATGACTTTTTATTTATTTGCATAACTTTTTAACAAATTTTCAATTAAACTTCTAATTTCTTTTTTCCCGCAACTAAAGAGGATTTGTAAATATGGTAAAGCAGTGGAAGTGTCCGTAAGTGAGCGTAGAATGTGACTCAATGTTTGGGGCAGGAAAAAGTCAAAACAAACATATCTATTTTATTTGTTAATCTGAGTCTAATAATTTGACATTTCACATCAGTGTTTACAAAATTCGTTTCTAAAAAAAATTTATAATCGAAAATGGGTAGCGATAGTGAGGATGATTTGACATTGACTTACTGATCCCGATATGTAAACTAGCCATTGCTTTAGAAGGACATCGGTCACTATCCTGGTAGATGTAGGAGCTGATATAACTTCTTTAAAAGAGATAATTGATAACTTTTTCCGCAGGCGAATTATAACGTTTTTTGCTGCATAAAGTATTTTTATTTCAGAGTTCTCAAAATTTGAAAATTTGGAACGTTATTTCACGACGTAGGTAGGTACATGTACAAAAAGAACAAAATATATGGTTCATTCAACGGATTAAGAAAACCGACTTAATAATTTCAGAGAAAAAGTTCTCTAAACCATGCAACAATGACGACAGGAAAGTATATGATAAAAATTGTTATGAAAAATATTACAGTTTTGTTTATGATTTATGATGGTCGTAGAAAAAGTATAGTATACAATTTGCATGAAATGACCCATTTCCAACTCGCTACGCTCGTACTACAATATTTCATATACCTACTCGTGGGAAATGTATGTCATTTCATGCTCATTGTACAATATACTATTGTGGGCCACAAACCTATCATTTATGAGCTGTATAGTCTCGTCAACAACGAATAAAAATTGATTTTCTGGAGGTGACGCTGGCCCATATTTCGCTTTGTTTGATAATTTACTACTTACTCTTGGAATATATATAGTAATATCAAACTTGTTACGAAAATCTGACACCTGTCGAAAATTATTGGCGAAAATTTCATTTGCGTTTTGTCTTGACATTTCTAATATGATTCTTCTGTTTTTTTTCTACATAGTCAATAGCTAAACTCAAAACCAGATTTTCTCTTTGGAGATAGTTACTAGGCGATAAAGTGAGTTCAAATATCGAGTTCACTACAAAAACACTCAATAGAATATCAAATTTACAAATAGCAGATGACAGCAATTGAGCGTCAGTAACAGTTTTCTTTTCAGTTCATTTTGTATAATATCCTCCAGTTCTTTATGACAGGAAGCAATATAATAAAGGCACAAACTGAGTTGTGTCTTTGAATCCACCTTGTTGCGCACAGACTTTTTAATTGTTCGATTTTCGGCCTCTAACTGTTCAATTTGATTTTATAAAACGTGTTGCCAGGTTTATTAGACTTATTTTCGACACATAATATGAAAAATCGATTTTTAATGTTAATTTGATATGTGTACCTTCATTTTTTTCACCACTGATGAGTGCTTGTAATTATTCAATTTTTTTATAGTTAACATTTATTAATTTTCAAATATATCTACAATAATTTGATAGTAATAATATATATATTACTTCTATTCATCAGCCCACAATTTATTCCCTTTACTAATTCTCAATAGTTTCTTCAACGGGCGTCTGGTTTGTTTCAAATTGTTAATCTCCGATAGGCGCTTGATCAGCTTCGAGTAGTTGACCTTCAACAGGCGTCTGACTTTCTTCAATTGGTTGACCTTCCACAAACGTTTGATCTGCTGTAGGAGGTTGACCATCAGCTGTTGGTTCACCCTCAGCTGTTGGTTGACTCTCTGCTGTTGGTTGACCATCAGCTGTTTGTTGAGCATCAGCCGTTGGTTGACCATCAGCTGTTGCTTGACCATCAGCTGTTGCTTGACCATCAGCTGTTGCTTGACCATCAACTGTTGCTTGACCATCAGCTGTTGCTTGACCATCAGCTGTTGGTTGGATCTCACCAGCTTGTGCACCTACACAAAAAGTATTCAATAAAAGTTATAGAGATATATTATTTTGAGAAGGGCATGGGGCAGAGTCAATTCTGCGTGAACTCGTTCCAAGGTTACTGAGATGGTACCGCATCTACGTAAAATTAATTGACTTGACCACTTACTGCAAACTTTAAGAAACCGTCCACTGAAGACGTAGACCCAGCATTATAAGCAATGGGCTATTCCAAACAAATATTGTTTATGCGCCGATGACGTACCCAGGTTCTTCTCAAAATACGATTGTTTTAAGACGTTTAAGCAAAAAAAAATTTTCCAAAGGAATTCAAATATATAACTGGGCATTACTTGGTATTAAAAAAACTGTGTCAAATACCATGTATTGTATTTGCTCAGAAAAGTGTGCAAGATTCTCCCTTCATATCACATCTCAGAAATCTAAGGTGTCATTCAATCAATCAGCTATTTGAATCAAGACAATCATCCTAGCATACCAGCGATCATAAGAAAAATCGTTTCCCATCTAGGACAATTAGAAAACATGTAGGCTGACAGGTCAGGAAACTGCACAGGAATAAACGGTAGAGAGGTAACTGAATCAGATCTGTGACCAAACGGCTTTTTGAGGAGAAATCAGCCAGTAGACAGTCAAAGGCTCTGGGAAGATTATAAGGTGTCTAAAAGATCTCTCCAAAAGGGCATCAAAGACTCCAATCGTAAATGTTGGGAAAACCGTCTGTGATATCTGGGGGGGGGGGTGTTATAAAAGTCATGGACCGGCTACCCTCCCAGATTACAAATACCTATGCAAATGGAGGAAGAAGTAGCACTTATTCCCTGTACACCTATTTGTTTAATTTAACTGTGATACAAATGTGATATATCTAAATTTTAGCCTGGATGAGTTACGCGTAGCATGTAATAAAGTTAACAAGGCTCCCGGACCCGCATATATGCCGCTAGAGACAATTAAAGCCCTTGCTTCAAATGACCTCCATATTATGTTCTAGCTGTATGCAATTATTTGGCCAGTCGTGGAAAAGAGCGAGACTGCTACTTTTGAGGAAAGCAGACAAGCCAATTGAAAATCCATCCGGATACTGACCAATATGCATGCTGGACGTTGAGGGAATACTCTAAGAGCAGCGCATCCTCATAAGACTAAAGAGAGAAATATCACGCACGGGGGAGGTAGGGCGGTCAACGACAACGAGACAGTTTGTTTTTGTAGACGAGAAACAGCATAGACGCCATAGAACAAGTTTTAAAAATTGCAATTGGGTCAGGACCAGAATACTCCACAGCGCACTGACGACTCCGCGCAATCATCACATTGGACACAAAAAATGCCTTCATAGCGCTAGCTGGCAATGAATCTTAGATGTACTACATAGAATGTAACTAAATGGCAGCATCATCAAAGTAATAAGAGCCTACCTATCAGAGAGGGAAATCATTTTGGAAACAGAAGATATAGCGAAACCTAGAAACGTCAACAGCGACGTACTACGGGGTTCAGTCTTAGGACCAACGTTGTGGAATATGATGATATGATGGGCTTTTGATAATATAACAGCCAGCAGGAGTGACTCTTATAGGCTTCGCTCACTATATTGCCATGGTGGTGGTATCCAAAGGGGAAGAAGGTTTGATGTGCATAGCAAATACAACACTGCATCACGTATATAACTGGCTGGCAACTGGCATCCGAGATAACATAAGCTGCTCTGCTTACGACCCATAGTAAAATAAACGGTTTTAAAGATTAAAACTAACTTTTCCGCATCTGTGGCCCTGAACAATATTCTATCATAAAATTGTTACTTGTATAGACTTCGGGGGATGTATCGTGCTAACAAACCAAAATTTCTCCAAAAATAATCAAAAATTTAGTATATCTGGATTTATAGGACCTGCTATACTAGTCAACTGAAAATCAATAGGGTGCATCTGTGAGACTGTGAGACAAACTGAAAATTCTCCAAAAATTACAAAAATTTGGTTCTTCAAGTACCATAGCGGCGCACCTGTTCTACTGTTCTTTAGTGAGCTGAATATCAATAGGGTTTATCTTTGAGACGCTCTGAATAATATCCAATCATAAAATTGGTCACTTGTATATACTTCGGAGGCTGTATCGTGCTAACAAAATGAAACTTCTCCAAAAATGACAAAAATATCGTATTAGCTGTGGTAAGCTAAAAATCAATAGACTTCATCACTGAGATGTCCTGAATAATATTCAATCAGAAAATTGGTGACTAGTTGAACTCCGGAGGCTCTATCGTGCTAACAAACTGAAATTTCTCAAAAAATGACAAAATGTCGTACTTCAAGTACCATAGCACCCGTTGTACTGGCTCTAGTGAGCTGAAAATCAATAGGGTTCATCTGTGACATGTCCTTAACAATATTCAATCATAAAATTGGTGACTTATTGCACTCCGGAGGCTGTATCGTGCTAACAAGACATGTAAGGAAAAGTGGCCGACGACATACACACGGGATTTTTTTCTAAAAACCGTTTTTTCGTGTTGTTGATGGAAAACGTAAAAATAACTCAAAACAAATTTCAAAATTCCAACTTTTTTTGGGGTAAACCAATACTTTTCTCGCATATAGATAGGTTGGGCGGAAAAGTAATAGGCACGATTGAATTCGATCTGTAGGATATCACTGTAAAGCCCAAGAGAGCAATCATCAATCTAGTACCTGGGAGTTTGGTTGGATACAAAGCTAACTTTCGCGAACGTGTACACAAATTGCTCAGAAAGTGGATAAGACAGCGGTGGCTCTCTCTAGAATGATATCCAACGAAAACGGACCAAGGACATCTAAAAGAAGGTTGATCTTGAGTGTCGCCCATTCCCAAATGCTTTATGCTGCTCCTGCCTGGCATATAGTTACAAGCAACCAGAAACTCATATCTGAACTATCGACTATCTCAAATGAAGCAGTTGGAGCAATAGCTGTGGTATCTCCAATTGAACTCGTTATTCAAGAAAGGAATGACAAATACAGAGGAGTGGATGGATCTATCGCCAGAACGAACCTTATGGCACGATGGCAAAGGAAATAGACCAATGGGAAATGTGGCAGATGGACTCACTGACTAATACCAAATATACAAGAATGGATAAACGGACCATATGGGGAAGTCGACTAGTTCTCAGGCGTTGAGTGCACATGGGTGCTTCAGAAAATATCTCTTTGGCCGCATATATGAGAGCAGAGTCTGAAGACTGCCATATTGCAGAGAACAAGATGACGAGCAACACTCCCTGTTTGCATGTGTACGATGGGCAGAAACACGTAAAAGTTATCAATATGACACGGGTGTACCATTTGGAGTGGAGAGTATGATGGTATCTCTGGTTTCAGGGCAAGAAGAATGGAGAAGTGCGTATAAAAAAATAAGGCGCATTATCGAAAATAAAGTGAGCTGCGAAGTAGGAGAGGCTTTAGTCGGTAGGAAACTGGCTCTCCGGAAAGACCGGAGTCTAATGCAAGATATATGGAGCATTATTCATACCATCCATATCAAGCATTCACAGTGATTCAGCAACAAAATATTATATCGTATAGCTAAAGAGGCTGAAGTGAATTTGATCATAAGTATGAAATTTATATTTTTAAACTCATATTTCGAATTTGAACGATCAATTCTCCCTATCTTTTTTTCTCCTCATTTTACTGTACCTTCAACAGGCATTTCTCCTTTACCCTTTTTGCCTTTCTTATTTTTCTTCCCTTTCTTTTCTTTCTTCGGTTTTGGAGGGGGCAAACAAGTATCCGGCCAAAGATCCATGTAAGCTTGTAACATTGCTGCTGAGTCAATTTTGTTATTTTTCTTAATTACGTACATGTCTTCCAATTGTTGTACGAGGGGTGCGTCTAGTTTCTTTATCTTTTTCTTCTTCATTAGCTGTTCAAATTCAGCTTTTGTTATTGGTTGTGGAGGAAGAGTAAGAAGCAGGTGTCTGCAAATAAAAAGCTTGGTATTTGAAACATGCCCATTAGAAAAATAAACATGCTAAATAATTGGTACATATTATTAATACGCACCCAAATTCTTTACGAGCTTTCTTCTTTTTAGGTTTATTTAATAAGTATCTAATTCTCTTAAATATCAATTCCGTCATGTTTGGTTCCTTGATTATCCAGTTGCCCAATATGCCTCCGATTTTGAGTGATCGTCCCAGTTTTTCTGCATTTTCCATTACCTATTAATATTACTACTAAATACTATGTTTTTACAAAGAATTATCAAAGAAAGTACCCGAAGTAGATTTATAAAACGCTTAGATGTTTATTATAAATTCACGTAGGTAACAATTTATTTAATTAACTGTCTCGACCCTTACTTCGTGGAATCTACTCATATTAGCTAGAAACAGTGAGTTTCATTTAAAACACTAACAAATTATTTATTGGTAGCAAATTAATGAAACACTATATATAGGATATGTCTTTTGGGGAAATCGGGGCAAAGCGGTCACCTTAACTGGAAAAAGTGGAAAAAATACTAAATAAATATGGTTGGGATTCTACATTTTAGCTTTCATACTGCCTAAAAGTTGGTGGCCTTAAACAATCCTTTCAAATATCGTCACCGTTTTGTATGTACATTACCAAATAACCATTTTCCCGTAAATACGAGTTAAATAACTTTATACTCAAAGTTATTTAAAAAAAAACTTTATTAACTAACATACAACAAAGAAATCGCAATGTGCGCATTCCTGGATATATGAGGGGCCTTTGACAACACAACTCATGTGTAAGAAGCACTGAAAAGGCGAGGAGTGAATGAAACCATTGTATAATGGATGTATGAGTTGTTGACAACGAGGATAGCGGAGACACAGGTGGGGAATCAAACCACCTCAGTTAAAGCCACTCGGGGGACACCTCAGAGGGAGTGATATCTCCCCTTCTATGGAGCCTCGTAATAGATGAGTTGATCTACAGGCTAACGGAGCTTGGCTTCGAATGTATGGGCTACGCCGATGACATAGTTTTAATAGTCAGAGGCAAGTTCGAGAACACCTTGTGTGATTTATTACAAAAGGGCCTCAGAATAATTGAGCAATGGTGCTTGTCAGTGGGGCTAAACATTAACCCAAGCAAGACCATAGTAATTCCATTTACCTGGAAAAGAACACTTCCAGCCATGAAACCCATATTCTTAAACGGGGAAATCAGAGGTTAAATATCTAGGGATAACCCTAAACAGTAAGCGTCTGTGGAATAAGCATGTTGAAATAACTGCTAGTAAAGCAATAATAATTTTGATGGCGTGCAGAAATCTAGCTGGTAAGAGGGGGGCTGTTACCCAAAAATACTGCGATGGATGTACGTCATGATTGTGAGACCAGCATTTACGTATGAGGAAATGGCACACAAAAGCAAGTCAGTACAGCACGAGGAAGACCCTCGACAAAGTTCAAAGGCTTGCCTGTGTGTGCATCACTGGAGCTATGAGAAAGTGGGCACTTGAGATCATTACAGATCTCACACCTCTACATTTGGTGATAGAAAGATCTGCCCAAGACGCAATTCTTAGAATATCTAAAGAAGGTTCAGGCAATGAGAGTATTAAAAATCAGGGAGTTTGGTCCTCTCTGACAAGATACATCTCATTAGCGAATCTTCCCAGTGACGAAATGATCAGGAAAGTAAGCATCGAAAAGAATTTCACCACGATGCTAAATACGAGGAGAGACTGGGAAAGGGAATACACCACCCAAACTCTCAAAGAAAACACCATTAGATGGTATACGGATGGTTCAAAAACCACCATTGGAGCAGGCGCTGGAGTATTTAGGCCTGGCACCAGATACTCATTATCGTTAGGCTCCTTTCCGAGCGTCTTTCAGGCAGAAATACTTGCGATCGAAAGATGCGTGGAAATGAACCTAGAAAGAAACTACCAGAAATGTGACATATCGATCCATTCTGATAGTCAAGCAGCTATCAAAGCATTGAGCTCCCATATCATTGACTCAAAGTTGGCATGGGAGTGCCGAAGAAAACTTGATGAATTAGGCAAGAATAACAGGCCAATACACTTGCCAGGAAAGGAGCACAAATGCCCTTTATTGGCCCGGAGCCTTTCTGTGGTGTAGCAAAATGCTCCTACAAGAAAGAGTTTCGGAAGAAAGAGGAAACAGACACTCTGGCGGTGCCTTCCCGGGTTGGAACATTCCAAAAAGTTCCTGGGGAACTTTGACACTACTAGATCCAAAAAATATTTGGACCTCAGTAAAGATAAGCTACATCTCCTCACGGTCTTTCTTACAGGACACTGCCGCCTTAGAAAGCACTTAATGAGAATAGGTCTAGCAGAGATTGACGAGTGTAGATTCTGTGGGGAGGAGGATGAAACTCCTGATCACCTAGTTCTGGAATGCCGCGCCATTGCAAGCCAACGCAAGAAATGCTTTGGACAAGAAACTTGTAAAAGTGAGGACCTAACCTCGTTGAAGCCGTCCCAAATACTAGAGTTCATTAGAACCTTGGAACTGGAAGGCGATCTGTACTAGTAGCGAGAACAGCTCTGATAGGGGGGGCACAATAAACCTTTGGTTTCAGTGCACTGTAACCCCGTTAAAATCTAATCTAATATAATCTAATCTAACATACAATTGATGCGTTCTTTTTGACTGAGATCTCAGATCACTTCAGTTAAGGTGATCTGAGATGAAGTGATGTGAGTAAGCACCAAAAAGAACGATATCTCAATTGAAGCGCGCGATCTGTCGATATATTTAAACTATACGACAGATTCGTATCAGCATCTAATAATGTTAATTAATGTATCCATAATTTGTAACAAAAGAAAAATAGATTATGTGTGTTTATTATTTATATGTCAATGGTTAAAACCTTAGATAACCTTGGTTAAAACTACATATAAACCAAGCAAATCAAATATTTCTTCATCCCCTCCACTTTATTTCCGACTCAATTCCAACTGATATCCCCTTACAACACATTTAGCATCGGTGAAGGGGGAGGAAAAATCTCAGCTCACTTAAAGTGAGTCAAACAAAAAGAACGCTAACACTACTGATGTGAGCTGAGATTAACTGAGATCTCAGTCAAAAAGAACGCACCTATAGTATGTGTTGTTAACTCAGAAACTGAACATGGAATGCATTTTCAAATTACAATCAGTAATAAGGAAAGTTTACAAATACTGATTCATCATTTTATAAAATAAATAATGTCTATATATATTTCACAAGCCATCTATTATAGTTATATAACTTACGCGACAAAATGGATTTGTGGATGGGACAAAGGGAACATATTACAATAAGTAATACGAACTTAATATATTAAAGTAAACATTTATTGCACCTCAAATTGGTGTTAACATTAGAGCAATAAATTTGCAATTCTTTAATATAACATAACATAGCAACCTGTATAGCGAACTTGCGAACTTTCCATGCCTCAAAATTTTGATTTTTTTAGTCTTCCTATAATTTCGGATTCTAAGACTTCACTTAGATCCTGAATATCAGGAAAGACGTAGATGTATTTTGTTTGTCTATATTGTCTGAGAAACGATCGTTTTCTGCGCTCATTACTTTGGCTACAAAATTTTTTTCGTGTGTTTCTCTGATAATAATTCCGTCTATATAAAATCGCATGCCTTCAGTTTTTTAAGATCGGTCCTCTCAATTGTAATCTCCGATAGTTTTGGATAAAATTCAAATTCATTGTCCATATCATCCGATACATTATCAGGGTCTACTTCAGCGTAACTCTCAGAAGAAGATTCTTCTAATTTTCTTCTCCTTCTCCTTTTAACCATTTTCTTTTTCGATTTGGACACTTCCTTTCTTTTCCTTTTCTGCAATCTTCAATTCTTCGTAATTTGGAGTTGCGGTTAAAACTATAGTTTTTCCCTTTTTAACATTTCTTTTTACTTGCTTTTTATCTGTTGCCTTAGATATGGGGGATTTAGAGGCTGTTTCACGACGAGCTTACACTATCTATAAATAAATAATAAATGAATTTATTGCTCTCTAGTATAACACTGATACATGAAAAAGAGGAGAAGATTAGGTTACATCTATTAATGCAAAAACATCATCCTTCATATTTCCCAAGGATGACACAAGGTAAACTTTACAATATTATTTAGCAAAGGATATTAGTAATTTTGTTATAAGAAGCAGTGTAGTAGATGTTATTGTGTTTCAAAATAAAATATTACCAATATATCTTTTCAGATGTCAACGATGGAAACAGGCCTTAGGCTTTGTTGATTGTCACAGGTATGCCAATTTGGACGCAGAACAATGCAACAAAACATTAAGAGTGTGCGATAGACACTTTTCCCAAGAATATTATATGTGCAGTAATAGCAGAACAAATCTGCAATATAATGCAGTTCCGTCCTTGAATTTGCAAAAAAATAGTAAGTTCTCAAAATTTTTAGTACCTAAACAATACTTCTGACAATAGGATTTTGTCTTGTATATTTTTACTAGGTATTTCAAATAATTTGCAAATTTTTTAGATGGCGGTACAACTTTAAAGGAAGTCGCAGTTCAAACTGATTTTAAGACAATGCTGCACAGTGAAGGTATGTTATTATACTTATCGATGGCGTGTTTTGGATAAAATAAATATATGTAAGTTAAGTATTTTATAGCAATTTTATTTTTCAGACGATATGAAATATCAAGATGTTTATGTTCAAACAGAAGGCGAATTTTTTTCAGAAAATGTTGAAAGTGGTAACGATGTTTCTACTCTAGCTTCTGTGGTTACCAGAGGTATTTGATGTTTTTTTATAGCTAGATACATTTCTAAAAGGTACGCTTTGAATGATTTAAATTAAACATTTTTTATTTTTACGTCTATTATGATTTCGTGGTTAATAAGTAATACTCATTTAAAAGTGGTGGCGAAAGTTTAATCCTTTATAGAACTTTTGATTTGTATCAACATTTACAGACCTCAATGACGCTTACGGCCAATACTCCTCGAAAAAAAGTGTTGAGAGAGGAGATAAAGTGTTTGAAAAAATCAACTGTGCCTGCTCAATGTTCAAGAAAGTTGGAAACTGGAATATCGTTTGAAGATATTTCCAAATATTTGGAAACTAACTACTCAGAAGATGCTTGCAAACTTCGAACGTCTCAGATAAGTTTATTAAATAAATCACCTAAAGGTTGTAGGTACACAGACGATTTTAAAAAGTTTGCTTTGAGCGTTTACTTTTTAGGACCTAAAGCATACAAGAAAATTTCTACTTTGTATCGGTTACCTTCCAAAAGCACGCTCAACCGGTTTACCCGCCGTTGGGTAGTAAACCCAGGCTTTAACGAATTTATTTTTCGCCTTATTGATCTTAGATCTCGACTATTAAGTGATAAAGAAAAAGATTGCATTATATGCCTTGATGAGATGACATTGAAAACTCATTTATTTTATGATTTATCAAAGGATAAAATAGTAGGCTTCCAAGAATCACTTTCAGCAGAAAACGAATCCGAACCAGCAACTAGTGCATTAGTTGTTACGGCACGGGGTGTATCAAGCAGCTGGAAACAACCGCTTGCCTACTTCTTTTATAAATCAACGGCGCCTTTAAATGAAATAAGACATTTTGTTCGAAACAGTTAGAAAGTTACGTGATATCGGTCTAAATGTGCAAGGAGTGGTGTCTGATCAGGGTTCTAACTTCCAAACATTAGTTAAAAGCTACCTTAAATTGAGCACAGACAATGTTTTTTTTACGTAGATAATATCAAGCTTGTTTACTTTTTTGACGTGCCACACTTACTTAAATCTACTAGGAACAATTTTTTTCTTACTGGTTTGAGTTACCAGAAGGAACTACCAATAAAATGTATTTGGATACATTTTACAATTATGAAAAAAAAGGAATTTAGACTCTGTCCAAAATTAACTGACGAGTATATGTTTCCAAATAATTTTCAGAAAATGAAAGTAAAATATGCTTCTCAGATTTTTAGTCATTCTGTTGCAGTTGCTCTTAATACGTACATTGATTTTAAAGTTTTACCTGCAGATGCCAAAGTAACTGCTAAAGTCATTAAAACAATGAATGCTGTTTTCGATTTATTAAATTCGTGCCATTTAAATAATTTCAATGCATTCATGGGTACCCAACAACAGTTTCAGCTAATGGAAGAATTTGAAACTTTACTGAAAAATGTCCGTGTGGTTAACAGTGAAGAAAAAATTTAACAAATAAAATGAAATTTATATTTGGGTGGAGGCTTAGAATAAAATCAGTGAAAGCCCTTTGGGGTATATTAATATCAAAGGGTTATACCTTTATTCTGACAAGAAATTTAAACCAAGACTGCCTTGAAAACTTTTTTGGGCAAGTTAGAAACTGTTGTGGTAATTCAAGAAACCCTACGCCTATACAGTTTTCTAAAGCATTCAAAAAGTTGTTTACTCTGAAGTATTTAGACCATGTTGACGGCGCCAACTGCACTAATGACATTAATGAATTGTTGTTAAATATTACTCCAGACTTTGCAGAAAACTGTAAAGATCTCATTTTACCGTCAATAGAACCATCAAATCCTTTGATAGTCTTTACAAGTGATTACAGGAATCTAAACAGTACCGATGGCAACGCGTTAGTTTACGTTACTGGTAATTTATTAAAAAAATGTATGCAGCAACATTCCTGCGACATATGTATTGCTTTTAATGAAAGAAATACCTTAAGAAAAGAAACAACCATTTTTTCTCAGACAAAAACCTATGTCAGCAATACAAATTTTCCATTTGGTGGGCTCAATGTACCTAGCCAGAATTTTGTTGGATATGTTACCCAGCTTGAAGATATATTTGTAGTTAACTTCAATAAATTAGCATGTAAAAATTCTATCGGAGCGACGTTAAAAGATCTTTTTAAAAATGTATCATTTACGCATCCTTGTAAAAATTTTCCTTTAAGTTATTTCTTATCTCTTTATACAAGTTTATATTACACAATTAAATTTGCAAATCGTGAAATAAAACTTAAAAAAATCTTATAAACCCAATACAAAATTACAAATATTACAAAATTTGTAATTATTCCTTTTTGCTTTGCTTCATAAGTTTGGTTTAGGATTACATTCTTAACTATATGTTATTATTCAATATTGTTCTTTATATGCAAAACAAATTCTAAAGAATGTTATAGAATCTGGTATAATTTTTAACTATTTTAAATATGTAGTTGTTCATGCTTCCTATTTTTATATTGTAATGTATACATGAGGATTTGATTTATTCTAAGTATTTATATACGTAGAACCTTGATAACTTGAACCTCGATAACATAATAATCTCTATAAATTCATAAAATTTTGTGCTCCCTTCCCCTCTGAGTCCAAAACCTCCTTTACTTAAAATACGAACCCTCTATAACTTAAACGAATAATTTGGGCATCGCACGTCAGTAACTCAAAGTTGTAACGACGACGACCTTTGTAACTTGAATCAACTATCAATGAGTCGTCATTTGAAATGAATTAACACGTGTTTACCAAATGGCTCAGTACAGTAACTTATTTGTATCATTAGCTTACAGCCGTCTATCTCTATAATTCCTGAACAAAGCTCATAAACGGACCTCCGTAAGTAAAAATATAAACCAATAAAAATTCCTTAACTTAAACCCTTAGTAAATAGAAACCTCAATAACTCAAATTATTTAACGTCTCCCTTGGTCTTTATCTTATCGAGGTTCTACTGTATATATTTGTACATTTTTGATGAATTATTTTATTTATATAATGTAATAAAAGCTACTTTAATCGATGATTCTAGTTTATTTCTTATTAGTAATTTTATTTTCCCTATTAAATACTCAAACGTACCCTGCATAACAAAACAATACCTATCGTTTTTTGAAATAGTTTTCTAACAATGTACATTTTTATTAGCCCCCGTACCAAACACTCAATTTATAAATCAACAAGCTATGACGGTAGTAATTCGCGCGACCCCTGTATACTCGAGACACGTGCGGTTTTACGATCGTTTTTCGGAAAGCCTTTAACAGCGTTACATCAAAGAGCCGACGTCGAGTGAACTTACTATTCATTTGTTTATGTACGGTGACTATACATTGGACAAGTCAGGATGATGTTCTCGAGGGATTGGGACCGGAAGTGAACGACGACTTTGTTATTTTAAACGCAACACCCTGTATATTATTAAATTTTCGTGTTCAACATAAAATGTTAATGTCACTTTATGTAGAATACCATATAGGGCGACGGCACCGGTTGTCCGACCGTTACCAGTTGTCGGCTATTTCTCTAAATATTTGAATATAATGGGGAATGTTCCTATATAACATGATACCAATAGTAGTCTGTGAGTTCTATGATACTTCATACATCATTTGTCAGAAACTGCGCGGGCGCAGAGCCCAATGACACTACTTATAAATTATTTAATATGGTGACAAACTTGTGTTCCAAGTTCCAACTGCAGCTGCGATTACTTTACTTTTGTTTAGTGGACGGAAGCGTCGGAAATAGTGAGTATATTGACGAATTATTTAGTAAATGCATGCATAATCACATCAACATAAAGCTTATGGACAGAATATCATGTTTTACTATTAACATGTTGAAAAATACTCATTTTACAAAAAATATTAGGGGGCCGCTTAACAGGTTCATTAAAATGGATTTTACCGGCTGTCGGCCAAGGTGGCCGAGAAGTGGTTCTAGGAGGGATTTTTTACTCAGTTCTTTTTTAATGCCTAGTAACGTTATTTGTAGTCTCTGTTTTTTTAAAGGACAAGATATATTTGAAAATAGTCTAGACCAGTTCGCGGCCGCTTTTAATTAGTTCCACAGAAATAGCTATTTGTATAACAAGGGAGGAAAGTGCTACTTTTCCTCCAGAGGATGAAGTTTACTAGCGGAGGGCAGTAATCATTCGAGGGAGGAAAAGGCACTTTACACCCATGTTATACATATGATTTTTCCGCCAGCCTCAAATAACAAGACATTTTCAATAATTTATTAATAAAACTAACAAACAAAATTAATAAATACTACTTAGGATGGATTTTTACGAAACTTTACTGCGCATCGACGATGAACTTCTAAAATGCTTGGCTAGGCATCGGGAGTGTACGTTTTTATTTGTACTTCAAATCCCTTCGGATTTTAACTGTTCCTTTAAATCCCTTGGATCTAAAATACACTGAAAGAAATTTCCATTAACCGTTAGCAAAAACTGAATAACAGTTATTGCATGAAATAGGCATCAAGTAAGTTCATGATTATGATTATTAATGTCACTTTGTTGGACACCACTGAATAACTGTTAATAGATATAATTTTTAAGAATTTCGTATAACCGTTATCGAGTGCACTTAATAAGTATTATAAGATTTTATAATAGCAATCATACTGTCCTATAGTAAACGTTACTAAACGTTCAAATAAAAAACAGAATTTCGTCCAACTGTTATCGAGTGCACTTAATAGATATTAGAGGATTTTCTAATAGCAACCATATTGTCATATAGTGAAGGTTACTAGATTTTCAAATAAAAAACAATTTCATATAATTGTTATTGAGTGCACTTAATAAATATTATCGGCTTTTTTAGTAGCAATTGTACTGTCATATAGTAAAGGTTATTAGATTTTCAAATAACAAACGGAATTTTGTACAATTGGAATCGAGGGCATTTAATTTAGATTATGGGATTTTCTAGTAACAATTATACTGGTAAAAAGTAAACGTTATTAGATTTTTTTAAGAATATGATATGTCATATAACCGATATCGAGTGCACTTTTATAAGTATTATAAACTCTTCTAATAGCGGTTAGACTATAGTACAATAAAGATTACTATATTTTCGAATAATTATATGATATAAATTTGCTATAAAACATTTATATTAACAAAATATTTAAATTAATGGAACTAACTATAGATAACTACAAAAATACATCATGATAGGTATAAAATCAAATAAACATATTTTCCAATTAAGTTTAGATATCAAAGCTCCCAAAAATATTTTCCACAAAATAAACTTAAAGAAGGATGAGAGACGTAATTTTTATATACTTATAAATGTTTTAGTATTTCGATTGATTGGTGTATAAGAATCGTGAACATAGTCAGATATATAGTCACTTAATCGCCACTGTATCAATAGGTATTTGAACGCCATTTATATACTCAACCCAATAACACTGTCGGCGTATTCAACCTAACCTCACAGTTATTTGCAAAAACTGCAAATAATCACCTGCACAGCACACAAACTTTCAACACTCAACACTCCCAAACCAAACGTGAAAGTGAAATTCGCGGCGCGCGGGTGTTCCAAGGTTCCAACCACAAATAACCAATAAGACAAGATCGACAATCACATCGGTAATGTTCGGACCAGAAAAAACTGCATTTCGATGCTAAACAGCCGTTTCTTTTTAAAAAATTATTGGATATCTTAATAACCGGTATACGAGGACTGCATAATTGTAAGTAGGTAATCTATTTTGTTGGTACTGAATAGTGTTAAGTGGGTACCTAATTAGGACTAGTAGGTGCTGAATTGGAACAATTCAATGATGTCTATAACTAAATGACTATAATAACAGCAATTAGATTTCCAGTTAACTACATCATTTTATCGAATAACTGTTATAAAAATGTTTCAACAAAAGTTGCGTTCAGAAAACACAACAGTTGCACAATCGTTGAGTAAATGTTCTGTGAACGCACATTGATCAGTGCGCGAAGTTCAACATATTTGGTGAGCGGACGCCATTTTTCTGAGCGGTTTTCAATTGCGCTCAGTGAGCACAACACGTTGCAAATTGTGATGTTTATATAAAGATCTATGGCTTTATTAATAGTAAACAAAACAAAGATTATATTTAGTAGGGTTATATATGATTTAATTAAAATATTACAGCATGAGTGATGAATATGATGCGATTTATACATATAATAATGTTACATACAGCATAACAGGTACCAAAAATGTTCACGAATAATAATAATAATTAATTCAAGCTCTTCAATCAAATAGATACATTTAAATACCTCTATAGCTCTTGCAGACATCCTAAAATGCTCCTTAAAAACTAAATCGTTGTATGCTGGAATTATTTCTTCGTAATAATTACTGTTTTTTTCTCGAATACCACGTCTTCTCACGTTATAATCATGCAATGGTTCCTGTAAATTTTCTATTACATGGGCTATAATATTTTGGTTAATATCTATTACACCACCATCATCTAATAATGCAAGAATTAAATTGTTCTAGCCCTAGCCATAATTTTAATTTCTCAAATATTTATTCCAAAGACAATACAATCTATAATAAAGATTATCTATGATCTTTCCAAAAAATGATCGTTCAGAAGACATACGTCAACCATTCGTTGCTCAGTGAGCGCTCAATCAACAGTTGAGTTATGAGGTATGTTTTCTGAACGCAACCAAAGTTAACATACTTGTGATAATTATGCACATGCTAGTAATCACTTGAATTGTTTTAACCACTATATTTGATTTTTTGTACCAGTTATTAAGAGCATCTTAAGAAAGAAATCTAATTAGGGCATTTTGCTCAGTGTAGTTTCTAACATGTGAGACGAAAGTGACCACATTAGTCTCGGAATTGCAAAAATAATTTCATTGATAACGTACTATGACGCCACTTTTACTTTTCCTCCCTAGGGAGGGAAAGTACAACTTTGCTCCCTACAATGAGGCCAGGAAATGTATACTTTGGATAGAGGTAGGCAGAAAAATCATTTAATGGTTGTGGGGACTTGAATTATCAGGCCGACAACCGGATCTTTCTCGGCCACTGCTTTATTACTTGTTCAGTATTTGAAATAGGTACTTATTTTTTTGTTTCTAACATTTCCAGATGGCGGGTCACGGGAAAGTGGTCAAAAAGAAATCCAAATCAAAGGACAAAGTCCTCAAAAGGATGAAATTATTCACATACTCCGAAGAATCATTGAAGGAAGCTCTTAACCATACCCGATTAGGTGAAATTTCAATACGAGAGGCTACTCGGCGATTCAGGGTGCCAAGAGCTACTCTGCAAGATAGATTGCATGGCAGACGTGGTGATGCTGTCAAAAAACGGGTCCACAGCCCATAATGGGTATCGATGGTGAAAAAAGGATAGCTGAATGGGCTATAAACCTCACATCGTTTTCAATGAAGACTTTAGAGAGGCTGTGCGAACGATACATAAGAGATGTGGTGATAACACGAAATCCACTGCATCCAAATCAACATGCATACACTCCAGGGAGGTCCACCGATTCGGCTCTTCATCTCGTGGCGGGCCGCATCGAGAGATCGTTGGAAAATAAGGAGTCCACCCTGGGTGTATTCTGTAACGGGTCAAAAATAACGTTACGAATTTTCGCATCTCTATTAATATTAATTAATATGAAATAATTTTCCAAAGCTTCAATGTGTATCGTTCTCCATCGAATTGACTTGCATGTTGCCAAATGACCCTTTTTATTTCTTGTTAGTTATTATTGTCAATTATTTTTTTTTTGCTAAATTTCAGCGCAATTCAGGTTTATAAGAAGCTGATTAAATTCTTTAGGATTTTAAACTTTAGATGACAGTCTCTGTACCATATTCTAAGTTGTTTTATCGTGTTTTCGGTATTTTCCACGGAAACGCCATCTAGGTGTACCCAGTAGGAATTGTTAATACCATAATTGACAAACTTGTTTTCGCTGAAGCGTGAAAGGTACTTTATTCCAGTAGGTTCGGGCATTCTGCTTTTGACCTTTGTACATCGTGGTGTGACTTTCAATTTTAATCGTGATTTTTTGAAAAAAAAATCATCCTTCATGGGATTTATTTTGAAAGTCCATATCATATTTTGGGATTAGAAATCGTTTTGTGGCCAATAGATTATTTGGTATTTTTGGTTATTTCCCAAAGTTATTGCTAGAAATAAAGGATTTTTACACGACACGTGCAAAGTGTCTTCTAAGCGCTGCGTTTTACACCGACAGGAAGAATATAGATGTATACTTTTTGCTAATAGCGCCAAACTAGATCCCACTAGTAGATATATCAACCCAAAAGCCCCTTGGCCAGGGGTTTTTATTTTGGATATTGAATTGGTGCTGAATTCCTTCAGTTCGATCGTTCTTCTTGGTGTTTTCCTTCTTCATCATATGCAGCTGTTCGTCTACATTTGCTAAATATATGCTCCCTGAAGCAGTACACCAGTGCTTCTGCCGCCGGAAGAGTCGATCAACCACCGCTGGGAACACGCAAGTTTTTATATTTTTTGTTGAATTCTTTATTTTAGGATTTTTATTTAATAATTGGCATTGTATTTGTGCCGGTATTTAATGACATTTAGTAATTCAGTAGAATATCGGCTTACTTGACGTAAGTTTATAGTAACTTTTCTTAGTTTTGCTTAACTAGATATCTATTATTTTTTTTTGTTGCACAGTAACTTATATTATGTGAGCGGGATACTAGGGTATCGGATTTTATTACTTTACATATTATGATTATACTTATTATTTTCTGCATAAGGGTTTTTGCCTGAGCTCAAGCAACGCCACAGTTATAAATATATTACCTGCCTACGTTTGTCCCTTACTGTTTTAATGACGAGAGGTTATTGTTGTAACAGTAGTAGTGTTAAACCCTTAGAGTTCCGCATGGTAAACCTTTACTTAGAAGTGTGATTTGTAGTTGGTGTTAATATCTTATTATTAGTGTTTGCTTTAATGATTCCCATTTACGTTTTTTTTAAATTCTATATTGGCAAAAAGAATCTCCTCACTGTTATCAATAATTTTACACAAATTTTGGGAATGAAATTAAATTAACTTTAAGATAAGTAAGACTTTGTTTTTTTTGTCTTGATACGACTTTTTACTGGCCTTTTGTTAAATTGGTGGCCAGTATGACTACGGTTAGGTGCTTAGGGTCAATTTAACTGGCGCCCATTTAAACTTCGAAATAACTTTAGCTTAATTCGAGAACGGACCACTCCCGTCTCCACTTGAGTCTAGCCGCGAGCCCTAAAATTTTAGACATCGATTTGTCGCGTTACAATTCATAGACATAGAAGGCGCATTTGATAGAACCACTCTTCCTAAAATAACAAATGCACTTTCCAACAAGAATATCCCCCAAACCATAAATGGCTGGATATATAACATGCTCTCAAAAAGAGCAATCAAAATCAGTGTAGATGATGTAACCATCAGAGGCTTGGTTGCAAAAGGTTGTCCACAGGGAGGGGTGCTCTCACCACTACTATGGAACATGGTCTTAGACTCCTTGGTCAGCCACCTCAATGATAACAACTTCTACACAATAGCATACGCAGATGACCTAGTGATTCTGCTAACAGGAAGATTCGAGGATACACTCTGCGCTTTAATGCAGGAGGCCCTCAATATCATAGAACAATGGTGCAGAGACCATTCGATGTCAATAAATCCAAAAAATACTGAGATGGCTCTCTTCACGAAAAAAAGGAAGCTTGCAAAACATCAAGCCCCAAAGCTCCTAGATACCAAACTTAATTTCTCTTCAGAGGTGAAATATTTAGGGGTCACCTTTGACAGTAAGTTAACGTGGAACTCCCACTTAGAAAACAGAGTTAAAAAAGCATATATTTCTTATGAGCAGTGTCGTAGAACCATCGGCCGCACCTGGGGAATGTCACCTAAGGTTGCTGCCTGAATCTACACTGCCATAATCAGACCTATGCTAACGTCGGCGCGATTGCCTGGGGAGCTAAGGCAAACCAGCTGACAGTCGTCCGTAAACTGGACCAAATCCAAAGAACAGCATGCCTCAACACAACAGGAGGCATGAGAACCACACCAACGAGAGCTACGGAGGTAATCCTCGGTCTCACTCCCCTTGACATATACATCAAGGAGGTTGTTTTGATGATCATGGCACGTCTGCGCTCTACTGGTATACAACCTGATGTAGGATCCCGTAAACTGAGACGTAACTTGTGGCATGAGGCCCTCAGGGAGATCCCACTGCTGCAGGCCAATACGGACTCGATTCCACCACGATATGCCTTTAACAGGCCCTACAAGGTAATCTTTAAAAACAACTCACAAGACCTATTGGAAGAAGGCGCAATCCGCATCTTCACAGACGGGTCTAAATCCAATGTGGGCTCAGGATATGGTCTTTTTTCCAGATCCTTGAATCTAAACATAAAATGGGCAATGGGCTGCAATGCAAGTGTTGCTCAAACAGAGCTCACTGCTATCTGCATCGCTGCTAAAGAGATTAACAAAAGGAAAACCACAGGTAATAATATAAACATCCATACGGACAGTAGACAAACACTACTAGCCCTGAACAGACCACGTATTACATCAGGCCTAGTACTAGAATGTCACATGGCCTTAATCGAAGCCTGTAACAACAACACGGTCACTTTAGGGTGGATCAAGGGCCATGAGAAATCGAAAGGAAACCGTACTGCAGACTCGCTAGCCAGGAAGGCAGCCTCCCAAAAACTCTTGGGACCTGACACTTTCATTGGTCTATCGGCGTCAGCAACGGCCGACCTATTAAAGGAACACTCCCTTAATAAGTTTAAGGGACGACGCAGAAGGCTGCAGGCTTGCCAAGGAACTGCTACAGTATCCGGATAGCAAAGTAGCCAAAAAATACGTGACTATGAACAGGCGGAACCTACGAACAACCACAGGAATTCTGACTGGTCACTGCCACCTACGAAAACACCTTCACAGACTGGGTCTATCTAACACCCCACTTTGTAGAGGATGTGAACAAGAAGTTGAGACTGTCGAACACATTCTCTGCGAATGTCAGACACTCTCTCATTTTAGGTTTCAAGTATTCGGCGAGCATAGGCTAACATACGCCAATATGAGGGAACTTAATTCAGGCGACGTTATCGCCTACTTCAAGGAAGTAGGCTGGATGACGAGCTAAAAGGAAGTTTTGAACCTCAGAAGGATGCACAATGGGCCAATTGTGGCCTAAGTGCTGTGGGGCCACCGACCCTTCAAACCTTTACAGACAGATACAGATGGGCAATTAAAAAAGAGTTTTTAATTGCAACTGTAACAAAGATTGCGAAAGAGAAAGGAGAATTGCATCGCTTTCCAAGCAACGAGCCTGGTATTAGATGGTATAGATGTTTTATACAGCGTCATCCAGTAATTTCTGTTAGAGAGGCTGAGGGAATTAACAAAGGTCGAGCCGAATTTCTTGAAAACAATATAGAAATAGTTAAACATCCTCAAAGAATATTTAACGGAGATTTCATTTTATGCCTACCTGATGTTTAGTAGGTAGGCATAAATTAAATGTAACTTCTGTCATTCTGACGATGATATTGATTTATCGAAACAATTGTCAATTTTTTAGAATTTTCAATAACTTGTATTATATTGTGGAATTAACTAGAGACCTTGAGTTTCATTTAAAAACACATTGGAAACGTTGAATAAATGCAAAACTATCACCGGTAATTCCACACTCTGTCTCCTCAAGATTTTAGATCAGCTGAAAAAGTCGTAAAGGTAATAGAGGATCGACTGTACGAATATGGCATAAACGTTAAAGTGATCATAAATGAAATCAAGTACCTCGAGCAAAGTATTCACTCTAAGGAAAATGTTGATGCACTTGTGGATGGAAATGCGGGGAACAACTTTGTTGGCGCAAATGTGGATAGAAATTCTTGTGACAAAAATGTAAATAGAAATGGGTTAGAAATCGGAACAACAATTTATATGGATGGTATCCATGTTCTAGATGTAGCTATTATAATTTCGAGCAATGACTTTCCACCAGAGATTGAATTTATTGATTTATTATCTAGTAATATGGTTCCTAAGATTACTGAACGAGAAATGCTGGATAACGACGGTCCAGAGAATGAAGGAGACAAGTTTGCCGTTTTTAACGAAGTGCCTTCTGTGATACTGCCTGATGATGCAATTCCTGAAAGAGAAATACTCGATAACAACGATCTAAAGACTGAAGGAGACATACCTGCCATTTTAAATGAATCGACTGTGATACTACCTGATACTGAAGCAATTCCTGAAAGAGAAATACTCGTTAACGTCGATCTGAAGAATGAAAGAGACATGACCGCCATTTTAAATTAATCGCCACCTGTGATACTACACCCGATGCTGATGCAGAGAATGAAGTTGATATGACTGTCGTTTTAAAGAATTGCCTCCTAGTACAAGTTCCAAATCCCCTGAAACAGAAATGTTAGGCAATAAAATAAAAATTCTACATGAGGTGGTGATATAAGGCCGCCTTTCCCAGAGAAACTTGATGTCAGAGATGCAATGCATCAAACTCCTGAAAAGCACGTTCCTGGTCACGAAACTTCGAAACAAATAGTGGATATTTCCAGTGAATCGCCTATAACATCGTCCAGGAAACATTTGCCTTATACTGATGCAACAAGGAGTCAAACAAATTCTGATAAAAAAAGAGAAGCTGCACAGTGCAATTTCAAGTAAAGAGTGGAGACATTTCTACGAAAAAAAATATTACGCGAAGAGATAAAAAGTGGAGGCGGTACGAAAGAGGAGAGAATTGAATCAAAATAGACAAAAACAGCACAAGCCAAAGAACGTAGGCAACAAAAAGAAATGGAACTATGAAACAGAAAAAGAGAGGATAAAATGTTCGCTTTGTGAAGACGAATTAATTAGCGAGGAAGAAGAACTCCGAGAAAAATATTGGCTGTGACCATTGTTTCAGATGGTACCATCTTCGAAGCACAGAATTCGGAGAACATACTTTCGAAGATGTTGCTTCTAAATACTACATTTGTGATATCTGCAAATAGTCGTATTGTACCTGTACCTAGAATATTTATTTATTTGTTTGTTTTTGATGTTTTATTTTATGTTGTTTACACAAGGGTATATGTATGTAAACTAAAAGTTGCCATAAATACGTTTTCACTGTCTATAAAGTGTTTCCGAACTTCTACTTTTTATTTATTTTATTATTCCTACCACCTAATTATATCATCAGCAAATGAAGTTACATTAGATCATATAGATATCAACTAGGAAACCTATCTAGATATCTTACCATATACGGCTGTCAAACAGTTATTTATCGGCCCATCGGCCAGGAGGCCGAGAATAATAGAGCCCTGGCCGACAACTAGTGAAAAGTGCATTTTCTTAAAAAACATTTTTTGTATTTTTTTGACGCAAACGATTAACACTTTCAGTGTATTTGTGAGACACTAGAAGGTTGAATCCACCATATGTCTCTTTTCCGTTAACGTCGTTATATCTATCGAAAATATTTATTTCAATCTCAACATGGCGCTAAAAGGCCGACAACCGGTGCCATCACCCTACCCGTGATATTAATTTTTTTAATAAGAAATTGACAGGTTCAGACCTTTATTGAAAATTCTGTGGGAACATCCCCAATATCCCAAATAAAAAACAGCTTATCGGGATGATTGATAGGACCAACAAGGTAATTAGTGACATGTCGAAAATGTTTTTTTGTATACAGGGTTGTTAAAAAAATGATCAAGTTCAAAAATATCAAATATCGTCCCTGTAATTGCAAAAAGTCGTATGTCAAAAATTCCGGTTTTTTTTATTTGTTGCATTTTTAGTCCCACATGCTCTGTAAAAATGTCTTATGTCAACAGCTGTTCTAACATGAAAATATTAGTAATGGTTTAAAAGTCGTATGTTTGCTCCACAGTTTCTTGTTATTGCAAAATGTCCTATGTCTCAAACAACTGAGAGTGAAGGTAAGGTTCATTTGTTTTCTGACTTTTCTGCTAGATCTAAGCAAGTAGACTGTTCTATTACTAATAATAAGTATGTTAAAAGGGTTATTCTTTATCTTTTTCGCAATATTACATTATTTAAATATAACTAAAATGTGTCATGAGAGGAATTTCTATGATGAAATTCGTAAGCAATTTTAGGTTATGTTTGCTGCTACAACTTAAGAATTAAGAACAATGTTTTTTAGCACTTTCAGCAATTCTACTGCATAATTTAACATTATAAATGAGAGCTAGTACATTACTTTCAATTTTATTACTGTTTTAGAAAATGATGCGAAGAGGAAAATTGATGGTGGAGTTGGCTGAAAAGATTAATTCAATTCCGGCTGCTACAAATGAGAGCCTACCTGATGAAAATAGCAACCCCAATGTTGATAATCCAGTCTCAGGGCAAGGTAGGCTATGCAATAATTTCACTTTTATGTAAACCTTTTAGGGCACAATCTCGGCAGATTATTTGGCAGTGACTATAAAAAGTCACTTATGTCAAAAAACACACTGGAAATGGACATGAATTCAAGCCAAGACAGGTGCTAGTTGTTAGTTACCCGTGTTATTAAGTTATTCTTTGAACAACTTAGCCAAGGCTGAAGAATCACTTCACTCAAAAATGTGTATACATTACTATTCAATCTGCTAAATTCTCAGTGCTAAATAAATAATGTATTATTGTTATTGTTGCAGATAAGATGCTCCTAACTGTTGCTGAGGATGAAATTCCACTGCCAGTCTACGTTGAAAATCTTTCACTTTTCACTGTGGAGGAAATCGACGAACAAAAGCTGTTGAAATAGGCCTACCTCTATTTTCGTTCGACAAAGTAAAACTATCTGCTAGACCTGGTCGAGAAAAAAAGACGAGAGGCAGAGAAAAAATTCAGGATATTTTGAAACAGACTGATGATAGCATAAATGATCCTTTATTCTCTTCTGATTCAGATAATTATCGGCCCAGTTCAAGTTCCAGTGACGATGAGTCTAACTTTGCAAATAGAATTAAAGTTTTGACAAAAGTACGGAACAAGCAAAAGGTTTCACGTCAAAGCATTGCTGGGAAAAGGTCCCGTTTAATAAAGATTTCAAATAATTATGACAAAAATCAAGCAAGTGAAAAAGAAGATGGTGTGTTTTGTGGGGAGCAAGGCCCTGCTTCAATTATTGAAGAAGCCGATGCAACAGTTGAAGACACTCCTGGTGCTCCAAGAGTTGAAAAAGAAGGTAGTCCTTTAGTTGAGGACAACCCTAGTCCGGTGGAGATTTTAGTAGGCCCGCTGGAAAAAAAGAAACGTAGAAACAGGGAAAATATAAATCCAAAAGACTGGGAAAGGAATGTCAATGCAGCTAAAAGGAAAAGAGGTGAACCCTATTTTGGATTGAAAAAGCAACAGAATGCTGCTAATACAAATTTAACAATGAAAGGAAGGGGAAAGAAATAAATGATCGATGCAGTTGCAAAAATGGACAAAACTTCAAGTGTGAAAAAATAACTGACCTGGATAGAAACAAAATGTTCACAAATTTCTGGAAGAATAAAGATCGTTGGGAAACAAAGCGAGCTGTTATTGCATTTTTGGTGGATAAATCTACACCGGATTGGCGACGTAAAACCACAGACATTGAAAATGCTCGCAAAAACGTGTCATTCCAATACCACCTGAAAGTGGTTGATGAAAAAATAAGAGTCTGCAGGAAGATGTTTTTAAACACTTTCTGTCTTGGGGAAAAATCAGTCAGAGCTTGGGTATTGAAAGGGATGTTAGAACAACCTCTACCACTAGAAAATAATCCGGACGTTCCTGAGACCATGAATGAAATGAGATTAAATATTACTGACATACAATCAAAAACAGACTCAGAAAAAAGAGAGGGAATCCGGCAGTTCCTAAATTCCCTACCTAAAATGGAATCACATTACTGTAGAGCCAAAACATCTAAAGAGTATTTAGAACCCAATTGGGAATCCAAAACACAGCTGTACAGGGAGTATGCCCGTGTATGTACTGAGAAAAACACAAACCCTGGATCAAGGGCCCTTTTCCATAAAGTTTTTGTCGTAATGAACATAGGCTTTTACACACCAAAAAAAGATCAGTGTGAGACCTGCATAAAATACAAATTGGAAAAGGTTTCAGAAGATGAGTTCAAGAAACATCAAAACAGAAAAGAAGGAGCCAGAAAAGAGAAAGACAGTGACAAGAAGAAATCAGAAGAGACAAACAGCACATTGGTGGTAGCAGTTGATGTGCAAAAGGTACTAACATGTCCAGATATTAAGGCATCGTCTTCCTATTATAAAACGAAACAAAGTGCACAACTACTCAATTTTCAACCTTGCAAACCATGATGTCACATGCTACATCTGGCACGAAGGAAACGGGCTATTAGATGGTGACATCTTTGCCTCTATGCTTGTAAAGTACCTTACTAAACAGAAAGAAGAAAACCAGACGTTACTGACGTCATAGTTTGGAGTGATATGGCTGTACTAATCAGAATAGATGTGAAACTGTGGCTAACGCTCTTCTGTACTTTTCCATTAAGAACAAGGTTACCGTCTACCAGAAGTATCTTGAAGTGGGCCAAACGCAGATGGAAGTGGATAGCGTGCACAGCACAGTTGAAAGAAAGATCAAAAGACATGAACACTATGTACCAGCAGATTATATTAGAGATATCAGAGAGGCAAGACGGGAGCCAAGCCCTTACTATGTTGAGAGTCTTTCTTTCTTTCAAAGCATTCGCCTAGGAATCAAAAAGGGAGATCCCTTCGTCACAGACTTGAGATGCCTTAAGTACACATCAAAGGGCGAAATTTGGTATAAGTTAGATTTTCCCGAACAATGGAAACTACTGCCAAGAAGAGCTAAGCCAACAACAGAGGTGTATAATGAGTTGAAACCGTTGTATAACAAGCCACTTCCCATAACAGCAAGGAAATTTAAGGACCTGCAGAAACTCAAAAACCTTCTAGAAGAAGATTACCATTCTTTCTACAATAGCTTGAGTTATGAAAATTAATGCAACATGTACAATGTTTGATTTTTAGTTGTCATTAATGTAAATTACTACTTTTTCAATAAAACCAGTTTACCATATAAAGTTGTATGTCAATGAAATAACCTAGTACTTGAAAACAAGTCCTATGTGTTCGTAAAGATTAATTTTTTAATTTTAAAATCAAAAAGTCGTATGTGCGTATAAAGCACAAATAAGATAAGGTGACAACTTAAATGCCATATAACATGATGTTACATCATAAAAATAAGCTATTAACTGATTTATGAAATAATTGAATAAAAAAATATTAAGTTTTTTTGCTATCCTCAAAAGTGGCCTTTTTGACAGGCGACTTCTTGCAGTTACAGGGACGATATCTTAATTTTTTTAAATGAAACACCCATATTTTTATTCTTTTACTTAATTCTAAGGCCGAAAATAGGGGCAGTTTATGTGCGTATTGTTTTGTGATCAACTTTCACGTGCCAATAGAAGTTCGTATATTTGCTAGATTCTGTAAGCTGAAATATATAGTTTTTGAATAAAACTTACCTTACTAAACTCTTCATAAAATACATAAATACCCCGGATAACATTGAAGAAACAAGTTACTACACAATTGCACATTTTAATTAACAAAAAATGGATCTCTATAAAAAATATAAATGTAAACGACAACACTACTAAATTACTTATTTTTTCTCTACACTGGAGTACCCTGTAACTAAATTCTGTAGAAACTATTTGTAAGATTACTGAATATTATTAGGTCCATCTTATGTTATATATTCACATTGGCAAAGTATAAATGCTATAAATAATTATTCCAGTGTATGCTGCCTCATTTTCCTTTCTGAAACTCATAATATTCTTTCAATTGAAATTTATTACAGTATAAATGAATTAATTCTCAAAATAAGTCTACACAGGTTTTTAAAATTTTATTATGAAATAAAAAAACAACAGTAGCATTGAAATATTAGTACCAAAATACAATTAAAAAAAATTAATGCATCAAAATCTCCATCTGCACTAATCTACTGTTAGTATCTCCCGGCATCCTATATGGCAACATTCCAGTGAAATTAGTCAGACATTTGGCTTGTTCTCTCAAATGTTTCAATTGAACTCCCATAGTTTCATCATGGAAACGTGGTATATACTCATTATTTCCTTTAATTTTTTGATATTGAGCAAAAAGCATATTCATTGCTGCTAACAGAACATCGGGTATTACTTTACAAAGATCTTGATGATAATTTTTGAAATTCTTAACTCTATCATCTATCTCTTCAGGTCTTAATGGTATCAACTGGAGTTCTACAAGTGTTTTGGAAGCTTGAGCATAGTTCTTAGAATGGTACTGATCAAAAAATGAAATAAGATCTTTAAGTTTAAGGAAAGAATTAACAATATTGGGTGTTGTTTTGTAGCCTTCTCTCGAAAATCTGTCTGCAAAATGTACGGCTTTATCCCGAATTCTACTTCTCAAAGATCCGGCCTCATTTTCTAATTGAACAGTTCTTGAAAGTATTCCAGAAATAAGTTTCAAGACTTCTTCTTGATTGTTGGCTATATCAAATAGATCTATAGCTTCTTCAAATAATCCTTTCTTCAATAGACTTTGTGCTATTAACTGAGCTATACTTTCAGCTGTAATATTTGCATCAGTAAATTGGTCAACTAGGCCTTTAGTTCTTATACCATTAAGCTGTATTTTTCCAAGAATAAGTTCGTAAAGCTTAGTTTCAACAGCTAAATAAGACACACTGATTTTAAATAGGTTTTCATTTTCACTGTCATTATAGTTTCTTAAGAAGTAGAAATAATGCAAAGCTTCATTTGGGCAAGTAAGTTCAAACTTCTTTACATAAAGCATAACAAATCTAGCCAGGTTCAATCTGCAAGACGGTTTTTCATCCATTGGATCAATACTTAATAATGGTGCACCCATATCATCTGGACCACCTAACATGTATAATTCATTTAAAGCCAGCGCCATATGAAAACCATGTACTTTAAACTTTTCTGTGCGAGATAAAAATTCAAATGCAGCTTCAAATTGACCTGTCAATGCCAAC
The DNA here is from genome assembly GCA_963921935.1 of Galeruca laticollis. Lineage (NCBI taxonomy): Eukaryota > Metazoa > Arthropoda > Insecta > Coleoptera > Chrysomelidae > Galeruca > Galeruca laticollis. Next base: position 86,767,853 of record OY998176.1, on the reverse strand, counting down.
ATTTGGAAATATAGATGAGGTTGGTTGGAAGCGTTATAGTGAGTCTCTCCATATTCTTCTAAAATTGTATGTTGTAGATCTCTATATTGAATACAGTCATCTTTGACAGATGTGGGTCTTACTAAGCTTAATTTCAGCCATAAATAATCATCAGCCGTTCTCGCTACTTCCGAATGTTCATCAGTTATATCACAACAACCTAGGACTGACCAAACTATTCTTTTAAAAGGATCTGTATCGTTTCTAATTACTCTTCTATAAGAAAATTTGATAGTATCTTCAAGTCTACTTATTTCAGATTTGGCGTTATTAAATTTAGCTTCTAGAAGTGAAATAATATCCTGGAATTCTGGTAGTCCACTCTTTTTCAAGCAAAATATTGCTGCTGATACATCTCCAGATCTTAAGCAATAATATACCATAGGCCACAAAGGTCTATCCTCTACAAGTCCATCTTGCAGCCCTAAGTATTCTCCCTGTAGTCTAAGACCTACAAAACTACGTACTAAATGGTAAGTACCCGGAATTCCTCCTCTAATAGCATGAACTAAATCTTCATTTATGATATTATTCATATATGTTTTGTATCGGTCTTCTAAATAACTTTTTCCTTGTTTTATTAGCGCTTCAATAAAAGGTACTGTATTCCTTGTTTTAATAGGATCATCGTTCTGTGGGAAAGGTGGAAGTTGAACCATATATTTTATAATTTCCCACATATCTGTTACTTTGGGGTCCTTAAATTCACCCACTATACTAGTAAATATATGAACTAAGTTTGGTTTTTGATTACCTCTGCTTATAGTTTTATTGTAATCTATTATTTTTGAGACATAAATAGTTTCGGCTGGGCCTAAATTTCCTCCAGTGAAACTTTCGCGGTCTAAAGTAATTGTAAGCCTTTTAGCAACATCAATAGCTGCTCCAGAGCTAGTACTCATGGCATTAAGTATTTTTCTTTTCTCTTGCTTCCATTCAGATTGTTGATGTTCCCAAGCCATATCGTACGTAAACGCTAACATTTTATTATATCCTGAATCAAATACTGATAAAATCTGATTTCTAGTTTCATTTTCCAAGATATTATAAATATCTAAATCTGCCACTGGTTGTATTGGTTCAAATGTTCTTTTAGTGCTGAGTGACTCAAGTTTTTGTGCGATTTTGGGTAGATCTATACCTTTTGAACCTAACAGAAGATTAGCTTGAATATCTTTGGCTCCTGTTTGAGCAACCCTTGTATACAAATCGCTCGACGCTTCTAGAACCTGTCGCAAAGATCTTTCAACTTTGGGAAGTTCAGTAGTGCCTCCAAGTTCACTTGTTAGCTTTTCAGCTTCTTGGAGAAGCTCCGAAAAATCAGACATTGTGTAATTGTTATAGTCGTCAGAGCTGAAATACAAAATATATTACTGTTTATTCATTAACTGTGATAATATGAAAATTACCTTTTTAAAAATACCGGAAAATTTTAACTGTTTCAACTTTGCTTTAGGTTATGTTTGGTTATATCTAAAAATGGTCATTTGAAAAGAGAATGAGTGAATAATCGAATAGTTGAGCAATTAAATCGAGTAATACGATTTTATTATTTTACATCGACCTTTTCAAAAAAAGTTCTCTTATTACCAGGATTAGTGTATTGAACGATTCATAATAGAATTTCAATTCTTTAAGAAAAATTCGTTGTCAGAAAATTTTCATAATGATAAACTCTATTCCTCAATCGAAAAGCCAGTAATTGCTGGTTGCATAATTAATAGGACAGACGATTAAATTATTTTGTTTCTTGCATTTGGACGTTGAGGCCTTCAGCGCAATAACAGACTAAGCCCAAATTATTTAAATTGAGATAAATGAAAATACTTTTTTATGAGATTCTACAAAAGCCAAAGCCGCAAGAATTTTTATTTTTAGCACATTATTTCAGGTGTTTACATTTAAGAGTGGATTATTTTATTTTTGAAATTATGGTGATTTTTTATTTTGATGTGCGTTAGTTCATTTTTACATTGCTTTTTTCTTTTTTGAGTGGATGGTCTCTATAAGAAACATACGTTTTTTTTAGGGAAAAACAAAAACATTGGGTTTTAAATTTTATTAAACATCTTCATTGGTCTTAATACTATTATAAAATGCATGGTGAATGGATGGAACATAATCTAACTTATTTAAAAGGTTTTTGTTTTTTAGTACATTTATACATTCTATTGGGAAAAAGTAACTAAATCTAAATTGTCGATCAGTGTGGTGTTCACTAAAGTTAGCGATTTCATTGCTTGAGTATTTATAAAATATTACCTTTCCTCCCAACTCTATTTAATATGCGAGAAAAGTAATTGGTTTAACCCTAAAAATTTGGAATTTTGTTTTTTTTGGAGTTATTTTTACGTTTTTCTGCAAGAAATCCTGTGTGTTTGTCGTCGTCGTTGGCCACTTTTCGTAACATGTCTTGTTGGCACGATACAGCCTCCGGAGTACAACAAGTTACCATTTTTTTGATTGAATATTATTCAGGACATCTCACAGATAAACCCTATTGCTTTTCAGCTTACCAGAGTCAGTACAACGGATGCTACGGTACATGAAGTACCACATTTTTGTCATTTTTGAAGAAATTTCAGTTTGTTAGCACGATACAGCCTCCGGAGTGTATATAAGTGACCACGTTTATAATTGGACATTGTTCAGGACGTCTTATGCTCTAGTGCCAGTACAACGGGTGCTATGGTGCTTGAAGTACCACATTTTTGGAGAAATTTTGAGTTGTTAGCACGATACAGCCTCCGGAGTGTATACTAGTGACCCATTTTATAATTGGATATTTTTCAGAGTGTCTCATAGGTGGACCCTATTGATTTTTAGCTTACCAGAGCGAGTACAACGGGTCCTTTAAATCCAGATATACTACATTTTTGGAGAAATTTCGGTTTGTTAGCACGATACAGTTACAAAGTGACAATTTTATAAAGGAATCGTTGAGAAAATCTTAACCAGTGAATTTTTAGTCACTGAAGTTTGGACTTATCGATGTAAATTTTTCTATTTGTGATATTATTTTTCAATTTTTTTTATTCAAATGTTGAATGAAGAAAAATAAATATTTATGCAATTTGCTTCAACACCTAAGGTAATTGACAAATGTGCATAAATTGGTATAATAATTACAATTTAAGTAGAGTATTTACAGAATATGAATGAGATTACTATTTTGAAGGTACATAATCAAGTTTCCGACATTACAGGAGTCTCCACAAGCAGTTCAATATGATTATCGCTCAAATTACATACATTTCGCTCGTTACTGTATTTAAGGCACCCATCAATAATACATCCATGTCTCTACTTTGTTGATCGATTTTTACATATTTCTTTCAATGGTTTGTATATGTTTTTTCCACTTGTAAATAAAATTTAGACATCTGCAAACAGTGTTTTAAATGAAACTCAACGTTTCTAGCTAATTCCACAATATAATGAAAAATATTAAAAATTCTAAAAAATTGACAATTGTTTCGATAACAATTGTCAATTTTTTAGAATTTTTAATATTTTTCATTATATTGTGGAATTAGCTAGAAACGTTGAGTTTTATTTAAAACACTAATATGAGTAGATTCCACGAAGTAAGGGTCGATACAGTTAATTTCATCTGCATACAGTCTTCCATGAACTGGTAACGAAACCTTTTCAAAAATGTCAGCAATAGCTGCAATGAATAATATGTGACGCTTATTAGGGATCCTTGAGGGATTCCGTTGTTGTGACAATAGCTCTTGGATATAGCTCCGTTTGCTTTTTTACGCTAAAAGTTCTGTCTGATAAAAAATTTTGGATGAATTTTAAAATTCTTCCATCAATCCCCAGGAGAGAAGTTTCTTTAAAATATTGTAATTCCAAACAGTGTCGTAAGCTTTATCTATATCAAATACAGCGGCTACTATTACTTGTCCATTTGCAAAACTTTCATGTACTGTTGTTTCTAAATACACTAAACTGTCTACAGTTGAACGATTTTTTCTGAAACTACTTTGATTTGTTGAAATCTTATTATGCGTTTGCAGGAACCATAGAAGTCGATTATGGAGAACTTTTTCCACGACCTTGCACATCGTGTAAATCAGGGAGATGGGACGATATGACTGTGGTTCATATTTAGGTTTTGAGGCTTTTATGACTGGGATCACAATTGCTTCCCTCCAGAGAGTAGGAAAAAAACCACTAATAAAAACTTTGTTAAAAGTTCCAATTAAAATAGACAGGGGATGAATTTTATTTTTATTCCCTGTTAGAGTGTATTCCAGTTCTTCTAAGGTTATTAGGTTATTAATTGGATCATCAAATTCATCAATAATTTTAAGGTATCTGCTCTCTTCCACCGATTTTATGGCTCTAAATTACTCAGAGTAAATTAAATCTCTGGTCTATTCTTCATAGCATAGTGCCATCGTATTTGAGATCTCATGAGGCAAGGAAGAAGTAAATCTATTATATGTTATGTACGGAATCTCAGGATTTATGTTTGATTCGTTAAACCTTTTGATTTTATTCCAGAGATTTGTCAATGGGGTGGAGCTGTTAATTGTGGATAAGGACTCTCTTTTTGTTTTTTAACAGTCCATCTTGCTTTCGCTTTCAATCCCTTAAAGTTTGGAAGATTTTCCTCAGTTTTGTGTCTTTTATATCTGTATGTACTTTTTGAGTATCTTATGGCTATCTGACAGCCTGAGCTCCACCATATAACAGGTAATTGTGTCTGATTGGTTTTGTTTTGCCAACTGATGCAAAGGCCGAATTAATAAATTCAAGGCTGTCATTAATATCATTGCTCATGTCAAATTCGAAATAGTTTCTTGAATTAAATTTGTAAATAGATTCCAGTTAGCTTTTACCAATTTCCACCTGGGCGTTGTCTTTTAGGATTGATTTGTGTACCTTTAATATCTAATACTATCGGGAAGTGATCGCTGTCATATAGATCGGGAAGAACTTCAAATATTATATGACTCGTTAGTTTTGGATCACATATTGATAAATCAATTGCGCTGGACGTTCCGAACTGAACGTTATTTTTTCATGCAATTGTTTAGAATAGTTAAGTTATTATCATCAATTAAATTTTCAATAATACATTCTAGTGGTTGTGTATCATCGCAGCCCCAAATTACATTGTGGCTGTTGAAATCACGAACAATTAGTCTAGATTTGGGTATTTGATATAATAAATCGGTTATTTGTTTATAAGTAAAGTTGAAATTTGGAGGAATATATATATATATATATATATATATATATATATATATATATATATCGCAGAAGATATCAGGAATTACAACGAGAAACTGGTACAAACAACAATAGAAAACCGTAAAAGCTACAAAAATGCAAAAAGGGCACTAATAATAGGGAAAAGACAGATAGTTGCATTAACTGATGGAAACACAAGAACCACAGACAGGAATGAAATAATAGACCCAGTAGCCAAATTCTATGGAGACCTATACAAGGCCCCTGAAAATTTGGAAGAAATAATAGAACACTCAGAAGATGCCATACCAGAAGTTTTGGTGGAGGAAGTAGAAATGGCACTGAAAAGCATGAAAAATGGCAAAGCAGCGGGAAATGACGGCATCACGACCGAAATACTCAAATATGCAGGAGCTAAAACATGGAAGTACCTTGCCAAACTATACACGAACTGTCTGATGTCCAGGAGCATACCTAAAGAGTGGAACAGCGCCCTTATAGTGTTGATCCACAAGAAAGGCAGCAAAGAAGACATTAAGAACTACAGACCAATAAGTCTACTACCAGTGAAGTACAAGGTATTCACAAAGATCATTCACAACAGAATACAAAATACACTAGACTCGGCCCAACCACGAGAACAGGCTGGATTCCGCAAAGGCTTCAGTACAATAGATCACATCCATACCCTCAAAGAGGTTATCAGTCGAACCAAAGAATACAACCAACCACTAGCACTAGCCTTCATCGACTTTGAGAAAGCATTCGACTCTATATATCCCAGAGCAGTAATAAATGCCCTAACAGAACAAGGGGTCGACAAGCCATATATTGAGACCCTAGCAAATATATATAGGGAAACCAAAGCGAGAGTTAGGATATATGAGGGCACACCAGAATTCCCCACCAGCAGAGGAGTTAGACAAGGAGACGCAATATCACCAAAGTTATTTACAGCAACACTAGAAAGCATCTTCAGAAAACTGGGCTGGAACAACACAGGTCTGAATATAGATGGAGAATACTTGAACCATCTAAGATTCGCTGATGACATCATCCTGATAGCGAGTAACCCTGGCGAAATGCAACAACAAATAAATGAATTGAATGCAGCAAGCAACGAAGTAGGCCTTAAAATAAATCTGAGTAAGACCAAGATAATGTATAACGAACTGATAAACGCACAAGAAATAACAATTAATGACACTGCCCTGGAAATAGTAGAGGAATACATATACCTGGATCAACTAATACACATATCAGGCTCTCTACTTCCAGAAATAAACAGAAGAATCAAATTAGCATGGAGAACGTTTGGACAGAACTCTATCATCTTCAAGTCTAGAATGTCACTCCGTTTGAAAAGGAAAGCGTTTGATCAGTGCGTACTACCAGTATTAACATACGGCTGTGAAACCTGGACCCTGAAAACTGATATCATTAGAAAACTCCAGGTAACGCAGAGGTCTATGGAACGATGCATGCTTGGAATAACAAGGAGAGATAGAAAAAGGCTTGATTGGATCAGACAAAAGACCCAAGTGATAGATGTCATAAATAGAATCAGATCCCTAAAGTGGCAATGGGCGGGGCATCTCGCTAGAAGGACAGACGATAGATGGACCACAAAGATAACGCAATGGTATCCCCGAGGCGTGAAAAGACCAAGAAGACGCCCCAACTTAAGATGGGACTACGACATAAAGAAACTCGCAGGATCAACTTGGGGCCGCATAGCTAGCAATAGACAACAATGGGCCCACATGGAAGTGGAATATATAAATATGTAAAGGGAGGCTACACCATAACAAAATGGTTGAATAAGCTGCATATGATGATGATGATATATATATATATATATATATATATATATATATATATGTTACAGAACTATAAATCCGCATCGGCAGTTGAATTTCGACAACAACAACTTCCAATTCAGAAACAAACTTAAATTCGTTTGCAACTATTGAATTTTCAATGTATGTTACTATTCCCTCACTTGCTATAAGCGCATTAGCTCTATTTTTATGGAAGGGAGTAAATTTGCTTAATTTATACAAAAGAAATTTTAACATTTCTAATCCAGCAATGACTCCGTCTAAATTCCACTGTAAAAGTCGGAAACTTTGGTTTTTGGCGTTGATGATATTAATAAGTTTCTTGTGATGATATATCACTATCAGAATTCGATGCAGGGGCGTGACTTTTGTTTTCTTGAGCTATGAGAAGTTTCATTATTCTTTTTCTTATTTTTGTGAGACGAGATTTATAAATTTTGTCAGTAAGAAATGGATAAAATTTAGTCTTTAAAATAGTTAGTGAATCGACGACAGATGGATATATATATATATATATATATATATATATATATATATATATTATTATATTCATCAACGATTTACCTTCTGTTCTTAAGTATGCTGTGTGTCTTTTGTTTGCAGATGATTTCAAAAATTTCAGAAGAATAAACTGTAAATGTAAGGTGATTAGTATTACTCGTTTTAAAAATCCCATTTTATTTGACTACGAGATGCGAGGGGACTCGTCCCAAGTAACCATCTATGTCGTTGTGATATAGTATTTAAAGATAGAAAAGGGAGTATTACTATATAGTGCTTTCTATGACTCCGCTACGTTTCTAAGACAAAATATGTTCCTTATTTATTGCAAATGTATAGATACTATGTAAATACTTTGCAGCAGTTACGTATTAATTCTATATAACATCGAAGTAGATTTTTCACCTTATGGCGATAATTCTTATTGGGTGTGAATAGAGAGTCTTATTATGTGGTTTAGATTTATAGTTGTTACGTTTCATATACAGAGACCAGTTCCAAATTTGATCACTTACTAGAAAAAGGAAAATAATTTCGAGGTTATGTCAGCAACGCAATGCTAGCGTGAAACAATGATGAGATTTCTGTTTTTTGTGTGTTTGTAAAAGTAAAAAGATAGCTGCTAAATAGTGCATTAGTTCTCATTTTTTGTGTAAGTATGAAAATAAAAAAGAAACATAGCAGATAACAGAGATAAGTATATATTGAAGTTATTATCTAAATCTAAAAGACATCGGCATAGTGATACGTCTACAAAATGTCGGAACTGATTATTCCTTGTGCAATGAACTATTGCAACACAGGTAATTTTTTGTTGATGAATTACTTGACCCACCTGTGTTAGCAAAAATTTTGATCTACAGAATAGAAAAACAGTAAATAATTTACACTCTACACACAATTTATACTGTTCGTTTCCTGATTAGATTATGAATAACATGGCAAGATCTATTGAAAGTGACTATTTTTAATTTCTTTTATCGTCAATTTTCTTATAATAAAACATTTTGGGAACTGAAATAGGTATTCAGAATAATTCATGTACAAATTAATATGTTTATGTCACACCGTGAATAAAATTGAAAACATTTTTTTTTGTAGAAGAATTTGTCAAGACAAATAGAATTTTGGATGTGAAATCCTTCTAGAAATGCAATCATCTAATCCTAACAATGCCAAAGGCAATACTAATTTAAATCTTCGACGTGAAGATTTCCAAAACATACTGTCAAAACTTCTCATTTAGAACATGGATGCCTTAAATGAGGTTGATGCATGGCAGGATAGATAGGGACCTGTAGGCCTGTAGTAAGTAAGTAAAGTAGTGAGTAGCCATGAAAAAAATACATACATAATTCAAACTGTAATGTTATCATTGTTTTATTGAATTTGTTAGATATTAATTTAATTAATTACAAAATGTTTATTCTTATATTTAAGACTTGTTCAGAATATCTCAATTTTAGTTGGTTGAGCATACAGTGCTGCTTTACAATAGTCGTTATGATTAATGCATGGGCTTGTTGTAAAAGGTGTAAATTTGACTGCACAATTTTGATTACTGTAAGTTATTATTTATTGCTTCATTTTAGGTCCTATATTTTAAGAGCCTAACCCTAAAAGAAAAAAATAGTGGCCACCTTTTAGTTTTGTCAAAAAATTTACACTTTCAAAATCACTTTTGTAGCTTTTAAGTACATAGTACTTATGTGGCTTTCGGACGAAAATTACTATTAATAAAATTACTTTACTTATCACACTCACTATCTCCCAATTGCCGGCAATATACTGCTATGACATGTCTGTACATAGAGGGTGTTTCTAAATTCATACGAAAAATTTGAATATTATGAGGGTTTTTTTTTTGTAAAAAAACCTCGATCATTCTGAATTATTAAATAATATATTCTTTCAGATGCGCTGAACAATGGTCTCACATATTCGGAGAAGGAATTCGAAAAAATTTCCGCAGATTGGGTCCGTCAAGGGAAGCCAGCGAGGGCAATAGGAGGAAAACCACGAGCAAAGGAAAAATAATTTTTCTGATTATTATATTTTTATATAAAAATATATTAATAAATACAGTAATTTGAAGTTTAAGAAGCAGTTTTATTGTTAATATGTTTTTTAGTGTAGCGAGACCGTAAAAGTTTTGCCCTCTAGAGACGCAGTTGACACAAAACTGAAACATCTCTGAAAGGTAGTTGACACATAAGTAAATCATCTCTGAGACATAACTGCGACAGTTAAGGGACATTATTCGGCGCTTGAGAAAAGAGTTTGGCTCCCTTTTTAGGTAGGGCATAGGAGCATCACAGAGATATCCCTGTTATGTTTACGCGCTTTCCTCGTGATGCCTGTGATCCCAGATAACACTGAAGGTACAAACATATTCTCGGCATGTGCTCACAAGATGATAATTCGTACATTCTCTAAAGTATATACATAAGACATCCATGGTGCGTGATGAAAAGAATAAGTTCGTGCTATTTGAAATCGAAATTGTACATTCTGTTAAGGACTTGCCAAGTACATACTATTGAGAATGTGCAAGTCACACATTACTTTTAGTACAGGGTTATTGGTTATAATTTGACCACCCCTTTATTTTTATTGTGCATACAGATACAAAAAAACGTTTTAAATAAAAGTTGTAGGAGTATAAATGAATTTTGATAAAATATACTTTGTACATCAGTAGCGTTTTTGCATTAGGGGGTATAAAATAAGAATATATATTTTTGAATAGAAAACCCTGTATATTATGACATATTCGGAGAGGGATTTTTCTTCTCATAACAAAAATATATACTTTTATAGGCCTAGCTTTTATACTTTCCAAAATAATGGACAGTAAATTCCTAAAGTATTCAAGTTAATATCTAGCTTGAAAACGTAGTTGGCTATGCATGTCTGACTGCAATATTGTTGATGTTATCTGTCAAAATTATAAACTAACGTAACAAATATAACTAATTGCTAGCTATATTTTTCAAAAATGGATTATACAGCTTCTGAAAATGTAGAAATATTTTCATTGTCAAAAATAAAAATAATAAACGTGCTGCAAGACGGGAATATCTACAGTTGTATCGAAATAGATGATGTCCTAGTCTAAACACATTTGTAAGTGTTTACCATCACGTCAATGTCTATCATATCTTTTTGAGAAAGAAACGTATTGCCATAGTAAATGAAGAAGAACAGTTGAATATACTGTTACACTTTGAAGGTAAAATAATACTTTTATTCAATTAATATTAAATTACCTAAAAATATATTCTTAGAATAAGACACATCAAAATATCGTTTATTTTTATTTTAGAGAATGCAGAGAGTAGTATAAAAAAAGCTTTCGCCGAATTACAGACAAATTACTATAAAGTTATAAAAACACTAAAAAATAATAACTATCGTCCTTATAAAATTTTACCAGCACAGGAACTATGTGAAGAACATAAGCGAAAACGATTGGAATTCTGTCAACAAATGAAAATATCAAATCGGTTTCTATTTTGTAATAAACACTGTATTGCTTTTTATATTGTTTGCTATTGTATTGTATTTCGTAATAAACACTGTATTGTTTTTTATGTTCTTTGTAAATGTCACACCCAGTCGCCCCTTTTTTAACATGTACTGTCTATTACTTTAGAAGTTACTTAGTTTTGACAGATAATATCAACAAGTGCAGTAAGCCATGCATAGCCAACTACTTTTTTAGGTAAATACTAACTTAAATACTTTAGAGGTATACTGTCCATTATTTTGGAAAGTATAAAAGCTACACCTATAAAAGTATATATTTTTGTTATAATAAAAAAAGACCCTATCCGAATATGCCATAATATACAGGGTGTTCCATTTAAAAAAAATATTTTTATATTATACCCCGTAATTCAAAAACGCTATTGGTGTGCAAAGTACATTTTATTAAAATCCATTTATACTCCTACAACTTTTATACAAAACTTTTTTTTGTATCTGTACGCATAGGAGAAATAAAGGGGTGGTCAAATTATAACCAATAACCCTGTACATATTAAGGATGTGCTTAAAAGAATATTTTCTGGTACATCCTAAGCACTTGCTAACTAGATTCTCCTTAGAACGATCCCTCAATTTTGCAAAAAGAAAATATGAAAAATGTACAGATTTTATTTACGTTTTAATACTACAAATATATTAATAATGGTTTGTTATTATTGATGAATGTTTATCAGTTAATTGTTTAACTTTTAGGGAGGCCATAAGTTGAATAGTTTTTAGTTTTTTTACAAAGATAAAATTATCACAACTGTATATGTGTAATAAAGTGAAAAATATAAATGTATTCTTCATTAATATTCTCTTTTTTATGTAGTGTTTTTAATTTTGTTCCGCTTTCAAAATTGGAAAACTATTTAGGTGGTTGTAACTCCCTAATGAGTCAAGGCTGAATCTAAGATTAAGTATATGTGAGAAGTAGGATACAGGTTATGTTAATATCTAAGTTTTTGACTGGAAGCGTGATAACGAGTTTTAGTTTTTTAAAAATAAAAAGTGAAGTATCTAGTGAAAGTTAATAAAGTAGGTAACAAATGTAGTAATTGCATATCATATATTAACCGGTCCTATTCAAAATCAAATAGGAGCACCGAAAAGAGGTTATAAATATAGTTCGAGGTATTATAGGTGTATAGCAAATAAGGGAATATCGGCGTTATCTGCTTTATATACTCCAAGTGCAGATACTCAATTATTGGTAAATAAATTAAGTAATGATATCGCTAATAAATTCTCCTAGGTTGGGGTGAAACAAAAAAGGCCATTCAAGAGTTTAATTCTCTCAAAAGTTATATTAGGTATGTCATTGTTTATGGATTGTATCGTGACAACATTCTACTATATTATTAACACACCCAGAAAATCATATTTGATTGGTAATTTCATTAAATATTTTTTGCAGATGCAGTAAAAGTTTGTTTTAGGCTAACTACAGAAACATATATTATTAATGTCATTAAAGCGTGGCTTGTGAAGGATGAAAAATCAAAAGGTAATATGAAAAGTACCACTCAAAAATGCTTAGTTTAATATGTTTTCTATTTTTAGAGTAAGGATGTGGAGATAATTAAGACGTGGAATGCATATGCTTTATTCTAAGAATTATTATTTAATTTTAATAAGGCAGAATATTTTTTTTTCTTTTTTATCAAAAAATGTTAATTTCGTTAGTTTAATATATATTATTTATATAAGAGATAATACGATTTTGGGTATCATTTGAATATTACTAGCAACTACATTTGTAACAATATTTGTTTAGGGTTTTTACGAAATCAGAGAGAATTTTTAAAGATATTGTAAATTTTTTCAATCATTTTGGGCTATTGTTTTATTTTCATATGGTATATTCTGTTTAGATGTTCAGGTTAATAGTAAATAACAATTTCTGGAATATTTTAATATTCTATCACAATGGTTTGTACCTTTTTTATTTTTGGTACCACCAAGTGTGATAATATATTTAAATACGGAAAAATATTTATACTAAACCCATTCTTTTGAGTACAGAATAGCACATGCATAAGATGTGAGTTTGCTCTACTATAGAATATGCTTTTCACGTGAATCACATTCCCAGCAGACGTACATATTATGTGCAATGTTTGTACTTTCCATACAAAATTCTAAAATATGTGAAATGCACATGCAAAGAATATGCTTTGGTATGTACATAGAATGTCTGTAGCACAAACTTATGCGGGACATTTCCATATTCTTGGAACATCCTTAGTACATGCTGAATGCAAAAACGCATATCCATAGCATATTATTATTCCTAAGAGGATATTCCTATCACATGTATAGTACCTAAAATTGTTATCTGGGATGTATCTGTAACGTAGTTGCTCTGTAAAATGGTCAATTAGGGTTGATGAGATGTACAGAAACTAAAGACCTGGTTGTAACGTACAATAACGTCTTTTCCTGTGCTACACATATAAAAATATAGTTTCTACTGCCAATAAAATGTTAGGGTTTATAATGAGGCAAACGGTAAACTTTAACGATATCGGCACTATAAAAAGGCTCTACTTTGCTCTAGTACGACCTAAATTAGAATTTGCTTCAACTGTTTGGTTTTCAGAATATTACATATTCTTTAACTTTTAAGTGCTTGTGCTCTTTCTACCATTCCTTTCCCGCGTTTCCTCTTTTTTTACATGTTTATTTCCTCGTTTCACCTGGTTCTTGCGCAGCTTGTCGCGGAGGTTCTGTGTCTGAATCTGAACTACTTTCGCTGGAAGGGTCGCTTATTCCAATAGAATTGTATACAGAACCAGAATCGTCAAATTCAAGAGGACCTTAAGTCAGTCTCGAACAAACTTAATATAAAAAAAATTCAATAAAATATTTAAAAAGACACAAATTCACATTTTTAGTCACGCTGCAGTTCCTCATCAACAGATTTATTCATTGTTCTCAATCACTAATTATACAAGGAAACACGAATTCTCTTAATTTGAAGAAATGTGACAAATAAAATATAACTTCAAGAAATCACATTTTTGATTGGTCTCAAGTACAAAAATGGACTAACCCGCTTTAGTCCATTCTTGTTCCTCAAAATATTTAAAACATAAAATGCAACAGCGGTTTAAGTATCGCCATCTAGGGAATATATAGTAAAAGTGACTTGGACCATTTTTGTATCAAACTTTATGTTGCATAGGTACTTGCTATTATTGTTATTAGTTCTTAATGATTCATTTCGTGGGTTAGTTTGTTATTGCACTGAAGGCCGCATTTTGTATAACTTACTTTCACAATTTCTTTAGTAAAAAATATATTTTCCATATTTAAAAATTTTATGGGGTCAGCTGCCTTTTTAGGACTGATTAATACGTTTGCCACAAAAACGGCTCTCTCAGGTGCACAAGGAATACTACCAAGATTGACATTTATGAGAGAACTGTTGTTTAATATAGCTCTTCTTACAGCACTCATAGCTGGTTCTAAAAACCTAAAAAACATTATTAAATACTTATATTTCTGCTGTTTTCTAATTACCTATTCCAACTTAGATCTAATTCTTCTAAAACTTGAGATTTTCGAACATATTTTCTAATCCACGTTACCGCCTGTCTCACGCTTATTCCATTCCAAGATATATTCAAAAGTCGTAGGCGATCTGTGAGACTCAACGCTTTAAAAATAAGCTTATTTGCTACAAAATAAAAAATGAGTGAAGTCAGCTGAGTGTACCAGAGAAAAACAATTATCGAAAAGAAACCAAATTTTGTATTTTGGTACAAGAATTTATTATAAGCATAGCGCTTTCGGTTCAATGATAAACCATCATCAGTGCCCCATGGTCAGGGTATACTCCAAATCCTCACAAATTAGAAGATACATAAAATGAATTAAAATATAGAGCTTGAAACACAGTCACTATTTAATTAAAATAATAATAAAAAGCACACACAACCCATTGTACAATGAATGAATCCCTAAAATAGGGGATAAAATATAACTCAATACATTATTTGTGAGTCAGCTGACCATGGGGCACTGATGATGGTTTATCATTGAACCGAAAGCGCTCTGCTTATAATAAGTTCTTGTACCAAAATACAAAATTTGGTTTCTTTTCGATAATTACAAAATAAAACACTAATGAATATACAATGTGACCCATTTAAAATAGAGCCACCCCTGTAAAATACGCATGTTTCAATGTGGATACCAAATTTTTTTTTTTTGTAATATTAAGGATCAAAAACTGTATCTTTACACATGTTGCCATAATTTTAGTTTAATTTCCATGGTACTCTATGTTTTATTTTCTTTGTCAAAAACGGCAAAAGTTTATTAGGCATTTTTTATTTTCAAGTTTCACTACACCACTGAATTTGTAGTCGTCAGGAATAAAAACCATCAAAATTTCATGAAAAAATATTGGTTAGCAACGAAGTTACAATAACTTTAATTTTGGAAACAATGTATTTGATTATAATATTTATTTAGATTATAGACTTATTTCAAATCCGGCAACACTGTTGATACAAAGTAGAACACCCGTGAAATTACACAGTGAAAATCCGGAGTCAATAGCTTATTCCGTTCTACAGTTACTCCTGAAATTCTGGTAATGTGAACAATTAGTGGTTTATAATAAAATTCTGACTACGCCACTGAATTTGTAAATTATATACCCTTAAGATAATTTAATTAAATGTAGGTCATAAGTGGATTTTAAAATAACTAAAAATCATGAATCGTGGGCGCCGGAAGTGGAGGGGGGGCAAAGCAGGGCACTTGCCCCCCCCTGGAAATTTCAATATCCGATTTTGATTATTTACCAAAACAAAATACTATACTTTAGAAAAATCATGTAACACAACTGATAAACTAATACTAATTTTTTAATAACATCCAATATTTTATGTAAATCGTGGCAACACCGCGTACTGCGTCGTTCTTTGTTCAGATTTTCTCGTCGTAATAACGCGGCCGCCGTCTTTGTCTGGAGTGTCTGTTTAATTTTCTTCGCATTTCCAACATTCAAGTTCGCTCAAATGTCGGTTGTTGGTTCATTAAGTTTATTTGTTGTTGAATAGTGACTAAGCTAGACATTTTATAAGTTATGTGCTACAACTACAAACATCGTTATACCTAACTGGAAAAAAGTGCGAGGTAAGTTTAAGTAAGAGTAGGTATTGTCATGTTATACTTTAAGCACAAAGCACAGTATACACTCAAACGAGTTATGGACTATTACCACAACATATAAAGCACACAGCAGAGACTCTTACTTGGCGGGAACAGAATGCGCAGCTATTCGCGCATACACGCCCTCCGGTGTAAAACGTCTCAGATCAGTGACGAGAATGCAGAAGGAGCTAATCGTAACCATTGTCGTACGTAGTTGGGAGTCTTTTAATCGGTAGTTATAAAAATTCGCTTCGTTATAAACGAATCGAACTACCTACTTCCCAACGCGGTGATATAGCTAAATAATAAATATCAATCTTTCACATCACTAGAACAGCTTACCTGTATTCTATTTTTATAATTATCTATGTAAATTTAAATAAACATAATACTCTCATGTTCACTTTACATTTCTAAGGACGGTCCTGCCAGCGGTACCTAAATAAATAAGTTACAGCCAACTCTGACATTTACACCCAAATGGCGTCTTCGAGGTCACAGATTTTCAATAAATAATATTAAAGTGCCGACGTTAAGAGTCTGGCCTGTGTGTTTATTAGGCTGTGCTATTACTACGTTTATTTTAATTGTAAATTGTGCGAAGCCTCGGTTACTTTGGAAAAGTGAGTCCCCAGTGGGATTAGGTTTTGATGGTTGTGCAACAATGGCAGACCGCGAAAACGGAGTTCAGAAAATACTTCCTGAGAAATATAATAAAGCTCTCTTTTTTCATTGCGCTTCGCATAGGCTCAACTTCGTGGTCAACGACTTGAACAAAATTCAGGATGTGCAACATTCCGTAGATGTGATTAGAAAAATTATCAACTTTTTCCGTGAAAGTCCATATCGGAGAAAATATGTTCCAAAAATTCCGCTATTTTGTGGAACTAGATCAGTGGTTCCCAACCTTTTCTGGACCACCGCCCCCTATAGAAGAGAACAAAAATTTCACCGCCCCCCTCCCCCCCCCAGTCGCTGGTTAGTCCAAAGTAGTTAATTTTATTTGAATATCATCTGTACCGTCCCAATTGATCTGTATTTAGCTTTAATTTCAGTTAATGTCTAAATTTTATTTTAGAGGAATTATGAAGTAGAAATTTATTAAACGACTACCAAATGTACAATAAAATTGTTTATTAAACTTTTAAATATAAACACAGAATCAATAAGCAATACAATCACAATTGAAATAAGAAATGCAAATAGATTGAAAAAACGATTCAGACAAACACCTTTAGAGAGCCAACGTACTTCTGTGTGCAGCAGCAAGCGATTGTAGTCTTCATCATTTTCATTGCAAAGCTTATGAAACAAACGGTCATTCAATGAATTGCTTCTAATGATATTGATTGCTTTAATAACGTTATTGAGGGATGCATGCAGACGTTCATTCAATTTTTTTGCAACCAAATGATGACGGTGAATAAATAATACAATGTACAGCGAGTACATTTGGCACTGCTTTTCTCAAATGTGCTATAAAACCCTTATAACGCCCGGTCATTGCTGGAGCACCATCAGTAGCAACAGACAAAATATTGCTAATAGGAATTTCTTTCTCTTGAAAAAATTCTTGCATGATATTAAATATAGAATGTCCCTTCGTATCAGATTCCAAATTCTTAGCAAATATTAATTCTTGATGAATTTTTTCTTCTTTTATAAATCGTACGTATGATGAGAGTAGAGCTTCGTTACTTGGTAGAGTTGATTCATCAAGTTGAATGGAAAATTTGCAAGTCTTTAGGTAATCGCATAATGATATTTCAACGTCATTTGCCATTTCATCTATTCTTATTTGCACTGAATTATTACTGAGAGGAATTTTTTTAATGATATCAAATGGTGTCTTATGATGGAGAACAGTTTTTAATATCTCTTCGACTGCCGGCAAAATTAATTCCTCGCCAATGGTGTGTAGTTTTCCTGACTTTGCGATTAAGAATGAAACGTTATATGTGGCTCGTAGCCCATCATCGTCTCGTTTAGAAGACGATGCAAAAAAGTTTGATGTAGTTGGCTGTTTTAAATATTGTTTTTCGAGTTCTTGAAAATATAATATATCTTTGTTCTTCTTATCAGGATGCATTTTATGTAAATGCTCTTGTAGCCTAGAAGATTTCATAGCTTCATTTCAAATAACTTTTCGGGAAATTAAACACATTGGTAATGATTTGTTTGTAGAAGATTCCGCAAATCCATATTTTAAATATTCAATACTGTATTGCCGACATTTCTTTTTTAATTTAGAAGTAGATTCAGCCATTTTCATACAAAAATTAAATTCTCAATAGGTTTATAGATAGTAATGTTTATAAAATGGCACACCACTCACGATTATTTACTACGGCAGAGCTTATGATTCACGACTATATATCGCGGCCAAGCACATACAACTAACTAACAAAAAATTCGTAGAGCTGTTGCTTTTATACGTTTCATTTCGTGCATGATTCAACTTGTCTGTGTGCGAACATGTCGAAACATATTATTTTGTATGAACATCGCGCGTTCGCTTATCAACGTGCGAGGACAAGCCATATACTTCTATTCTGAACTAAAATATAATTATTATTATTAATGCTAATTTAAAACTGCTTATTAACCCTTACTAAATCATTTTTATTTCATCATTCCTCTTGACTGCTTATTATTTGCTTCTGAATCCGCTATCGCCCCCCTAAAAGGCTACAGCGTCCACAGGGGGGCGGTATCGCCCCCGTTGGGAACCAATGAACTAGATGGTCTACTAAGTACAAGTCTATTAGAATATTCTCGGAACATTTTGAGGAAATAAGAAACGCGCTTGACCATTTATCTAATACAATGGAAGTAAATGGAGATACACGATCGAAAGCCAACCAGTTACTATGCGCTATTTCTAATCCCAAATTTATTGTGTGTTTGCATATTTTTCACACTATAGTGCTAAAGTGGAGCCTGTATGTAATATTCTACAAGCAAAAACAATAAACCATTGGTTTACAAGGAAACATATTCAAACCCTCTTATTTATTCTGAAATATCACAGGGATAATGCGGTGACTTATTTCAAAGCTATTTTTCAGAAATGTTTATTGGGCGGGGAGACATTTGATGTTGATATCAAAGTACCTAGATTAGCTGCGAGGCAGACACAAAGGGCTAACTACACTACTGATAATGCTGAAGACTATTTTCGGTTTTCTTTGTTCATTCCGTATCTGGATTAAGTTATTCAGTCGGTTGAAATCCGATTTTCCCAAAAGACGGAAAACGCTTATGCTCTGTCTATTTTTCACCCCTATTTAATTACGAACGATGAAACATTTAGTTTATTAAAAACAAAAATTCATAGCATCTCAAAACTGTATGAAATCGAAAATTTGGATGTTGAAGCCCAAACTTGGAAAGAAATGTGGGAGTCAAAACTCAACACTGACCTCGAGCCGCTTGAGGTGGTTGAATTAATAGATGAACATTGCCAGTTTTTCCCAAACATCAAGAAAGCTCTAAAAATTTTCGTAGCTCTACCTCCTACCACAACAACAATTGAAAGATCTTTTAGTACCTTGTCGTGTAAAAACTTGGCTAAGATCAACAATGTGCGAAGAAAGGCTTTCTGGTCTCTGTATGCTCAGTGTTCACCGATAATTTGTGAATAAAAATAAAAACATAATTATTGAAAAAATAATAGATCGGTTTACTTAAAAGAGGAGAAATTTCTATTACTTTTCTCCCAGTAGAAAGGTACATGTACATACAAATGTATTTTTTATAAAAGGGCATATACATATTTTCAACATTAGAGTTAAGTTTTAGTTCAAGTCAACCACATATATGTATTTTTGAGAATAAAAATATAAAAGTTGTAATCTATCTTTACTCGCCTCCCCCCCTATATTTGACCCTTCCGGCGACCATGCTCAAAATTGAAAGTTAATTTCCAAGTGATGCCGTAGTACAATCTTCCATAGCCGATAAAAATAAAATGAATAGAAACAAGTGTTGCAATACTTTATATCAACAGTGTTGCCGGATTTAAGTCTATAATATCAACTTCGTTGCTAACCAATATTTTTCCATGAAATTTTAATGGTTTTTATTTCTGACAACTACAAATTCAGTGGTGTAGTTAAACATGAAAACAAGAATTGTCTAGTAAACTTTTGCCGTTTTTGACAAAGAAAATAAAACATAGAGTGCCTTGGAAATTAAACTAAAATTATGGCAATATGTGTAAAGATGCAGTTTTTGATCTATAATATTACAAAACAATTTTTTTTGGAGATTGATTGAAAAATGCGTCTTTTACAGGGGGGTTCCATTTTAAACGGGTCACACTGTATAACTAATAAACAATAAATTTAAAAACTCATAGACGCATCACACAATGTTTAAATTTGTACAGAAAGAAAAATTTTAAAATTGTTAGAAGTGAATTTCAAAGATTTATATTCGTTTATTAGTAAAGTATGTTAGTATATTTAATGTTAACAGAATGCTTTAAAAAATAGTTGTGTACGTCTCAAATCCTGATCTCCAAATACGAAGAGATATAATAGATGTCAGCTATGGATAACAAAAGAAATAAGCACTTTCGTCAAATATTACCTTGAGGAGTATAAAATCCATTCCACGCCAAATTCAGCTCAGATAATGTTTTATTTTCCATAACTATTTTTTCTATAACATCAGCTGAATCTTCTGTCAATTTATTATTACTAAGATCTAATATTTTTAAAGAAGGCATATCACATAAACCCTGTTGAAGATTACGCAGTCCTATGTCTCCTAAATTGTTAAAACTTAAATTTAACTCTGTTAAAAATAGTGAAGTCGAAAGTGAATCATTTAGCATAATTGCACCTAAAACAAAATATTGTATAAGTACTAGAAGAAGTTTACTGTATCACATTTACATTCAAGAACAGTAATGCGTGTATGGATTTAAGAAGGATATTGTGTTATAATTTGTAATTAGTGGTCTAAAGGCATGTTTACCAGGTGAATAATTATCAAAGTTGCGCATCCGCTCTGTTACATAATGTGAAATTCTCTACGTTGGTACAACTCACTGTTTTTCGCTTAATTAACAGTGTTTCCTTAGCGGAAACAGTACAAAGCCTACATAAAACACAAAAGACTAAATAATAATCTTAATACTGATGCTATAGTTGCAAGCTTTCCGTCTTTTTCTCTTCAATTAGGGATTCAAAGACAGATATAAATAATATAATGTTATTGCCGCCACATGGAAGAAACTTACTCCCTTTTACATACTCTTGATATATAATATTTGGAGCGGTTTTAAATTTGTATCGTTTTTTCAGAAGCCCAATCTACATGATATGTAAATCAAAGACCGATTACATAAATCGTTATTAGATAGGAGAATTGGGTGTAGAACAGGGTACAGGTTGACAAATTAATTTTGGCAGTCGGAAGTTTGGCAACGTCCGATGCGCCGTAGCAAAGACGTATGCGGATTAATGGCAAGTCAGAAATTCCATTGACAAAGGTAAGTTTTAATTATTGCAATAAAATTTTTAAACCAAAGTAAGAAATTTACACTCAATCGTAAATTTTTTAAATCGATTTTCGTACATAAAATATTTATTTGTTAAACGATTTAAAAAAGTGACATTAGGGTCAGACAAAATATTTTATGCACTCATGTGTCAATTTTATGCACCGTTATGTCATCGAGACAAACAAATCGACACCATTTTTAGTCCATTTAGAGCAACCTAAATGAGACATTTTTTGGCTTTTGCATGCCTGCGGCTCATGCCTCAATTTTTCCATTCATGAAAAAAAGCACCACTTTATGCACTTGTTGCATAAATGACTATTCAGTTTCTGTCTACAGGAGTATATAAAAGGGCAAATGTTTATTTTGTGTAAGATACCTATTTAAATGTAATAGGTTTTTAGCTTATAATTAAAATTATTATACTCATTTCATACCTATCTCTATTACGTTTCGGTTTTATTATTTGTTTTGAACCATCTTCCGATTTCAGTTACAATTGCGGTTTGGTCATATTAAAATATGTTTGAACTAAAATCTAAAGATCATTTAAAATATCTAATGAACTGCCCAGCAAACATGAATCGGTAAATAGACGGGCCATAGCTGTTAACTGCGGTTAGATGATGGATTTTTGTAATTTAGCCACAAATTACCCGTTGAAAATTTGCGATAGTCGCGCCGATGTCGTTTTGACACAGTATGCATGCCAGCATGCGACCTGTAATGAAAATAAAACATTGGCATTACTGAATATCACCTTGGCAGTTGGCACTACTGCTGATTTGCTAGCCGTTGTGTTGAACACGTGTTGAAAATCAACCTAACCGAGTTGTGTTGTGGTGTGGTAATTAATAATTAATCACTGTAGCGACAATTTTATTAGATTTGTGTGTTGTATCCAATCTATTCGGAGCAAAGGAACGAGCAGATATGTCCGGAAACACAGAAAAGTAAGTACATACATCATTTGTTGCATCATATACCATCATAATATATGTTTCCTCTAGAAAACCCCTGCATAATATCTCAAAGAGCACTCGTCAAAAACAGCGTCTTGCGAAAAATGCTGTTAAGGATATAGTCTCCACTGTAGAGGCTGAGGTTATAATGTACAATATATCTCGTAGAAGTAATAATGTTTGTGGTGATAGTGAGCCCGAACCCAATAAAGCGAAACGCATTAAAATTGATATTGTTGATGATAACTTCATGGACACTGAGTCTGATGTTGATCCAGAAAATGCAATATCTATTGGTGAACATATTTATATATATATATATATATATATATATATATATTATTAATTTTATACTTTTTAATTTTTTTATTTAGGTTTATTTAAGTTTATTTATGGGCGCCATTTAATAATTATTCCCTTGATTGACTAGCTCAGATTTTTTTAATTAATTATTTATTTATAATGTTTATTTAATTAGTCGGAAGCATGAGAATCCTCCCTTTGAGTTCTGGATATACTAATCAAAGATTGAGGAAATATATTCTTAATCTTACCTTTAACTTACAACCTCTGAAAGAAACAATATCTGTTAAATAAAACGATTGAAATACGACAACAAAGATATTGAGAATTTAATCATGGATGTGAGAATAAAGAAAAATCAACACATAGGGGCCATCCATAAAGTACGTCACACGAATTTTAGGACTTTTGAACCCCTCCCCCCGTCCTTGTCACAGGTTGTCACATTTTTATAACCCCCCCTCTCCTGATGTGACGTCTCACATTTTTTAAATTTATGTATGTATTTAAAAATAATCGAGAGAAAACAGCTATTTTCATTTTTTACTTATTTTTATTAAATAATAATCTAATAAAATCAACATAAAGTCCAACATTTTATAAAACCGAAAAAACAAACGACTAGTTAGAAAATAATAAACGATTAATTATATTAATTAAAGATAAAAAACTTAATTATCGAGTGTTCATGGACTTTGGATCCACTCTTTTATATCAGCTATTACTGGTAAATCAGGCACTTCATTTTCGTTTTGAATTTGAACGTCAGGAACATCCTTAGTGTCGACATCATTCTCTTCCATCCATAAAGCATCGTCATCATTCATTAAACAGAGAATTTCTCGGGCACGTCTAGCCGCAATTCTTTGAGGACGAATTTTCACTATTGGTAACATTTCTTGTTTTTTATGCGATTGTTTGTGTTGATTAGCGGCTTTATATGAGGAAAAATATAAACCACATACGCTACACGATCTTTTAAATATGTATGACTCGACACTAGGGCAATAACTATCGTATGGAACTTGTTTCAGATGGGATGATGCTCGGAGATTTAATGACAATTGTTGTGACGTCACAAAAGTATTGACCCCCCCATGCCCCCTGTCGCACGATGTCACACTTCGGTGATACCCTCCCTCCCCATTAACGTGTGACGTATTTTATGGATGGCCCCATAAATGTAAAGCAGTTTAATAAAATAATTTGAAAATTTTTAACCTGATTGGAACATAATAAAATATTTTTGAAACTATTAATTTGGTTTATACATTTATTCTTATGGAATTGTGCCACCCTATATCATACATGTATTCTCTATAACAAAATGTTCCCACTACTGCGTCGGCGCTAAATCTCCAAACGCATGCGCTACTACAATATACATGAAAGAAGGAGGTTTCCCTTCCATAAATAACGTTTCACAATTAACACGACGCTAGCGTGCTTGTGATAAAAGATTTTGTTAAAATTATCAAATTTCTATAATCAATTACATATAAGTGATAATTTATAAACTAAATATGTGTGTGTTTAAAGGTCAAGAAAGTGATAGTTAAAAGTTATACATGCAATAGCTGGAAGGAAGATATAAGATTTAATGTAACATACATAATGCACGTGAGATTTCAAGTAGATAAATTTACAAACGGTGAGTACACTAATTTTATAGATATTAAAGATATAATTCTCTATAGATAAATTTATGATGCATCATATTTTATTATTTTTGGCCTTTTTATGCGTTATGTGATTTGAATGTTCAACTAAAGATTTGAGTGTACACTTTGAAAATGTTAATTGGAATTCCAAATAAGTTTAAGCAAAATACACAGACCTTTTCTTTGCTATCACTGCCGGCTGCACTCGCATCTCCAAATCTTGCAGATATCTCATAAGAGACACGCTCCTACTGCACTATTCACTCCTTACACAGGATTGAATACTCCTATGATTAGTTTGATTTAACTTTTTTTTAGAATTTTAACTTTTAAACACTTTTAAAACAATTTTATACAGAGAGCAATCTTTTAACGACGCATCCTCTATCACCATCATAAATCGACCTCTTTTGTTTTCAAAATCAACAAGTCTCTTGGCTTCCCTAGTCCATAGCTCACTTATTTGTTTTTTTATCACTAAAATTGTTATTCTCCAGTCTTTTAGTTACTATTTTAAAAAAACATAAATTTATTGTCCTGGAGGGTAATAACACTAATTCACTTATATTTCTATTGTATTAAGGAATTTTAATTAAGTCCTCTTTTCCTCCTACAATAGTCAATTTTCTTATATTCATGTTATTTAGCTAATATGAGAAATGTTTATTTTTACAAATTTTACAACCTATATTATTAATTAACCTATATGTAATTGATTCTATTTTAGTTTGAGTCTTATTTTATAGTTATTATACATAAACTCCTGATTATTTTTGTTTTTGTAATTAAATTTCATATATATATAATCAATAAGCAATGATTTTAAGTTGGTAATGAAAATTCCCTAGCAGGCATTACTTCTTGTAAACATTCATTTCCTTTTTATACATTTGGGCTGTGTTTCAACTATCTTTTCCATCTAGTTTCAACCCTTTGCAATGAATGAATGAAACATGGTATTCTAAACCTTTGCTACTACTAAAAAATTATGTAAACAATGTTAAGTTATTGTTAAACTGATTATTCTTTTCTCTTAATTTAGGTTTCAAGCTATTATATGACGTTTCATCCTGCAGAAATTGCTATGGCTGTGTTCAGTGTAATACGTAATTCCGTGACTTTGACAACCAATCAGAATTACTGGTACAGGTAATATTTACTATCTATTTAACTAATATAGTGTTGGAATTTTTATTCTTCATCCCTTTTTAAAACATTCACATCAATATTTCACCCGATTTATTCATATTTCAATCTTTTTATATTTTAATATTTGACTTGTTATTGAGTTTATTCTAATGGTTGTGTCTACTGACACTCCTTCCGTTACAATAAGTCCTTTTTATTATGTTTATTTATTTCAATATATTTACAAAACTAGGTGACTAGTAGAAAATGCAATATCCAGAAAATGCAATATCTATTGGTGAACATATATATATATATATATATATATATATATATATATATATATATATATATATATATATATATATATATATAGTAAATCATAACTATTGGGACATAGGCTAAGGGTAGATTGTTTGGACCAAAATATGGCGATAGGACCAAATATACCTCAATAAAATATTGCTGTGGAAAAAGATAAAGGGCGTTAAAGTTGAATTTTTTTTTCGTTTTTTGCTAATAATTTCACTGCATATTTATCGATTGTTATCAAAATCGGCACAGAGGCATAATTTTATACATGCAATATTATTTTATGTATTATTTGACATTTTGTTACAGGGGGAGCCTCGTGAAGGATTTCTGATGATGAAATTGACTGGTAACTTTTTTTGACGAAACTTTTTAGTGATTTTTATTAGAAAATATGACATAAACATCATTTCTACGTAATATTGGTACTCTTTCTTGTCCAAACACGATATTCTCATTCGTTTTCGAGAGAAACGCAATTGAGCAGTTCAGAGTATCGGAAGGGGATTTCAAATATTATTTCATTTATGAAAAGTGTGGTTTGGACTGTCAGATAATTGTTGCTGGTAAATGACACTTCTTGTCAGTGAATATTTTTTGCTGCGAGTTTATTGTCAATTGTTGCATTTTTTAAAGCTATCATATACTATTTCGATTGAAATGCCTCGTCACAATCATTTTACGAATGAAGAAATGCGGGATATGATTTGCGTATACGCACAAGAACATTTTTGCGGGCGGTCTGCAGCCAGAAGGTATGAATTGTTATATCCAGGCAGAAGGCCACCAAATCACAAAACTTTTTCAAATCTATTTCATCGTTTGGGTAAACCGGGTCATTTCACAATAAAAATCAATGTGGTTGTCCGAAACAAATTTCACCTAATCAAGAAGATGAAATTTTGGTTCGAATAGATGAAAATCCTACAAAGTTCGTCATTTGTCATCAGCAACAGGAGTAAGTCAGTCGTCTATTATTAGAATTCTAGAAAAAGAAAAGTTCCACCCTTATCACTTCACTCCTGTTCAAAATTTGCTTTCAAGAGATCTCCCACTACGGTTACAGTTCTGCCAACGTATTCTCAACAAGCATAATGATGACCGAAATTTTATTAAGAATATTATGTGCACCGATGAAGCGACTTTTATCAGACGAGAGGTATTTAATTGGTGAAACAACCATTATTGGAAAGACAAAAATCCGCATGCTCTGAAAGAAAGACATTTCCAGCATGAGTTTAAATATATTTGGTGTGGAATTATAGGCGACCAACTACTAGGGCCATATGTTCTGCCACCAAATTTAAATGGAGATTCTTATTTTTTTTGCAAAATACTTTTAGTGATATTTTGGATAATCTGTCACTAGATGTGAGAAATAAAATGTGGTTTATGCAGGATGGAGCTCCACCTCCCTTTAGTTGATAGAAATCATCTAAATGACATATTTCCTCAACGATGGATTGGCAGAGGAAGTGATTTTAAATGGGCACCAAGAAGTCTTGAGTATAACCCGCTTGATTTTTATGTTTATGCCAATGAAATTAACTCGAAAGACAAACTCTGGAGGAAAATACAAAATGCGGCTAACTTTATAAGGGGACAGAATAATGTGTTCTTTTAAGTTCGAAAGTCATTTATTAAAAGAATTAGAAAAGGCATAGAAGTCGGAGGAGGCCACGTAGAACATTTAATTTGAGTTTGCTCTTTTTATGTTACATTGTTTTTAATTATGCTTTATCTTCGAAATAGAAGCCTTAAGATACATGTTTTTTATCGTCCGTTACTTGAAATCCCCTTCCAATACTCTGAACTGTTCAATTGCGTTTTTCTCGAAAACGAATGAGAATATCGTGTTTGAACAAGAGTACTAATATCACGTAGAAATTATGTTTATGTCATGTTTTCTAATAAAAATCACTAAAAAGTATCGTCAAAAAAAGTTACCAGTAAATTTCATCATCAGAAATCCTTCACGAAGCTTCCCCTGTAACAAAATGTCGAATAATACATAAAATAATATTGCCTGTATAAAATTATGCCTCTGTGTCGATTTTGATAACAATCGATAAATATACAGTGAAATTATTAGCAAAAAACGAAAAAAGATTCAACTTCAACGCTCTTTATCTTTTTCCACAGCAATATTTTATTGAGGTATATTTAGTCCTATCGCCTTATTTTGGTCCAAACAATCTACTCTTGGCCTATGTCCCAATAGCTATGAATCACCCTGTATATATATATATATTTTATATGGAATATTTTTTTATTTTTCATTATATTTCTTTGCTTTAGTCATCTTGTTTCATGGTTAGACTTATAAGTATATATAGCCTGTAGATTTGCATAAATCATTGATTAAGCCCCAACAGTGGGATGCCGGCGGTTGATTAGTAGGATACCCGCAATCGGGCCATAATCTGTACAATGCAATATCAGTTCACCCTAATTTAGTCAATCCGCTAAAGTCCCGCTATGTAACGAAGCGGCTGGTAGTCTGGAGGCCTACTGGTGGCCATCGCGACACGGGCTAGCCGGGCAGGCGACGTATCATGATTGTGGCCCACTTATGTTGTCCGTCGGTTGTTTTTAAAGTGCCTCTAGAGGCCCACGTGTAACATGTTTGCTGGGTGAAACGTAATATAGTATTTTTTTAATTCAATACTTCTTTTAAATGGCCGAAAACCACGACTAAAATGTTTATTTCAAAGAACGGTCACTGAAAACAAATTTAAGTACTTCCTCATTTTATTTGTATAAAAATACACATTAGTAAAACTTTTAATACAGCATTTATATCGACTTATTTTATTGTCAGGTGATTGAACGAGTTTGTACTGCTACAAAAGTTAGCCAAAGAACGCTTTCCTGTATTAAAAAAGAAGCTCTGGCAGGAAGTAATGCTGACACTGATGTGCCTACTAAAAAACAAAGAACGTCCAGTATCCGTATGGATCAATTCGACAAAACTGTGCTTAGAAGGTGCATAATAAATTATCACATATCCGAGAAAAAAGTACCCACGTTAAGAAATGTACACCAAACCTTTGCAGATAGTTATGGCTTCGCAGGAAGTCGCGAATCTCTGCGGAAACAAATACATTCTTTGACTCTTCGTTGGACCAACATGAAAAACAACAGAAGTTTGTGATTGGAACGTCACGAAATCAGACATTCACGCCTACTATATTTAAAAAACATAAAAAAGTGCAGGGAACAGAACAAACCTATCATTTATATGGATGAAACATACATTCATTCATGTCACACGCACCTTAAAGGATGGAGCGACAAGAGTAACGAAGGATTAAAAAAACCCGTTTCATCATTGTGCATGCAGGAAGTGAGGTTTTGTACCTAATGCTGGTGTTATGTGGAACTCCCAATCAAATATAGGAGATTATCATAATGAAATGGCCTACAAAAATTATGAGAAGTGGGTACAAGAAAAACTTATTCCAAACCTACCAAGAAACGCTATTGTGGTAACTGATAACGCCCCATATCACAATGTTCTAAATGAAAAATTACCTACGACTGGACTAAACAACAATTTAAAAACTGGGTTTCTGAAAGAAACATATATTACAGTGAACAAATGTTAAAACCGGATCTTTATAACGTTGCAAAAATGTACAAACCGCAATATAAAACTTATAAAATTTATGAATTGCTTATTCGACATGGATTGTAAGTTGTAAGGCTATTCCCTTATCACCCGGACATAAACTTGATCGAAAGTATTTGGGTGGCACTTAAAGAATATGTGGCCAAACGAAATATTACCTTCAATTTTACAAAGGTTAAAGAGTTATGTAATGAATTTTTTTACACATTTTCTGCAAATTATTGGAAAGTTAGATGTAACCATGTTAAAAAGATTGAAGATGAATTTATGAACAATGAACCACTTTTAGATATTGTTGTAGATAATGTTATTATTAATTTGATCGAAGACTGAGATAGCGAGGATGATGAACTTGATATAGAAAGTGATTTTGAAGAAGCATTTGTAGATGCACATCATTATTTTACTGTTGATGATCCCTGTACATCTAAAACATATTTTTCATTATAGTGTTTGTTTGTAGGTGGTATGACTGAATACATTAAATGCAACAAATGTAAAAATGTGAGTAGGTGTTATAAAATTGTAGATATTAGAGGCGAATTCCACTAGAGTAATATAATATTTGTAGCACATCTGTACATAGATCTAAATAAACAATAATTGACGGCACCCAGAAACAAGATTTTTTTGTTCTGCCAGTCCAAACTTTGTAAACAGTGTGAAGGGATGTTCAAATTACATAGTAAATATTTTCAAAAAACCCAAAAATGTACATATGAAAGTAGAAATATCTACCACATAAAAGCTTTAATATTTTATTTATATTATTAGTATACTTATTAGACCATCTCTAAAGGCGATTTCCCCAATTTATTTTTCAAATTTTATGTATAAACCCGAATTTTTCCATTATTATCTACTACATATTGTTAAGAATAACAATTTTAGAAAGCTTAGCAGGTAGGTATGTCATTGACTATTACTACGAACAGAAAGGAAAAATTGTTGGCCATTGTTAAATTTAGAAAGTCGTTTAACAATCCTTCATATTGTACGCTTTATCTACAAAATCAACCTGACTTCCAATTTATATACAAATCAACCTCAATGACGAATATTATGAAGGGACCACTTAAAAGACATTAATTTGATGTAAAGGTGATAGTTTATGTCTCTTGGAATCTATTTATTATTTACATCACATAAAATAATAAAGGGTAATTATAGAATTCCCCTTATGGTTTTTGAAGCAATAAATAATTATACCTGTTCATAGAAAAATCTAATGGTTTTTATTTCCTTATTCATTTAATTTATAATAAAGAACACATTAATGTTATTTTGTTTTGTAAACTCGATTTTATATACATGTGCCAAAATTTATTATTTTTAAATCCAAATTCAAAATATTGTGTTACCCTCGTACGTATTAGCAGCCTCACAACCTTTCAAACTTTGCATGAGAAATGTACGTCGCCTGCTCTTCCCGGTAACTGCGTTTACAACGTTGTCAAGTTGTATGGTATAGATATTGTTCAATAATGTTAACTCTTTTCAATACCCTGTAGCAATAAAGCTTAATCTTTATTAAACAATATTTAACTGTTATAATTTTAAATGAAAAACTTTTTGTTCTAGATATGGTTCGAACATATGTAAGAAAAACGCGCCGACAAATTTGGTCTTCAGAATCAATGCTGTTCTTGCTGTTTTCAATCAGGAGATGGGGTACAAAAAAGCTGCGCAGCAATTCAATGTACCCCAAATCACCTTAGAATGCTACATTGCTAAAAACAGGCAAGGAGGTGAACATTTTAAAATTGACAAAACTGTTCGAAAATTTGGGAAAGTTTTCACGGAACAACAGGAGTTAGAATGAGTTCAATATTTAACAGATATAGAAGCTAGATTATTTGATCTAACAATGACATATTTGCGAATGTTAGCCTATCAACTATATGTGCAAAATAATTGTAATAACAGATTCAACTGTAATACCGACATTGCCGGCGAAACATGGATGAAAGAATTTCTGAAGAGACATCCTACGCTATCGTTGAGAAAATCTGAAGCAACTTCTGGTGCATAGGCGATGAACTTCAGCAAAATTGCCATAGACAATTTTTTTCGACTACTAACTGAGACGATCGATGCCCATAAGTTAACATGTGACAGAATATAGAATTTTGATATAACGGGTGTGTCACACAGAGAAAACACGTCCAAATAAAAAAAGTTTCTAGAAAAAAATTGCTTGCTGCAAATAAATTTTTATTAGTGGTAGAAACATTATTCATCAGTAGTTGAAAAAAACAGATAGAGTTATAGAACTAGACATTTCTATAAATAAATAATAATATTATATTACGGTAAATAAGATAAGAAATGCAGAGCTAGCTTTGTTCTAGTATATATATTCATTTCCATTATTATTCAAGTTGTTGTTTGGTTTTCGTGGTTATGATACTTTTGTTTAGCAATGTCGGTTTAATTATTAGCTTTGTAGCAAGTATTATAATTTTAAGTATATTTTGAAAATAAAGTTTTATTAAAAATAGTTTTCCGTGTTAAAAATATATAATTATAGCTAGTTTTGTCCGTTAAAGCGATCGACAAACCTTAGTTACCAGGTAATTTGTACTTAATAAAAAAAGTTTCTAGAATTGAATCATTCACCGTTAACTATCTATCCTTTATCGTAATTGAGCTCAATATTAATCTTTAGTTATCTAAGTATTTGGAATCACGTCTTCGACACATTACGACAACACTCGGGCTGCTCGGCTGACCGTTAGGTTGGTTTTAGACAAGAAATTGCATCATTTAATTTTCAAAATTCGGGAGAACTGCAAACAAGCAGCACGTGTGGAGTGTAGTGAATGTCTGAACGATCTTTCTTTGTGCGGTGAGTGGTTTCTGGTTTCACTATTAGGCGAGGGCTACAATGGAATACAAGCAATGTAATTTAATGAACATATGTTTGCATATGAAGTTAAGATAACTGATAATCTATCTTGCTTTTCAGAGATTTTCAGATGGTCACTTTGCATGTACACTCCAATAGCAGAATTCATATTACTTTTTTTTAATATTTTCGTATTTTTTACGTAAATTAAAACAAATCCTTATACAGGGTATTCCACGACGATTTAGTCAAGCAATATCTCGGAACTGAAAAGTAGTACAGAATTGTAATTTTGGGGCTGTATATTAGAACAGATTCTGTAGGTTTTCTTGTTATTATGTTACCAATTACCTTTTTGTACCTATATCACATTCGAATTTATTAATGGGACAACTTGTATATTTTTACATTTCTCTGTCATGATTCCAATAATCTAGGACACTTGTGGTGTAAAATGACTAATTTGAGAGCTACAGCTAATTAAAAATGTTTGTCCCATGATGGTTAAGACAAGCAATACCTCGGAAATGGGCAGTTTATTTTGAATTTATAAATTAAATACAATTATAATGTTGCAGGATTGTAATTTAATTACAGATTCAAAATGAACTGTTTAGTTCTGTAAGATTGTTTGTCTCATTTGTCGAGGGTCAGGTATTTTTAAGCAGCTGTACCTGTAATTAATCGTTTCAGACCACAAGTGTGCTAGTTTGTTGGAATCGTGTTATCGAGAAAAACTTAAAAATTTAAAAATATGCAAGTGGTCCCATCTGATGTCACGTTCGCCGAAACAAAATTGTCATTGGATAACATAATAACAAAAGAAAGCTGCAGCATTTGTTTTATACCACCAAAATTACAATTCTGTACTACTGTCCAGTTCCGAGATACTGCTCGTCTAAATCGTGTAATTACCATGTCCGTAATATAAGGTTGATTAATACTTTTTCGTTTGGTTTAGGAAAAATGTTAGCAGGCGTCGATTAGAGAGATCTCTAAAACCAATTTTCAGATTTGAAATCCTTTTGGATTTCAAGATTTCTCTAAGCGTCGGTTTTATCATCCGCACCCTGTATAGGATTTTTTTGTATGAAAATGTTCCCTATTATTTTTATTTTGTATAATTTAAAAAAAAATTATAATTTTAAAACTTGCGTGTTCCTATATGATTTGTATTGTACTTCGACTGAAAACGTTCCTTATACTATTTTTAACTTTTATTTTCGTCTTTTTGGTTAATTTAAGAAAATTAATTTAATAAGTTTAAAACTTATATGTTTTTGATTTGTCGTTACTTAGATTGAAAACTAATTCCTTACTACTTTTAAGTTACTTTTATTAATTTTGCATTTCTTGTTAAGAAAATTAATCATTTTAAAACTTAAATGTTTTTGTATGATTTGTATTATTGTACATAGACTGAAAACGTGTCTTATTATTTTTAACTTACTTTTATTTTTGGTTACTTTGAGAAAATTGTATATTTTGAAAAGTTATTTTTTAATTACTAAAAAAATACATGTTAATTTTTTATAAGTTTAAAATATATGTTTTTATAAATTTGTTTTTTTAACCCATTTCTGAGTGTTTCACAAATATGGAAAACTAATGATGGGAAAAATATGAAATTTGAAGTTTGTATTCCAAATCTATTAATTTATAATTATATTTTATAAAATACATTTGACATACCTGGTATATAAAATTACAACTTTGGATTAGTTTTCAGTACCGGGTGCCCACTTATATTTTCCCCTAATAAACTTTAAATGCTTATAAATTCTAAACGGTGCAGAATAGAAATATGCGGTTTTTACTGAATTGTTTCATTTTAGTACAAGTTTTGGTCGAATAGATTGGATCTTTTCCATCGTTTCCGATTACGCCAAAACAAAAATGGCGGATTTTTACAATTTCCGTCAGTTGCTAATCTATTTTGGAAAGTTTCCATCGCTATATAGGTGAAGATCACTTATCAAACTACAAAAAATATACCGGTCGTTCCATTAAAATAGTGAATTAAAAAAATTGTCAAAAATTCGCCATTTCTGTTGTTTCGTAAACAAAAACGATAGAAAAAAATCAATTTATTCAAAAGAAACTTTTAGTTACTAAAATAAAACAATTCAGTGAAAACCGCATATTTCCCTCCTGAACCGTTTAGAATTTATAGGCAGTTAAAATAGGGGAAATATAAGTGGACACCCTGTATAAGCCTAAATGCCAAGATTTAGGTTAATAAATACATCGATTACTGTAAATAAACGTTTCAATTAGTCCTGTTAACCTGTATTACTAAGGTAAATATACATTTTATCTATTATAGGTTATAAAGTTATTAGAGATAAATAAATAAATCACTAAGGATAGGTATACAATATGTCAGATTTAATAAACGATATTATATTAAATAGCTTGTAGCAAGTTATCTAGGTCGATAACTGTAAGCGACTAAATAATTTACGGTAAATAAAATAGAGTACTTGAAATATATCTATGATAATTGATCTCTATATTAACTGTAAATGATTTTTTTAGCAATAACGTTTTTTCTGCGGTAAATGAATAAGTCATTTGTCCCCTATTTAATCGATTTTTTTTGCTACAGCAAGTGAATATTCGCTAATGGCTAGCGATTTTTTTTCTCTGTGCAGTTAATCCAAAAGGTCAGAGTAGAATATTGGCTAGAAGAGAAAAACGACAAGTGGGGATAAGTAATCCTTCAGAAAGAGGACAAACAGTTACGGCAGAAAATTTTTTTTGAGGCATGCCACTTTCAATAGTATTTCCTAGGATACGCTAACATAATGCTTTCGAGCTTGGTCTACTTCCTGGAAGTTCTGTTTACAATAACGGATCTGGATGGATGACTACAGAGGCATTTTT
The DNA here is from genome assembly GCA_963921935.1 of Galeruca laticollis. NCBI lineage: Eukaryota > Metazoa > Arthropoda > Insecta > Coleoptera > Chrysomelidae > Galeruca > Galeruca laticollis. The sequence continues at coordinate 86,732,321 of OY998176.1, read as the reverse complement.
CTGGAATGGTTCAAGAGTTTTGTAAAGTTCTCTGGAGCAACGAAAGATAATAAAGTGTTACTATTATTAGATGGACATGCGACCCATACTACGCACGAGAAAATGGAGTTGTCCTTCTTTGTTTCCCGCCCCACTGTTCATAAAGGTTGCAATCCCTAGATATCGCTTTCACGAAACCCCTTAGCAGCTATTATGAAAGGAAGTCAGAAAATGGATGCGTTGTAATACGGGCAAAGTTATTATACTGCATCAAATATCCACCCGATTTGGTGCAGCCTTCCTGAATGGTGCATTTTTGAAAACCGTAGCGAATGGCTTTAAGAAAACATGAATTTAGCCTCCTGACCCAACTGTTTTCTGAAGTAGATTTCCTTCCCGCCTCTACAACTCATATTGAATCTGATGAAGTCCTTTCTCCAACAATGTCCCAAAAGGTAACAGAATAGTCTGTATGGGCTCATTACATGAATTTCAATGAAAATGTCACAAGATATATAGGGTCTGAATTAATTATTCGCAACTAATAACGCCACTCTACGATTTCAAATAAAAATGAAAAAAAAAATATTGAAATTTGAATTCTTGTGGCCAATGGCAAACAAAGAAATTTTGTGCTGTTGTCACGAGGGAAATCTTTATAAGTAGACTAGTTATCTTTTTTCTTTAACACTCGTTAAAGAGAAGCGTAAAGTACTGCCAAACCGTACTCTTTCAAATAATGTTCTCCTAATCGAGTGCCTCTTATTAAAAAAGATAACTCTCGCGTAGTCAAAGAAATTTGGAAATATATATTTTAAACTGCAGTGATGATATTTTCAAAATAGAAAATATAATGTAAAATAATGAAAATTAAATATTCTCCATGTAGGTTGAGTTGTTTGGAAAACATGTGATGTAAAACACATACACAAATTGCGTTACCCCAGAATTCCGAACTCGATTTAGTACCGGATCGCTTATTCTTCTTCTGTTTAGGGGAGTTCGAGTGATTAAGACAGCATGTCCACATCCACTTGAGGAAGATTTGTCGAATTAGCTTCGGGAAAACCTGGATCCATTTTAAATATGTCTTTAACAAGATAGAGCAACAAGAATATCCACAGAGAATTGATAGTTGGTTACTGTTTTCTTTAAGATACTGAATGCTCGTGAGGTAATTATGTATATTATTCCGATAATTCTCGAACGACGTCACAGAAAATTGCACGTTTTTATATTGCGTCGTAGCGCGAGAGATATTTTAATACTTCAGGTAAATCGTAACTTTTCCCGTTTTATAGTTTAAAATTGATATGATTCGTTGATCTTGATATAGTTTTAACGCGCACTGTATGTTTTCGAATACTTTTTTATGTCGACCGTTCAAGAGTGGTTTTTAGTTCTGTACTCTTTGAGATTAGAAAACTGACTCTTTTTAAATTGATTAATTTTTGTAGTTATATCGCAAGTTTGTGGGGGTAGAACTTTCTCTTCTTTTTTCGTTGAATGTTGATATTTTTGACATAAAGTTAATTATCCACTTGACCATGAAGCGATAAATAGGGTCCTGTTAGATAATTTATGTCAATCCGTAAAACATTCATTTCGAATACCTGAGATTTCTCTTTTTACTTTGTGTAAGGGTTTGAAATATTGTTCTCGGTGCTAATTGAAGATATTTGTATTAACATTTTAAAAGCTCTAGAAAGTTCCATAATCTCTATTTTATAAAAAAAACTTTTATTAAACAGGTACTTAAAGCTAAACATTTTACTAATGGGCATTTGAGACCATTAAAGTGAATAAGGGTTTGACGTAGACATTCATACTTGTCCTAGAATTCATAGTAAAGTGAAATTTCTTACGATTGATTTGTCATCGTTATATATACAGCTTGTCATCTCACAACAGATGTCTTTTAAAAAACAATCAAACAGAAGCACATTTTCTACTATAAAATGGCATAACTCAAACAACTAGAAAGTCGGCGAGGATGATATCTGTTTGAGGTTGGTTGTGGATATTGATGTCAATTGTCAAATTCTTCTAGTCGACTTTCACTTTGTCTTAATCAACTTGGATAGTCAAGTAGGATTTGTCAACAGAACTTACTTTCTATATGGCAACAAAGGCTACTGCCATTGGTCGACTTACAGAGGTTTATTTAAACCTAATAACATTTTTAAATCTAATTTTCGAAGATATTTATAACTTATTGAGATAAATATCGTTATCATAGAAAAATATGTGTTATTTTTAATCCTTCTGGTATGATTTCCCTTGTTAATTCATACCCATGAAACGAGCCCATTGAGAAAAGTATCTACCAGATATAAAACAAATTAATGAAAACAACCCAACAAAAGCAGTTTCCGCACGAAATGAGGTGCCACAGCCTGGATGTTCCTGGATGTCTTATAATATCAACTTTCTTGCGTGCACCTCCAGAATCTTGCACTTGCTAATTCTCGAGAACCCGATAATATAGATAGATCGCCTGGACATTATATTTTTTGTGTGTGCCTCCAGAAGCCATACTACATATTCCTAAAGTCCGAAAAATACCAAAAGAGCGACCCGTAAAAGGAGTAAAACGGCAACTTTAACTTCTGTCTTGTTGAAAAAAAAAACGGATTTATAAAAGCCCAATGGAACATTTTCCATCAGTTCTGGAATAAATTAATCAAGGATTTCTCGGTACCGACCTGTTGTGTGACCTTCTTCATAAATTCTATAGACTATGCGTCCCTGTTGTGCCCTCTCAAAAATTATATGTCGATTTTCGGCGAACCAATGTCTTGTATTATGACAATTAAACTTGAACTTAAAAAATAACATTTATCGGACCAGATAACAAGTCTTCCAAAAGATTCATCGGTGCGGATCTGTTGTAAATACCATTCGGCACTCGGCATCGTCAAGTTATGAATGTTGATTTATTTGGAGTTTATGGGGATGATACTTATATTTCCGCAAAATGCTCTGAGCATCAGACTTGGATACACCCGCTGCTTCCTCTATTTGCTTGCAAGAAGATGAAGACATCGCTTCTACATAACCCAATACGTTTATTTCTTTTCTCTCTCTATCTTGTTTGGTATATGCCTTAATATGGGGCTGGATAAATGATTCGTATTCTACTAAATTTGATTTGGGGCGGGAAAATATGTCTGAGAAAGGTTGTATAATATATAATATGAACAAATAAAGGACCACTAAGAAATTATCGTAAACTTAGCGCTCAAAATATGTTATCTTTGTAAATATAATTTCGAAGCTTCTTGCGGATTTTCATACTTTTCATTATTTTCGTAAGCCGCCATTGTTATAAAATAAATTAAATATTCTATATTGTGAATTGAAAATACCAAAACAGCAGAAATATTTCACTAATAATCAGAAACTGACAAGAACGAGTTTTTCGGAATACCTAGTTGTTGTTATAGAATATGAATTCTAAGTTTTATAAATGGTATGCGTCCATCCAGTCAATTGGAAATAGTCAACGGTTATGAAAAAGTCATTGAATAGAGAGTTTTTAAGCCTACAAATTTAACGGAGATTTTGGGTGTAGTTATGGTTAACTTTATCAACAATAACGATTACATTGAACAAGAAAAGAAGGAGTTTTTAAGCCATCTAAAAATAACGTATTCTGTTTAGCAGTCACAGATTAATTATAATGACAGTTGACGAATTGTAAATATAACCCCATGTTATTTAAATAGTAAATACATCAATATTTTATAAATTTAACAATGGAAGAAGCTTTAAAAAATGTTATTGTTAGGAGGATCCTTACATATTGAATAATAATTAATCATGGATAATAATAATGAAGGTTAGGTTTTATGTTTGGCACAATAAATTCTTAGCGTTGTCAGATTTTCTCAGAAAAAATATGTAACAGCTTTGTTGACAAAAAAAAATTGTTTTATAAACTATTGTCTTCTAAAACATAAAGTAATATAGTAGTTTCCTTTACATTAAAGAAATTAAGTAGGTTTTAACAATTGCGTCTACCAAAATATATCAATTTTGACAACGTTGTAATTGGAAAAATAACCATAAGCATAAAAACCTTCTTACGGTATTTCTCCGTAAATAAGTCCGTTATCGTTATTAAAGTTAAGGTCTCCAAGTTTTCATACTGCGCATTCTCAGAATAACGATAACCATACTTACGTGACAAAATAAAGGGCTTAAAAACTCTCTAATATACCTATTGTATATGTGTAAGGAGTACTTTCAAATCGGCTGTAAATCAACTTACCTAATTGTCAAGAATTATAAGAACCGACTTACCTTCTGGTCCCATATTACATTGCCTTAAACTTAAAACTTGAAGAGTAACGTTTTCTTCAATCATACCACAAATCATTTCCGTCATCGGTACAGTTAAAAAATTGTCTTGTAAGATTAACACCTCTACATAGTGGTTGCCTTTTAACGTCTCCAGGATGGCTTTCAATTGTTTTTCCCTTAATCCGTAAAACTGCAAATAAAAAGGATACACAAATAATAAATCCTATTACAAGAAAAATATAACTTAAAATCTAATCAATTATTTTATATTAGCGTTTTAAATGAAACTCCACAATATATTGAAAAATGTTGAAAATTCTAAAAAATTGACAATTGTTTCGATAACTGAATATTATCATCAGAATGACAGAAGTTACATTTCATTTGATGCCTACCTGATGTTTAGTAGTTATTTTTGGCTAGACCAAGAAGTGACCTACCTTGTGATTGACCTAATAAATGTTAATAGAAAAAAGAAGAAGATGTGATATTACAAATATTGAAGCTTAGATATTAATAGCCCTATGGTGATATCCTGGATATCATGTTTCCAATTAAGATCAGTATAACTGTGCAATGATATAGAAAACCAGGAAAACTATATCAGCTGATCTTTACAATTATCACTTAAGAAGACAGTTTAAGAGTGGAGAACTTCCTAGATTTATCTGTTCATTGACGACTTCATATTGTGGGTTTCTCAAGTGTCTTCTAATGTCCAACTCTTCAAGGAAATCCAGTTCTTGTTTCTTATCACAAATATGTAGTACTTCTAGTTCTGTGTTAGGTGTCAATGAATGATTGGTGTCAAATAGAGGTTTTGCGTAATGGGATTTATCTGGTTGCTTTAATCTGTATGCTCGTAAGTGTTCACTGTATCGGATTTCAAAATGTCTAAGGTCTGACCCAAACAGACAGCATTACATTCTGGACATTTGAGTTCATATATACCTGATTTCTTTAATGGTGGAATTTTTGTTTTTACAGTTAACAATTTTGTACTTACGTTACTTTCTGTTTTAAAAGAAATTGTTGTATTCGTTGCTGAAGGTATTATCTTTGAAATAATATTAGAAATATTTCCTGCAATTGTGATGGTTTTATAAGCTTTTATTTCTTCAGTTTGTTTAGGAAATATTAGTTGTAATGCCACATTTTCCTCTTTTTTATTAATTAGCTTATTCATCATATGTAATGGATAACCGTTGGATGCTGCTATTTGTCTAATTGTATTAATCTCTCTATCAAAATTACATTTGTTCATAGGAACTGAAAATACTCTATGTATCATTGAATTATATGCCGCTAATTTATGTGATATGGGGTGATTGGAACTATATGTGTTGGTTTTCGGTAAATTGAATAATCAAGTACATTATTAACTCTTTGAATTTTCAAATCAAGAAAATTGATTGAGTTATTTTCTTCAACTTCTAATGTAAATTTAATTTTTGGGTGTAAATTATTAATGTGGTTGAAAAATATATCTAATTGTCGTTCACTACCTATAAAACAAGCTAATATGCCATCTAAATATCTATACTAAAATAAAACATTTTTTGAAATATTACTTTCAAACATTTTTCTTTCTAAACTGTCCATAAAAATGTTTGCCAAAATAGGTGATATAGGGCTAGCCATTGGTAAACCTTCATTTTTAATATATATGTTATTGTCAAACGTGAAATAATTATGATTAATACATATATCAAATAAATTAAGTATATCTGATATTATTCCTGGATTAATATTTTTATCTTCTAGTAATTTTCTTACAAGTATTAGACATTCTTTAGGAGGAATTTTAGTGAACATGTTAGTAACGTCCAATGAAATAAGCTTACAGTTATCTTGTAAGTTGAATGCTTTTAATTTTTTGATTAGTTCTATTGAATTTCTAATTGAGTATTTAGATGCAGAACTAGAAGTACTACATATTTGTGATCAGAAACAAGAACTGGATTTCCTTGAAGAGTTGGAAATTAGAAGACACTTAAGAAACCCACAGTATGAAGTCATCAATGAACAGCTGATATAGTTTTCCTGGTTTTCTATATCATTGCACAGTTATACTGATCTTAATTAGAAAAATGATATCCAGGATATCACCATAAGGCTAATAATATCTAAGCTTCAATATTTGTAATATCACATCTTCTTCTTTTTTTATTAACATATGTTCGAATTTGGTTTTAATTACCAAATTCTCCCGTGATTCTATTTCAATTTCCCCTGTATAATACAAGTCGAATATTATGCTCAAAATACATAACTAAATATATCCTTATTTTCAACAGTTAATATTTCTTTACTTCACTAAAAAAGTCATTTAAATTTACTAACACCTAAGAAAAACAGATAAATATCTTTTTCTGAAATTCTACTGAACATATCAAAGTCCCCGACATCTTATCTCTTCATAAAAACTCTCTTCCAAACTCTGTTATCTGTATCTACGAAACCGTTGAAAACCCCACAAAAAACATCTCCATATCTGCAACATTCACTTGTTGTTCGAACGTTACATTTTAAAATACTTTTATCCCATTGGCTAGTTTCTAATAGTTTACTCATTCCTCGATCCTACGTCATCAAACATATAAATACGAAAATAGCCTCATTTTTACTTCACTTCCCAGATAGCTTTCACACTTCTCAGACACCCTCTTTCATCATATATCATGCTACAACTTCCTAAAACCAGCCGGCGTTTTTAACCCGGGAACCACCATGTGTCCGTAATCTTTATTCTTTTCATAAACCAACATAGTATGTGCACAATACTTTCAGTTATCGCGAAAAGTCAAGTGAATTCTTAATTGTCGAAGCAACAGTAAATAACTTATATTTCATGACAATATAAATCATAACGTGATATCAGTGTTTTAATTTCATTCTACGGTTCATCGTTACTTCAGTGACAAACGGCCGTAGTGGTCCTTCGATTGCCTCGTAAAACAACCAAAACTACATTCCCTCTAATTAACCCGAAGTAAAAGGGTTAAATTAGAACATGGTCCTGATTCGAGACCGGATAGAACCAGAAAATAGTGAAGCACAGTCCTAGCGAGAGCAGTGAAACAACCCTTGGAGTCCAGAGAATATAGACCCTCAGCGTTCCCGAGAACTCTTCGAGAATTTCAGTAAGCAGAAAACAGACATTAGATAAGGTATTTATCGATAATAAAAGATTTTGTATATTTGCTTATCAACCAACGTAAAATTTTGTAAACATAGAATATAGTGTGATACGAAATTCAGTAATCTAACAATGCAAAAACATTTATCACATTTTACAATTTAAAATTACAGTCATGTATATTAATATTATAAGATAAGATAGTTAAAACTGATGAATATTTTCATATATTTGCGTATCAAACGATGGAAAAATCTCATAAATTTAACATACAGTGGTAGACGAAAGTCTGCACTCAACTTTAAAATAATTAACATTGCTATGGATTTATAATAAAAGTTTTGATATATTTTTCATGCAACATAAACATTTATATTTATATTATACAGCGTGACTTAAATAATTACACCTGAATATTGATTAATCACAATAACATCGTTGAAATTTCTTATAAAACATACATTCATTGTACAGTGTGTCCTAAATAATTACACATTGAGATTGTCATGGAACCATAATAACACTAGTCGGTATTGTTGTGTGAGAAAACCAGGTACAATTACAGTGTCATTTTAACTTGCAACGAGTCGTAGAAAACTGAACAGGCACGGCTGGTAGCAAAAATATAAAACAAATATATTACGCTAATACAAAATAAGCATTGTTCAAACATAGCCATTAATTTACATTTCATGTTAAATATAATAATACACGGCAGATTGCTACTGCCCATGTTAACCGTTTGACAGATTGTAATAACATTTCAAAATGTACTGCCCAACAATTAAGAACATTCACGTCCGAAGCTAGATCTATCGTAAAGTCATTGTTAAATTTAAATATCAATAAGGAAGAGTATTTGATGCACTAATCGTTCACATATTAAAAACAAAGTTAGATTATAATACAAAAAGATCTCTTGAAGAAAAAGAGACTGATCAAAATTTAATTGCTAGTGATACTTTTTTTGATTTCTTGAAAAAAAATGTACAGTCTTGGAAAACTTGTTAACCCAAGATCCCAAACCCTAACCATTCACCATCAATGCAACAATCTCCAGAATATTATCGTCAGGAAACATAGTGTTCTGGACAACTCATTCACAATACCTTACGGATAACCCCTCTCTTACTCATTACATACATTCTTCCGGTGTGATCAAACCACTTTTAATAAAAACTTACCTTCAAAATAAAAACTTACAGTAACACACATTCTTAAATCACAAAACACTTATAAAATCAAAACTTACCCTCACATTAAAACATTCTTGCTCATAAATAATTTTCAAACCAACACTTACACTCGAATAAACGATTCACTTTCATACTCAACGCTCTTTCAGTGCAGGATAGCACTCATGCATTACTTAAACTCTTTCTCGTCAAGAAAACAATCCTTTAGTCCTCTGGAAGAGGACAGTGATACTTATATACTTGAAACTATGTGAAAAACTTAAAATTATACTTGAACATTGAGAAACAAATACTTTAACACTTAAAACCCTGGACGATTAACAAAAAAAAGCTTAGACACTTTGACATGAACATTACTCTTATGTGAATACCTGGATAAAGGTATTGAAATGAAGAAGAATATACTTGGTTGAAAATATGAAGATACTTGGTTGAAAATATGAAGATACTTGGTTGAAAAAAGGAAGATACTTGGTTGAAAAGATGAAGAAATTTGGTTGAAAAGATGAAGAAACTTGGTTGAAAATATGAAGATACTTGGTTGAAAAGATGAAGATACTTGGTTGAAAAGATGAAGAAACTTGGTTGAAAAGATGAAGAAACTTGGTTGAAAATGAAGATACTTGGTTGAAAAGATGAATATACTTGGTTAAAGATGAAGATACTTGGTTGAAAAAGAAGATACTTGGTTGAAAAGATGAAGAAACTTGGTTGAAAAGATGCAGATACTTGGTTGAAGAAGATGCATGGTTGAAGAAGATGACACTTGGATAATATAAACACTTGGGTGACGTTTAGAAGAAAACGGCATCCCCCCTTACTCATATGTTACTTAAACAATCACATTGACGACACTTTGAATTTAACACAACTTGACAAAAACATTATATACATATCTTACCCTCATTTTCTTGGCGAGAACAGAAATAACTCCTTTACATTAATTAAAACATTTTAAAAACTCATTCTTACCCGCAAAAGAGTCGGGTCCCCTTAACACAACCATTAATCATAAAAACATATACAAAAACAATCTCAAAAGAGTTAGAAAAAACTCTTTCATCATACTTAAACACTCGTGGTCACTACCTTACATTTACTTTTATGCTAACTCACACTTACATAATTACTTGCACTAGCATACAATTGCACCTTAATCATACTTATACTCATACTCATATTGGCACTCAAAGCTCACATTCATAATACTTTTACACTTATTCGTACATACTCGTATTTACATTTGCATTCACATTCATTCATACTTACTCTTACTCACTTGTTGTTGCACGCATTCGTACTTGCTCTAGTCTCATGAGCATACTCTCTTACGTTTCTCTCATTATCTCATTAAACACTGGGAAGTCCGAGGTTCCTGGACCGTTACTCGTAAAACAAACTGGTACCACACTTGTCGAAATAGAATCGACTTAAACATTCTCTTTCGTTTCTCTCATTATCTCATTAAACACTTTGAAGTCCGAGGTTCCTGGACCGTTACTCGTAAAACAAACTGGTACCACACTTGTCGAAATAGAATCGACTTAAACATTCTCTTACATTTCTCTCATTATCTCATTAAACACTGGGAAGTCCAAGGTTCCTGGACCGTTACTCGTAAAACAAACTGGTACCACACTTGTCGAAATAGAATCGACTTAAACATTCTCTTACATTTCTCTCATTATCTCATTAAACACTGGGATGTCCGAGGTTCCTGGACCGTTACTCGTAAAACAAACTGGTACCACACTTGTCGAAATAGAATCGACTTAAACATTCTCTTACATTTCTCTCATTATCTCATTAAACACTGGGAAGTCCGAGGTTCCTGGACCGTTACTCGTAAAACAAACTGGTACCACACTTGTCGAAATAGAATCGACTTAAACATTCTCTTACATTTCTCTCATTATCTCATTAAACACTGGGATGTCCGAGGTTCCTGGACCGTTACTCGTAAAACAAACTGGTACCACACTTGTCGAAATAGAATCGACTTAAACATTCTCTTACATTTCTCTCATTATCTCATTAAACACTGGGAAGTCCGAGGTTCCTGGACCGTTACTCGTAAAACAAACTGGTACCACACTTGTCGAACAAGAATCGACTTAAACATTCTCTTTCGTTTCTCATTATCTCATTAAACACTGGGAAGTCCGAGGTTCCTGGACCGTTACTCGTAAAACAAACTGGTACCACACTTGTCGAAATAGAATCGACTTAAACATTCTCTTTCGTTTCTCATTATCTCATTAAACACTGGGAAGTCCGAGGTTCCTGGACCGTTACTCGTAAAACAAACTGGTACCACACTTGTCGAACTAGAATCGACGTAAACATTCTCGTTCTTTACTGCATTTATTATTCTTTTATGTGAATACCTGGACAAAGGTATTATTCTTTTATGTGAATACCTGGACAAAGGTATTATTCTTTTATGTGAATACCTGGACAAAGATATTATTCTTTTATGTGAATACCTGGACAAAGGTATTATCATCTTCTTATCGGTTACAACTCTAGTCCATTTCTAGAGTATATATCTTACACTTCTTATCGTTTACAACTCTAGTCCATTTCTAGAGTATATTGCTTACACTCTTATCGTTTACAACTCTAGTCCATTTCTAGAGTATATTGCTACATTCTTATCGTTTACAACTCTAGTCCATGTCTAGAGTATATTGCTTACAATCTTATCGTTTACAACTCTAGTCCATTTCTAGAGTATATTGCTTACACTCTTATCGTTTACAACTCTAGTCCATTTCTAGAGTATATTGCTTACACTCTTATCGTTTACAACTCTAGTCCATTTCTAGAGTATATTGCTTACCTTCTTATCGTTTACAACTCTAGTCCATTTCTAGAGTATATTGCTTACACTCTTATCGTTTACAACTCTAGTCCATTTCTAGAGTATATTGCTACATTCTTATCGTTTACAACTCTAGTCCATTTCTAGAGTATATTGCTTACAATCTTATCGTTTACAACTCTAGTCCATTTCTAGAGTATATTGCTTACATTCTTATCGTTTACAACTCTAGTCCATTTCTAGAGTATATTGCTTACATTCTTATCGTTTACAACTCTAGTCCATTTCTAGAGTATATTGCTTACATTCTTATCGTTCACTACTCTAGTCCATTTCTAGAGTACATTGCTTACCTTCTTATCGTTTACAACTCTAGTCCATTTCTAGAGTATATTGCTTACATTCTTATCGTTTACAACTCTAGTCCATTTCTAGAGTATATTGCTTACATTCTTATCGTTTACAACTCTAGTCCATTTCTAGAGTATATTGCTTACACTCTTATCGTTTACAACTCTAGTCCATTTCTAGAGTATATTGCTTACATTCGTTACACTCATGACGTTAGAGTCCTTACAACACTCCAACCTCAAATCTTATTAATTCGTTACATTCATGACGTTAGAGTCCTTACAACACTCTTACCTCCAATCTTATTCTTTCGTTACATTCATGACGTTAGGGTCCTTACAACACTCTAACCTCAACTCTTATTCATTCGTTACATTCATGATGTTAGAGTCCTTACAACACTCTAACCTCAACATTTATTCAGTCGTTACATTCATGACGTTAGAGTCCTTACAACACTCTAACCTCAACTCTTATTCATTCGTTACATTCATGATGTTAGAGTCCTTACAACACTCTAACCTCAACATTTATTCAGTCGTTACATTCATGACGTTAGAGTCCTTACAACACTCTAACCTCAACTCTTATTCATTCGTTACATTCATGATGTTAGAGTCCTTACAACACTCTAACCTCAACATTTATTCAGTCGTTACATTCATGACGTTAGAGTCCTTACAACACTCTAACCTCAACTCTTATTCATTCGTTACATTCATGACGCTAGAGTCCTTACAACACTCTAACCTCAAATCTTATTCATTCATTACATTCATGACGTCAGAGTCCTTACAACACTCTGACACACATTAGATAACTTTACAACCCCTACACATATTTACATAGTTACTCTCAAAATTATTCACTTTCATTCACAAACCTGCATCAACACTGTACACACACTCACGCTCCATACCCTTTCACTAACATCAGCATTCGATGTCTGAGAGCAGCCATCTCTCACCTCTCTTCCATTCTTCCCGCGCCCCCAATATGTTCGAATTTGGTTTTAATTACCAAATTTTCCCGTGATTCTATTTCAATTTCCCCTGTATAATACAAGTCGAATATTATGCTCAAAATACATAACTAAATATATCCTTATTTTCAACAGTTAATATTTCTTTACTTCACTAAAAAAGTCATTTAAATTTACTAACACCTAAGAAAAACAGATAAATATCTTTTTCTGAAATTCTACTGAACATATCAAAGTCCCCGACATCTTATCTCTTCATAAAAACTATCTTCCAAACTCTGTTATCTGTATCTACGAAACCGTTGAAAACCCCACAAAAAACATCTCCATATCTGCAACATTCACTTGTTGTTCGAACGTTACATTTTAAAATACTTTTATCCCATTGGCTAGTTTCTAATAGTTTACTCATTCCTCGATCCTACGTCATCAAACATATAAATACGAAAATAGCCTCATTTTTACTTCACTTCCCAGATAGCTTTCACACTTCTCAGACACCCTCTTTCATCATATATCATGCTACAACTTCCTAAAACCAGCCGGCGTTTTTAACCCGGGAACCACCATGTGTCCGTAATCTTTATTCTTTTCATAAACCAACATAGTATGTGCACAATACTTTCAGTTATCGCGAAAAGTCAAGTGAATTCTTAATTGTCGAAGCAACAGTAAATAACTTATATTTCATGACAATATAAATCATAACGTGATATCAGTGTTTTAATTTCATTCTACGGTTCATCGTTACTTCAGTGACAAACGGCCGTAGTGGTCCTTCGATTGCCTCGTAAAACAACCAAAACTACATTCCCTCTAATTAACCCGAAGTAAAAGGGTTAAATTAGAACAACATATGTTAAATCAATCACAAGGTCACTTCTTGGTCTAGCCAAAAATAACTACTAAACATCAGGTAGGCATCAAATGAAATGTAGCTTCTGTCATTCTGACGATGATATTCACTTATTGAAACAATTGTCAATTTTTTAGAATTTTCAACAGTTTTCATTATATTGTGGAATTAGATAGTTTCATTTAAAACACTAATAGGAGTAGATTCCACGAAGTAAGGGTTGAGACAGTTAATTTCATTAAAACATCTTAGAGAGAAGATTTGACCCGACTGTACCAGAAGTTACTACAAAAACGTTACAAAACATCACAAAACATTTGGTTCAACCAAGAATGCCTTAAAAAAAAGGTAATACCAAATTATGTGAATATAAAATGCCATACTAAAACACCGCAAGCACAAAAAGCAATAAAATGTGCTCAACGAGTATGGGTAAAAAAAGAATGTAAAAAATGGTTTAACATAAGAGGCTCCTTAGACAACTACATAAAAGTTCTACATTCTGAACTCACGTTCCAACTACATACAGTAGAATTTGACTGTTTAGATGACAATTTGAGAAACAAGAACAAAAGCTACATAAACTTGAACACGCACAACATAGAATTCAATATTCTAAACATCATGAAACTGTAAGTACCTACATACCAACACACTTTGCACCACGATTTGAAAACCTCTCAGACACTAATTTTACAGATAGTGAAATAGAATTTTTAAATAAAGGTTTAAAGTACAGCATACCACCAAAATTTGCGAATAATATTAAACAAATTATAGCTACAGAGTCAGAAATAGCTTTAAAATCTAATTCAAATAATTTTCTTTATGAGAAATTAAAAATTGCCAATTTAATCAAAAATATTGAACCTTCAAAAGTTAAACGTCAAACAAAATATGACATTACAGTTTTAAATCCATTAAAAAAGAAAATAGAAGATAATAACCTAACAGTTACAAAATCTGATAAGGGGAACACAACTCTCATATTGACAACTGAAAATTATAATTCAAAAATATATAGCTTTATAGAATCTAGCAATGTAAAAGTTGTTAAAGCAGACCCAACAAAAAAGTTTTTTAATAATGTGAGGGATTTTGTTAATAATTCAAATTACCTTTTAAGTGATTACGAAAAGAGGTCAATTATAAATAAGAATCCTCATTGTCCACAATATCGAAACCAATTAGACCTGTAGTTTCTTATGTTAATACTCCTAATAATATATTGGCAAATAAGCTTAACAATATGCCTAATGGTTACGGATATGCATCTAAATACTAAATTAGAAATTCAATAGAACTAATAAAAAAATTAAAAGCATCCAACTTACAAGATAACTGTAAGCTTATTTCATTTGACGTTACTAATATGTTCACTAAAATTCCACCTAAAGAATGTCTAATACTTGTAAGAACATTACTAGAAGATAAAAATATTAATCCCGGAATAATATCAGATATACTTAATTTATATGATGTATGTAATAATCATAATTATTTCACGTTTGACAATAACATATATATTCAAAATGAAGGTTTACCAATGGGTAGCCCTATATCACCTATTTTGACAAACATTTTTATGGGCAGTTTAGAAAGGATAATCTTTGAAAGTAATATTTCAAAAAATGTTTTATTTTGGTATAGATATGTAGATGACATATTAGCTTGTTTTATAGGTAGTGAACGACAATTAGATGTATTTTTCAACCACATTAATAATCTACACCCAAAAATTAAATTTACATCAGAAGTTGAAGAAAATAACTCAATCAATTTTCTTGATTTGAAAATTCAAAGAGTTAATAATGTACTTGATTATTTAATTTACCGAAAACCAACACACTGATGTGACAATTCCATATAGTTCCAATCACCCCATATCACATAAACTAGCGACACATAATTCAATGATACATAGAGCATTTTCAGTTCCTATGAACAAATGTAATTTTGATAGAGAGATTAATACAATTAGACAAATAGCAGCATCCATAGAAATTTTGAAATCCGATACAGTGAACACTTACGAGCATACAGATTAAAACAACCAGATAAATCCCATTACGCAAAACATCTACTTGACACCAATCATTCATTGACACCTAACACAGAACTAGAACTACTACATATTTGTGATAAGAAACAAGAACTGGATTTCCTTGAAGAGTTGGAAATTAGAAGACACTTAAGAAACCCACAATATGAAGTCGTCAATGAACAGATAAATCTAGGGAGTTCTCCACTATTAAACTGTCTTCTTAAGTGATAATTGTAAAGATCAGCAGATATAGTTTTCCTGATTTTCTATATCATTGCACAGTTATACTGATCTTAATTGGAAAAATGATATCCAGGTTATCACCATAGGCTAATAATATCTAAGCTTCAATATTTGTAATATCAGATCTTCTTTTTTCTATTAACATAACTAATAAACATCAGGTAGGCATCAAATGAAATGTAACTTCTGTCATTTTAATTTATCGAAACAATTGTCAATTTTTTAGAATTTTCAACATTTTTCATTATATTGTGGAATTAGCTAGAAACATTGAGTTTCATTTAAAACACTAATATGAGTAGATTCCACGAAGTAAGGGTCGAACTTTTGGTTTGCAATTAAAGATGGAGATGGCGTGATGACTTCCTGGTAGTCTGTTATTCATTTTATGAACGAGAGAGAATATATCCGAATATGTACAATGACATCGTCAGGCTTTTAAAGGAAATGCTACTCAATATTCGGCCGAAAATTAGTTTTCTTTCGGAAAACTATCAAAATTTTGTTTTAATAATATTTCAAATAAAGTCAGTCGGTAAAGAAATCTATCGAAAAATAAAATGGTGAAACATTTATTATCTTACACTCATGAGTATTTACTAGCTGATACGAAATTTATCATAGCTTCAGTGGACAAAAAACAAATCTTAAATCTCTTGTTTGGAATTGTTGCAACATATGTTGTGTAGGTACTCACTTTTAGATTCATCAACGTTGTTCCGAGTCCATTTTTTATCCTTGTCAATGGAACAATTTCATAATCTTTACACAAATTTTCATATTTTTCAACTCCAATATCATCGTATACAGGTACTGGTTCTGTTGAAATATATTGTTGTAACGGTAAAAATTGAAATAAATAGAATAGACGAAAAACCAGTGCCTGGTAGACATATGGTAAAGTATAAAAGGCTTGAGATTTTTGTGTGCGTCTTCCTGCAGTAGGTAAAAATGCTCGGAGGTTGCAAACGGTGACTAAAGGTAACTTAGTAACTATCAGGTAATAAAGTAGTGCAATAAATAGACTCATTCACAATAAACAATGATTTTAGTATTTATAAAGTCAGACCAATCTGACGCATTCAACACTCCTTTAGAACCAGTATAAGGGTGGAAGAGCCCGAGAGATCGTTGATAACGATCACCTCCACTTTGATTTTCTACTATATCTAGAGAGATGTTAACCATTCGAATGGAACTGGATGTTTAGATAATGTTGTAAATTAGCATATTGAAGTATATAAACGTATTTCTAAATAAATTTGATTTATTGTTAAATAATTTAAATATTGAATTGCTATAATTATCTTTTATGACCAGTACCTTATTAGCTCTTAACTGACAAGTCAGCATATTAAAGGATGATTATGATTTAGGGCATTAAGAGCTGATATAGTTTTAAATAGGTTAATACAATACAGTTGTCTCCGTAGGCTAGTGGAATGGTGCTCTGTCTGCTAACCGAGAGGCCCCGGGATCAAACCCGGGCCCTAATTAACATGATAATTAAAATTTCGGAGAGCCATCTGTCGGAAGGCAATGGCAAACCACCGACAGTATTCTGCCTAGTACAGCCTCTCAACATAGACGTTCGGATCCGTCGTTAAACTGTAGGTCCCTTCTATCTGTGGTAACTGGAGAGCACAACACAGGTAGAAGTGAGAGGTCGCCTACGTCCGATCACGGATATGGCACTGTAAGAAAAAAGAATACAATACAAGCACGAAGTTAACATTTGTCTTTTTGTTTATTTTCATTCACAATGAAAGTACAATTATTATTGAATGTACCAGTAATAGTAATACTTTTCCGTCTAATTGTAAGGTTGCGGTATTTGATATTAAAGACCCTCCAGCTAGAAGTTTCGCGACTTTATTTTTGGATGCTATACTGTCTGCTAAATATCCTTCCACAACACTCGATCCTCTCCAACCGACATGTCTCTTTAATGTACTCATACTGGCTCCTGCGCCCGCTAATAAGGTGGCTGAAGTTCTTCGTAAACAATGACCTGCCCAGACAGCACACAATATCCATTAGATATCCTTTATGGATATCCTGTATATCCACTGGATATAGATGGATAGCCTATAGACATACATTGGATATCCATATGTCCGCCTATAAATACCTAGGATATATGTGTTATCTTATGGATGTCTTTGGAGATATCTACTGGATATCTCGTTAATATCCTATGGATATCCTATGTTCACATTTTGTATATCCAATTAACGTCCCATGGATATTAATAGGATATTTTATATTCGCATTTGGTATATCCTTCCTCCTCAAACACGAAAATCTGAGAATATATGAAGAGTACCTACCTACTGGTGCAAAAGCAAGGTGGTCCAATAAAAACAATGCATACCAAAAGTTTTTTATGTCTACAGAAAATAGTTTATCCTGTCAACCAGTACAAAATATAATAGATACACAGGGTGGATAGTCTAGTATTTAAGTGGACGACTGTAGAATATTGTGGTCCAGTGAAATATATTCAAATACTCATCGCGTATATCTGTTATATTTTGTACTGATTGACCAGAACTATTATTTCCAGTTAATTTTATTCCAGATCTGTGGATATATAAAACTTTTCGTAAGCATTGTTTTTGTTGGCCATTTTGTATTTCCACACTTCCACACTTGTCAGATATTCATCTGTGAGTAAGAAGGTACAATAGAATTACATTTTTCATAATAGTAGTATTATTTGATATATGATGAAATGATATACTATGGAATAGAATGATACAAAATACTTTATTTTATATAATATACATATTTACATATACATCAATAATTCTTCTTCTTCACCACCCAGCTCATCTACTTTTGCACAGTTCTTTCTGTAAGAACGAGAAAAGAAAGATACGCCCGAATGCACCTTTTTTGTAAAATAACATTTTGAACATCGGCCCACGTCTTGTATTCGAACACATACCTGTAATAAGAACATTTCGTATCACCTGAACACATTATTATTACTGAGCTCAAAAGAATTTTTAATCAAATCAGCCGAGCCCCTAGCACAGTTTATCATGAAACAAAGTAAAAGCAGAGGTAAAACCTATTTCACATTTCCACACCATGCTATTTTACATTGTTTAAATATACAAAACGCTTTTAATAAATATCAATAAAATATGGGAGACGTAACAATATTCAGAATTAATGTAAGAAACATATATACATACTTTATTTTTTCCAAATCCAAACTAGCGATAAACAATAACCAACCACTTTTGCACGTGTTTAAAACTATGATTACCTCATAGAGAAATAAACATACTAAGTTTCGTTTGCTCGGTCTTCTTTTCTTCCGCTGGCGTGTCTTGAGTTCTTATATCTGTCATCTTTGATTTTCTCGTCCATCGTTGTCATGTTATTCTCAATCTTCTCGTCCATCGTTGCAATCGTATTCTCAATCTTCTCGTCTATCGTTGTAATCTTATTTTCGATTTTCTCGTCCATCGTTGACATCTTATTCTCGATTTCAGATTTTAGAGACGAAATTTCATTTTCAACGTCAGCGGCATTATTAAGATATCGGCAGATGTATCATTCTTCAAAGCAAAAATCTTGTCGTTAATATTAGCAGAAATGTCGTTCTCCATAGCAGAAATATCGTTTTTCACATTCGTTGAAATTTTCTCTTCCATTGCAGATATATCATTCTTCATAGCAGAAATCTTCTCGTCCATGTTCTCAGAAATATTAGCAGAAATTGACGAGATTAGGGTGGAAGCCTCGTTATTAAATAAAACTGTTTCTGGATCAAAGCCATCATTTTCCAGTGCCACTTTAAGTCTTTCTACTAATTCACTTTTATTACCGGACGTTTCCAACTCACGATCTTCCAATTCTGCTCTTAGTTCAGTCATTTTCAGGTCGCACAGTCTCTTGGCCATTTTTACGTAGCAATTTATTTATATTACCCCACACCTGAGACCAATGTAATGTTTTTCTTATTTATTTAAACGTTTTTATTACGGGTGGGTTAAATTTACACACACGTTATGTCTACTAACTTTATTTATTTATTCACTAATTTATATTATCACAGTATATGCACTTGAACTAATTTATATAAACACCTCACTAATTTATATTCACTTAATTACTGTTTATCTCACGATTTCAAATTAAAAACAAAACTCTCTCGCTGGTCGGTCCTCTATATATTAGTGCCTTTTTTACTAGATAAATCTAGATTGCGGCTTACACAAAAACAATTGGCTCTCTGGCATTTTCTAGATAAAACTGGTCACAAAAACAATGTCTAGATAAGATAGTCACAATCGAGAACAGTTCTAAGAAATCCCTGCGCATCCATCATAATTTTAACTTTCATACATGGCTTAGACAGAGTCGGATTCAGGGTCTACACTAGTGTGCTATTTCGTAACACTAGTTTCATTTTTGTTGAATATATTTTGATTTTGTATACTTATGTATCTATATTGATTGCTGTTTTGTACCACAGAGATTTATATTTTGTTTTTTCCATTAATAGAAAGCAAGGTTTTTCTATAATTTTTATTACTGCTTTGTTTTTGTCTTTTATTTAAGCACCAAAAATGAATTCAAATCAAAATTCTGTAAAAGCGTAAGGGCAGCTTAACCACCATTTTTAACAACAAAATAACTTTGACAAAAGGCATAAGTACCACTAAAAAGGCGTAAACGCCAATGGATTTTAATAAAAAGATGCAAGCGACAAAAACACTAATAAATCAGTATAATACTAATTTTTAATGGTTTTTAAAGTTTAAAATCTTCTTTCTAAAGGTTTTTTAGCTTCAATTTCAGATGCTATTGGTTTTTTGGCTTTACTGTAAAATTTACCTAATGGCGCTTACATCCTTTTGTCGTGGCGGCGTCGATATGTGCAATTTGACGAGCAGTATATATCACGAAAACAAATTGACTTTCTCACTCAATATGTAATTGTCGTACAAGTGTATGGAACCAAAAAGAGAAATCCTCTCTACAGGGACGGCGCACTTAAAACATTTAACTAGTTCTAAAAATATATTCATAAGAAAGAATTATGGACCTTTCTTAAATCATTTAAAATCACGTAACAATCATCACCATCATTCACAATGGTTGACATAAATAATTTACCAAACCTGCTTACCTAACTAAACTTAATTACCAAACCGGGAAAACTAGGATTTTACCAAAAAGTATAAAAATATCTATCGTGTTAATACGCGAAATACAACAGTGCTAACTAGAAGTGTTTTAGCTCAATTATGATCGGATATAAATACATATTTATCATAACGGCATTTAATATCTGTGAACAACAGCTAATTAACTAACTATCAAATCTAGTTCATCTACACCACAGGGTCTGTCTTTAAAATAAAAGCAATTCCTAAAATTAGTCAACATCCCTATTCTTCCGACCTTTAACTTCCAAACACCCCAAATAACAGCGTCACTTTCATCATCAGAAACGTTTCGTTTGGTGCTTCCTGAATAAATGTTATCACTTCCTCTTCGATTTTTCTTGTTTACATCCTTTAGATCTTTGTTTTAAAAAGCTACTAACTTGGGGTGATTCCCAATGTCACTATTTTGGTTCAGGTAGTACTGTTTTCTTGAACATAGAAAACTTTGTCCAGAGCGAGTTTGCAGAAAACTTTCCAGACTGTAAATAAGTAAACAAATATTACCATAATGATAAAAGCAGTGTGAGACGTACCAATTTTTCAAAATATTTCATCAATGAGTGCAACATCCATTTTTGAAATTTTTAAATTTCACTTCGTACCATCCTTTTGACTTTCGGGGCAATATATTTTGCATTGCTCTTGCTGCTCTTTCGAGAATTTCTTAGGAAATTTAAATATTTTCTCCGTTATTCATCATTTTATATTTCGTTATGTAAGCGTTTTATACAAAACAAACCTTTGTTTGTTTAGAGACTTCCCTAGTTACCAAATTCACAGACCACTCGTCACGATAAACTTCAATCATATCAATATTAAATGATTGTTCTCCAAGGTATAGAACTAGGGGTAAGACATAAAATATTGTATGTACCACGAGCATTACTTGATGTTTATGCTCTCTGGCTACTTAAAAACTCTCGGGCCTACCGGCGCTCGACCTTTTAAACTCGTCGACATCGCGCATAAACATCATCATAATATCATTAATACATCAATAACTATTAGTCTTTAAATGACATACATTTATAAATTGAATTATTTTTAAACTCCACTCATTAATCTAAGAATACTTATCCTCTGTTACAAACAATTTATTATGCACGAGAAAAACGATCTCAGGTTTCTTTCGCCCTTATACTAGGTCTGGAGGTGGGTTAGACCCTTCACATTGGTCTGGCTTTATAAATAATGGAAGCTGGACATTAAATAATGGAAGCTGGACATTAAATGATGTGCAGCAGAGGTTAGGTTAGGTTAGCTGGACAAAACAATCCCACTTGAAGACATTGTTGATGTTCCTAAACTACCACTATAGAAAAATAAACCATAGTAATCAGTACCCTATGAAAGATATTTTGGAGAAAAAAAGTAGAAAGGCTAAATAAAGGGACATTCCGCGCAAGAAAAAATGGCCTATGAAGAAGATGGGAAGGAAAATGAGCATTACTTCCTAATTTGCGATAAGTATGGAGATCTACCTAATAAAGACTGGATAGAATGCTACAAATGTAATTTATGGGTCCACGAAAACTGTACGAGAAGTGAAAGTACATCAAGATGTTGTGACTTATGTGTTGATTAAACTATGTTCGTGATTACACACCATTCGTAACAACCCCACGTGTTGGGGGTAATCCCGGACTCCAAATGTTTTATTGTTTTTTTATCAATATTTGATGTTATATTAATTAATTTTCAGTAATAACCTTAACTGGTTTACTTTAATTTCAGTTCTTCCTTAAATGTTCGCAATTACCCCACTTTCCCTTACTGTTACAAAATCGTTGTTTCAACAACATATATAATTGCCAGACTTGATACTTTAACGTTAATTAGCTTATTCATTATCTGATACCTAGCTAAGTCACCGTTAGTCAAGGTTTGTATCCCCCGAGCCTTCTCGAGAATGGTCACAAACATTTTTAGCTTTCATACTTTAACGTTTGTTTGGTAGGCTCTCACTCTATAAGGACGATCTTAAAGATATTTTAAGCTATATCAAAGCAAAAAAGATCATACCTACAAAGTTAAATGCATCATCTATTCCAGGATCTTTTGGGACAGGAAATACGTAATTTATGTTTCTTAAAATAGAACTACTAGACAGCACGACTTGTGCAAAACAAGTGAAAGACTTGGTTCTTCTGGCTAATAATTCTTCGCTGGTGCAGCCTTCAAAATCCATTTCGTCTTCTTCTTCTTCCATACCTTCATCAGTGGTGATTGATTCATCTGATACTGTTTCGACCGGTTTTTTTGTACTTTGAAGGGGTCTAGGTCGTTTTGGACGAGGCTTAATAACTTCCCCCTGTTCTTCCTCTTCTACATATTGATGGTACTCTGACACAGACATTTTAATTTTTTGCTAATATTCCGACCAAAAAGTTTATGTACGAAGTCAAAAGTCGATTTGACAGACGCCAAATAGTTTTATGTCAATTTTTTTCCCAAATCCCATGGAATGTGGATGGAAAATTTCAGCTAGATTCCCATTCAATAGGATTTTATTAACACATTGACGGAGACATTGACAGATTCTGCCTAAAGGGCCGAACAAAAAATCGGAAAATGTTCCTAACAACCAATGATGCAATTTTGTAAATAAACACAAAAATAAAAGATTCCTACTGTTATTTTTGACAAAAAAATGTTTTTTGCCCTAATAAATATGTTCTTTTCTCGGTCTGATAGACCGAGGCGGTGCACAACAACTTATTTATTCAGCAGAACCAACTCTGTCTGTTTCTTGGTCCAGTAAATAACGAGACTTGAGGTTATATTTTCGGTAGCTCGTGTTAGTTTTGTTTGGCTGCCGTTGTCTTACAATGTCGTATTTTAAAGGAACAAAACGTGGATTGAATAAAAAATAATTTGAAAAAATTGCTGAAAATATAGATTTATCTGCCGATGAAGCCAGCAGGTCGGATTATGATTCAGGTAAATTCTATTATATTTGTTTAGTTTTTTAATTTGTAAAATAATGAATATACTTTCAGATGATTTTGTAAAATATCGAGACTATGTTTGTGATGAATCTGAGTCTGAAAGCGATTTTTCCCCGTTGCTAGTGCATACACCTACGACCGAAGACAATTTTGAATCAGGGCAAGACCTAGGCATATATTTTCCATCATCACGTCGGCTAGTGCAGTCTCATGTATCTGATGCAGCATCAGTGTCAAAGGCAGACCTTGAATTAGATGCTGAAACCAGTGGCAATCCATGGAAACTGCCAAGAGGCAGACAACCAGAGTTATTACAATTCTCTAAAAATATAAGGACGTTTGGGACTATGATGCAGAGGTGTAATCCCGAGGATCATTATTTTTCATTAGCAGATGATGATTTTATTACCTAGGTAGCAGACCAAACCAACTTATATCCTACTCAACAACTGGATAAGAAAGAAGATACGTCTAAGCATTCCAGACTGCATGAGTGGGTTCCAACAGATAAGTATGAAATGAGAAAATATTTTGGTCTTACATCTTATATGGGCATTGTAAAAATGCCATTGATCTCCTGTTACTGGAGCAAAGCAAAAATGTACAAAGATTAAATGCCTGCAGAATGCATGAGCAGAAATCGTTTCGAACTACTTCTTCTTTTGCAGATAATGATGCCGATAACGCAGATCGTAAAATACAGCCAGTGTTTCAAAAATTCAAACGCATATACAAAGCGTATATGAGCCATCAGAAACAGTTTGCGTCGACGAATCTTTAATTCCAGTTAGGGGACGATTAGTGATGAGACAATATTTGAAAATTAAGCGCTATCGATATGGCATTAAACTCTTCAAATTATGTTGTTTTGGTGGTTTTAGGTATAGTATGCAAATATATGTTGGAATACATTTGGAACTGGAGAAAACAAAACCAACAAAGATAGTGATTAGCTCAGGGGACAGGGTTTGTACGGAGAGTCCTAGTACATTGCACCTTCTTAAACTGTACCGAGATCGCTGGGCACTTCCTACATGATTGTGAGTGTGTGATCATAGATTACACACTTCACGTGGTGGCCCTGTTGCAACTGAACTCAGCGGATCTAGACCGGGAGGTCGATAAACATCCCCCAACCCAAGGCATGAAGCGACCCGTGCCGATGGGTGCACGGCGGTGGCGGAGCACCGTCGCAATCGGAGCCTCTGGGATACCAGGGACCTCCCAGAGAATCAGCATTATTCGCCCACACGGGTCACTGGGGGAATGGACCGTACTAACCCGGTACTGGTGGCACCAAGATGGATGACATGATAGAAAAAGCTCCTGAATTGGAATGTGGCCAAGAGACCGCAAACATTCCTATTCAGGAAATCGGTACCAATTCTCCTACAGCGATGGAGAAGGATAAGTTGCTAAGTTCTGGAGAGGAGGGTGACACTTCAAAAAACCCAGGAATGTAGTCGCCAGTGAAAGGATCAAAGAAGAGGCTCTCGAGAGGTGAACTGAGACGGCTAATGGGAGAAGAAACCCTCGCCAAAGGCGAGAGGATTCTCTCCAGGAAATAAAGACTGTTGGCGTGGAAGGAGCAACACGGTGCTCCGGCTAAACCACCCTCAGGCAAATCCGGTTCCTCTGAAACCCTGTGCGCTGGGGTGAAGCCGAGGCAAGGTGCACAACCTGAAGCTCAACCGTCATTATCCAAACAGTTGTAGGCTGCGCAAACTCTACGACCAAGGCATGGCTGGATGCCCAGTTCAAGCAGCTGAATCCGTTTGGCGAAATTCAGTTGAGACTGGGCCTAGCCGAAAACCTGATGAATATGTGCAAAGTCACAACTTGTGTACCACGATCCACGGAAGCGGAGACCAAGGAAGATGTGATGCTTGGTCTGAAGAGCCAGAGAGGATTAAATGCCGAGCACTGGACTGTCGTGGTGGCAGTGTCACGCCAGAAGAACAGTTTATGGTCATACACATAGACGACGAATCCCTGCAGAAGCTGAGGAAACTTGGGATGCGCCTATTCGTGGGAGCAGAAAGAGTTCTCTTCAAGCTGCAGGGGGGACCAAACAAAGATAGCAAAGATGATCGCAGTGCTGCAAATCAACCTGCACCACAGTCGAGCGGCGACGGCGACGCTCTGCCAGAAGATTCTGGCTGATGACATAGGAGGGGTTCTTATTCAAGAACCATGGACCGTCAAGGTGAAAGTGATAGGAATGAGAACTGCAAAGGGTAAGTTAATCTACGACACTGATAATGCCAACCCAAGTGCTTGTATTTTTATTAGGGATAACATTAAAACGTTGAAAATAACGCTGTGACTGAGGTACACCTGCAGGCAGGTGATGGAAACATCAGAATCCTGCTTGCATCAGTGTACCTGCCATACGTCTCCACAGAAGCACCTCCGTCCATGGAAATGAGGATTTTGGAACACGGTACAACAACGGGGAAGCACCTTATCTTGAGAATGGACGCCAATGCCCACCATCTGGCCTGGGGGAGCTCCAACACTAATAACCGGGGTGAGTACCTTATTAATTACCTAATAGAGTCAAATTTAACTTTATTGAATCAGGACCGTAACCCAACTTTCCAACAAAGAAGGGAGAATTTGCTTAGGGAAGACGTCCTGGACATTACTTTGGCCAGCCACTTTGTGGATAGCAAAATTAAGGACTGGAAGGTACCGGACGAAGCCTCAGCGTCGGACTATAACTATATATCCTTTACTATTAAGTTGACCTATACGAAAGATACTTTTAGAAACCCCAAGAATACAGATTGGGAAGCATTCCGGAATGAATTGGAAACCAATCTGGCCTCACTTGACCCAGTATCAGGGCAAGGGGTGGGGAGAATGGCATGCGACATCAACAGCGCCATAATGAACTCATACACCGAGGCCTGCCCCGAAACGGTCAGAACGACCAACAGAAATGCACGTTGGTGCAACAGGAAACTTGAATCTCTGAGAAGTAATTTCAGCTGGCTGTACAATCAGTGCAAACGCACATGAAATTGGGACAGCCATACGAAGGCGCTAACTGAATTCAACAAAGCAGTGAGGAAAGCCAAGAGAAGCTCATGTGGAAATTTCTGTCAGGACATTGAGGATGTCTTTGACTGCGCAAAACTCCACAGACTCATGGCTCAAAATCCAGTCAACGTTCCAGAGACCGTACTCAAAGAAGACACCTCACACGCCCGGAGGAGACACTGGTAGTACTGCTCAGTACGCACTTCCCGGAATCCACCGAAATACAAGTCGAAGCAACAAGCTAAACCAGAGAAGAAGGGCAAGTTGCCCGTGGTCTGGCAACTCGTGATAACTGGACTTGTGCAAAGACCATAGTCACATATGGGTCTGTGACATGGGCTATCCAATCCTTTGATCCCTTCAAGGCTCCTGGAATGGATGGAATCTTCCCAGTTCTACTCCAAAAAAGTGCCGATATAATAACTTGTCTAAAGATATGACAATGATACTACACTCCAAGAAATCTTGAGTGAACTTGCAAAAATGCCACATCGTTTAGACTTTGTATTGTGACTTAAAATACACTGTATTTGCATCTTGCTCTTTCAATCTGTGAATGTAAGTAAATTTCATTTATTTTTTTAACTGTAATAAAATAATATATACTCGAATTTCGAGTATGTGTGTTTGTGAAAAAATGGCTTAAAAGCGTGCTAAAATGCTCCAACTCAAGCTGAAATTGAAAAAAATTCAGAGCTCGGAGCCTCTCCCCCGGCAATACACTGTTGCCCTTATTTTATTCATTTCAAAAAAATGTGTCCCTCTCCTAATTAATACTTACGAAGCCCTTCTCCCCCTTGGAAAAATCCTGGATACGCCACTGCTGGTGTGGCCTGCGGCTTGACCCAAAGATCAAATTTTACCCACCCCCTACCGTTGTAAGGTGGACAATTCAGGAGTACATCATATAAATGAAATAACTTGGTGTAGGAGAGGTGACATTCAAAAGTTTTTTAAACAATCGACAATTACTTTTTGAATTTTGCCATTTATCAAGACTGAGAGTATAGCCCATTACAATATACGCAAGCAGCATCAGATTCTTCGTCAGTATCAATATTGTACGAGATATTATTGTCCTCGTCCTCTTCCTCCTCCTCATGTATTATTATTCTCTTCACTTTTCTCGCACTTTTTCAGCCTTCTGATCTGCTTGATTTTTCAATTCTACAATATTAGCTGTACTGTTCACATGACCACATTTCCCGCGCTTCCTTTCTCTCTTCGTTTCAAGTTTGGATGCAGCTACTGGCAACGGCGATACCTCTTGTATAGTAAGCTTAACTTTATCTATTAATGAACTTGTTGGTTCTGATGTAGAAGGACTTGGTTCTTGCGATTTAGAAGCACCTGCCCTTTCTGATGTAGAAGGCCCGGTTTCTTTGACATCTAAGTCTATTTGTGACACTTCTACTGCTTGTTCACGGTCCTCTGGGTCTCGTTGTTGAAGAGGTTTATCCGTAGGGAGCGAAGGAGCAAACATCCAATCCTCGAAAATTTCAGCATTTAGGGGAACTATTCCTGCTTTACGAAATGCATTTATGGCGTTTGCGGGGTTGCCGTTTTCAAATAGGCATTTTTGAAAGACTTGTAACCTGAAAATGCGTTACCATTCTCCCCCGATTTTGTTTTAGCCATATTTGTATCTCTTGGCTATAGTATGCTTGTAAAGGGCCGAAGAAACCAATATCAAGTGGTTGCACACCGTGAGTACCGTGCGCAGGAAAGCAAAATAAAAAAATTCCATTATTTTTGGCTATTTGAAGAACCTCTAAACTCTTATGGCTCGAATGGCCGTCCAGTAAAAGAAGCACTTTGTTTTCAGTAGAGGCCTTGATATAGTGTGAGAAATGTTGAAACCATTTTACAAAGATTTCACTATTCTTCCAACCGATTTCCAGACAAAATGCTTTGCTTCCAGGTGGAGAATTATGCATTAGTTCATTCTTGAACCGTTTCCTGGGGAAAATGAAAACTGGTGGCACATAAGTTCCTATGCTATCTATGCAACAGACAACAGTTAAGATATGTCCACGTTCCGCACTACTGAGTGTCCCTACCTGCTTTCGGCCGCGAGTAGCAAAGATTTTTTGCGGTCTTTTTTGTACGGTACTTAGGCCAGACTCATCAACATTATAAATGTTTTCTGGGGGAAACTTATACTGATCAATAATTGCAGCTAGTGCAGTAAAATACGAACTTATATTGTTCCTATTAAATGATTGTGCTCGTGCATACAAAGTATTATCTGGGATTCTCAAAGAAATTCTAGGATTCCTCCTCAGGAATCCGCTGACCCATTTTTGCCGGCCATTTGAGTTTCCTTATTGAAGTCTAGCTTCATTTTGTTTTACTCGGCAATTTGGAAAACCAATCTTCTCAGATCTTTCATTGTTAACCCGAAAAATCTGGTTTCCATTTCAATGATATGTTGCATTAATACTTCCTCTATATCTCTACTCAGTACTGGTCTGCGACCTCCCAAATCTCCTTTTCTAGCAATACACCTATTCTTGAATCTTCTACGCAATGTTGTCCAATTTCCTTTATCTTCCACAAAAAACAGAAATACCCCTCTACAGGCACCGTCACTACACACAGACGTAGTGTGATATTAATATGCATCTGCGCACCACAGACTAGAGCGTTAGAACGGATACATTCATATTTACAACCGGTATGCCATCATGTGCACCGTGCCATCATAGGTGACTTTCCCGTATATTGTTCACTATTATTCAGTATTTATATATTCACGTCTGTTCATTACCAAATTAATATGCATCTGCGCACCACAGACTAGAGCGTTAGAACGGATACATTCATATTTACAACCGGTATGCCATCATGTGCACCGTGCCATCATAGGTGACTTTCCCGTATATTGTTCACTATTATTCAGTATTTATATATTCACGTCTGTTCATTACCAAATTAAATTGTCGACTGCCTTACTACTCGTAGGTAGTCTTATATATTAGAATCACTTTCTGGAACGTTATGTTTCTATCAAAAACCATAGAGCTGATTTTAATTTTAAGTAATTGCGAGGAAGTAATATAAACATTTCGAATATGGGGGTAGTGTATGCGAATAGTTTTTGTTTTAAAAATATCAGTTTAACAGACGAAATGATAGTGGATTGGTCCTGTTGCTCATCACCGTCAAACTAAGGTAAAATACTATATTTTACTTTGTTATACTAGATATTTAGCAAGTGCGCCTCCCTCCCCGTAAAAACTCTGGACTGGTTACTACTCTGACAACATATTTTCCTCTGGAGCCTATAAAACTTCCTAAAATAGATATTTCTGCTGGACCTTACCACAAATACAGTTGCTAATGAAGTATAATAATAAAGACTAACTTAAATGAATTGCTTTTTCATTGAGGACACAAAAATCCACAGTCCATGTTGTATATTTATTGTTATGTCAATTAAAAGGAAATTTTTGTTTTATTTTATCGTGGTGCTTGTTTATTGAGCAATTTATATAATTTCAATTGAGTACATAGAAAAGTGGCCCACCTAGTTAACATCCAATAAAATCAATGGCAAACGGAAGGGAAGGGCAGACAGATGAATTTCGCTATCGAGCAGGTGTGAATCAAACAATGGTATCGTTATGTAAGGAAACAAGTACCTGACCGGCATACAAAATTCCTAATTAATTTTTATTCTCCGTAGAATGATGTAGGTATATCCTTCCAGTTCATTTAACTTCATAGAGATAATGATTCATGACTATTCTGGATTCTTGTAACGTGACATATCACGAATTAAGAATATGTAAAGTTGTGAAAAATACTATTAATTGTGGATTTATTCATTTTAGCGTGGTTTGTGATAATAAAAATTTGTATTTTTAGTGATAATGTTACATGGACATGCAATAAAATTGTACAAACTAGTATAGTTGAGAAAAGTAAAATCTCATCCCAAAATACTTTTGTGAAAAAACTTTTGTATAGTTGTGCAGACTTTATTGAAAGATATTTGCAGAGCGCTTTCGGCTAGATACCATCATCAGTGCGGTTATTGTCAAAACACAAGACTTAGGATCTCAAATTATCTATTGTGTGAAAAACACTCATCTAATCATGTATATGTTATGTTTAATATTAGGGTAGATTATGGAACACACCCTTTTTTGGAATATGACAGTTGAGACTGACGAAAGGTCGACGCTTAGTGAAGCTAATTTTCCTTTGTAAACTTAAAAAGCATAATAAAGTAAAGTGTTCCTAGAACCCCAGGAGTTTGATTTACGAACATATTAATTGGCGACGAGGTGGTAATTGTTCCTATTTTTATCTGTCGAGGCAAATTGGGACCAAATTGTTAAGGTTATTGTTCAAGAAGTGGACGGTCCTGTAGCGAAGTATTTGGTTGCTGAAACTAGTTACTGTTACGTTACGTTCTTAAAATGACTATGATTGGAAGTATAGAACATTTTAAAGGTCCAGCGGGAGAGTTCGGGTCATATTTAGAAAGAATAGATCATCTCTTTGAAGTAAATGTGGTTACCGATGATAGAATGAAGGTGTCAATGTTTGTAACCTTGGCAGGCCCGGAAGTTTACCAGACCTTGAAAAATTTGGTATCGCCTTTGAGCAGGTAATCACAAAGTTAAAAAATCACTATGCGCCACTGGTTTCTGAAATTTATGAACGATTTGTGTTTAATAAATTTAATTAGAAGGTTGATCAGAGTATTGCAGATTTTGCCGTGGAGCTACGTAAATTGGCTAGTTCATGTAGATTTGGGCAATTTTTGGATGAAGCATTACGTGATAGGTTTGTGTGTGGTGTACGTACGGAAAGTATCCAGAGGAAACTTTTATCGGAAGCTCAGCTTACTTTTACGAAGGCGTGTAGTATCGCGCAAGCAGCTGAAATGGCCGAAAAACAAGTTCATAATTTGACAGATGGTGGAGCTTCAGGACCTAATTATGTGAAAAAGAACTCAAATCAAGTTTTGGAACGTAGTGACCGAGGAAGTGACTGTAGCAAATGTGGCAGAATGCATGTAAAAAATAGGTGCCCAGCTGTTAAATGGAAGTGTTTTAAATGCAATAAGTTCGGCCATGCTAGAAATTTATGTCCAGTTAAAAATACAATTGGATCATTGGTGGAGCAAATGACAGATCAAAAAGCAGTTTATCAAGAAGAGGTCAACAGCGACTTGTTCAATTTGAGTCTAAATATGGTAAAAGCTGTAAGTTCAAATGTAAGGGCTAACGATACTTCCCCACATCAATTGTCTTTGAAGGTAAATGGTAAAGATATTAAATTTGAAACAGACACAGGAGCATGTAAAACAGTGATGTATGTAAGTCATTTTAAAGAATTTATTAATGTAGATTTGTCACCTGTTAGTTTTAAGTTAAATGTAGTTTCAGGGCAAAATATCAAAGCTCTAGGCCAATGCATAGTTGTAGTAGACTTTGCAGGTGACAATTTTTCATTGCCATTAACTGTTATAGATTCAAAGAAAGAGTTTATGCCATTACTTGGCAGAAATTGGCTTAACATATTGTTTCCGCATTGGCAGAATAAGTTCTCTATCGAGGGTCAAGTTAATAATATTGGTGTTGATATAGTTGTAAATCTTCAAAGTCAATACAAAAATGTGTTTGATATTAACCTGTGTAGTCCTATTAAAAGTTTTGAAGTTAAGTTTTGCATCAAAGACAATGTTGCACCCATTATTAAGAGAGCTTATTCTATGCCATATGCATTAAAACCCAAAGTGTAGGCTAAGTTAAGACAAATGTTGGATGTAGACATTTTGAAGCCTGTTAGGTATAGTGAGTGGGCATCACCTATAGTAGTAGTTCCAAAAAAATCAGGTGATGTTAGAATTTGTTCAGATTTTAGAGCCACTGTTAATGAAGTTTTAAATGTTGATCAATACCCCTTTCCCACTCCAGATGACATTTTTGCTGGCTTGGCGGGTAGTAGTATTTTCTCAGTTTTAGATTTGTCTGGGGCATATCAACAGCTTAAAGTTCATCCAGATTTTCAAAAATGTTTAACAATAAACACACATATGGGTTTGTTTCAATTCACTCGGTTAACATATGGCATAGCTTCAGCCCCCGCAATATTTCAATGGGTAATGGACCAAATTTTAGTGGGAATACCTAAAGTAAGTTGTTATCTGGATGACATTTTAATTGCCTCTAATTCAATGGAGGAAGCAACAGAAGCTCTAGATGTTGTTTTTTCGCGATTGAGTGAATACAATGTTAAGGTGAACTGGGATAAATGTAAGCTGTTTCAAAATAAAGTGGAATATCTTGGACATTATATTGACAAGCAGGGTATTTATCCAACTCAAGAAAAATTACCAGCAATTCGTGATGCACCGAACCTCAAAACATCACGCAGTTGCGCAGTTTTCTGGGACTTTTAAATTATTATAGTAAGTTTTTACCTATGATTTCGGCTGAATTAAAACCACTATATAGATTGTTGGAAAAAAATGTCAAATTTCAGTTTGATGATAATTGTCGTGAGGCTTTTAAATTAAGTAAAGATTTGATGATGCAAAACCAATGTCTAGTACATTATGATCCCAATAAGATTATTGTAATTTTGTGTGATGCTAGTGCTTATGGTGTTGGAGGTGTGCTGAGTCATCGGAAAAACGGAACAGAAAAACCAATAATATTGGTGTCGGAAACATTATCAAAAGCCGAACAAAATTATTCTCAGTTAGAACGACAAGCATTGGCGATAATGTTTTGTGTCAAGCGGTTCCATAAGTATATATATGGGCGTTCCTTTATTTTGGTTTCAGACCATGAGCCTTTAAAGGTTATCTTTAATCCAAGTAAAAATATCTCAGTAATGTCTGAATCGAGAATTCTAAGATGGAATATTATTTTGTCAGCCTATGATTATAGCATTGAATTTCGTAATGGGTCAAAATTATTTGAGGCCGATATGCTATCTCGGTTGCCCCTACCAGATGCTATGGATATTGATTCGTCAATAAATTCTTTTAACTTATCAGGTGACTTACCTATAACATTTGAAGAAGTTGCCAAAGTTTCAAGTAGGGATCTTCTCTTTGTTAAAGTATTGAATTATGTGAAAACCGGCTGGCCTAGTAAGGTGTCAGATAATATAAAACCATATTATCTAAAAAGAAATGACCTAACAGTGGAAAGGGGTTGGGTCACGAATAGTAATCCCGGAGGTACTCCGCAGAGAATTGCTTGATTTAATTCATGAAGATCATATAGGTATCGTAAGATCCAAAATGCTGGCTCGAACCACTTTGTGGTGGCCGGGGATGCAACAGGATATTGAGGATACTGTCAAATCATGTGTGGTGTGTCAATTAACTCAGTCTAATTCTGAAAAATATTTGTTGTCTTGGCCAAAGTCAGCTAATGTATTTGATAGGATTCAAGTGGACTTCTTTCACCGTAATAATAAGTGGCTGTTACTGATTGTAGATAGCAAGTCCAAATGGCTTGATATACACATTATGCCTAACGGGAGCAACTTAAATCAATTGATCGAAAAGTTAAAAATTCCATTTTCTTATATGGGACTACCCAGTGTGATAATGAGTGATAATGGTCCGCCATTTAATGCAGAAGGGTTCACTAAATTTGGGGAAGCAAATGGTATTTCAATTGTTAAGGTACCACCATATCACCCACAATCAAACGGGGCAGCTGAACGTCATGTTAGGGTGGCTAAAGATGCATTGGATAAGTTTGAAATGATGAAATAGGTAAAAGGGGATTTAGAAGGATTTTTTACTACTGAAAAAGTTCAAGTTTCTTTAACATTAGAGCAGCAAATTGTAAACCTGTTGTTTAGCTATAGGAATACCCAATGTGCTAGCACAGGCCTAAGCCCCAACGAATACATTTTTAAAGTTAAACCAAGAACCCGTTTAGATTTATTAAAACCAAATAACATAGAAAATAAATTAATTGAAAAAAATATGTGTAATAAACCGCCTGTATTTTTGGTGGGGGAGAAAATATTGGTTGGGAAGTTGGGTCCGTACTGTAATGAAAAATGGAAGGAGGGGATGATTTCAGAACATATTAGCCCCGTGACATATATGGTGGAAGTTGATGGCAAAACAGTGTATAAACATGTTAATAATTTAAGAAAATTGCAATTGCCTGAGCACAGGCGTGAACAGGTCACACAACAGGAAGAGTCTGTTCTGCCACCAACTACTACAAGCATGAGCACTGAGATGTCAGTGATTTCGCCTTCATTAGAGGTTCAGTATCCTTGTTCTTCCACAGAACCAGCTTTTGATTCTAGTAAGTCGATAGAAGGGTTTGAAAACAATGAAGTTAAAGAAACCACTTTTAGTAGTACCCCATTAGGTACGCCCGACTCAAACTTTAAGTCAAATGTGGATCTGGATGTAAGGCGAAGTAACCGAATTAGAAAACCGCCTCAAAGGCTAAATTTATAAAGTTGCATATATCTAAATTTAAAATATTAGTATAAGTTTTTTTTGTGTTGTGGTTATCGTTTGTTTATTTCTGGTTTGGTTATTCGCCGGAACTGAAATCATTATGTTTATTTTGTTAGTATGTTGTTTGTCACTAAGAAGAGGGAAAATGTTATGTTTAATATTAGGGTAGATTATGGAACACACCCTTTTTTGGAATATGACAGTTGAGACTGACGTAAGGTCGCCGATATATTCTTGCCTCGCTTAGTGAAGCTAATTTTCCTTTGTAAACTTAAAAAGCGTAATAAAGTAAAGTGTTCCTAGAACCCCAGGAGTTTGATTTACGAACATAATAGTATATTAAAACTGTTAAAATAATATACTTAGTTAAAACAATAAATAAAATTTAATATTCTACATTGAATGTTACACGAATTGCCAAGTCATTTCCAAAAAACTAGTTGTTCTGATAAATGAAAAAGTTATGCCATTATATAGAAAATATGTTGCATGTAGTCCAGAAATTTAAATATTCAAATTGGGAAAGGTAGCTGGTAAGTAGTGGGAATACATCAGTTTGGCAAAATGGCTCAAATTTTAAATTTGCCATATGCACATTTATACACAGGACATTGTTTCTGAAGTGTGAAGAATACTTAAAAAATCTGTTAACTGAGAATAGACCAGAATTTAATAAAGAAATAAACACAATTGCAATTAATATAATTTCGTCTCCGCTAAGAGTAAGTCGACGAGAGACTGAAGAAATAATTAAATCACTTAAATACGGAAAATCTCCAGTACCAGGTGATATCCCCGCCGAATTAATTAAAGCAGGAACAGAGACGCTTTACGAACACCTTAGAAAAATATTCTAAAACTGTCTGAATGGTATCGATACACCAACTGATTGGCACATATCCATAATGTCAGCAATTCACAAAAAAGATTTTAGAGATTGAAATGTCAAATAATTTTGTGATAACATCCAAAATTTAGAAGATTCTGATTCTAAATGAGTGGATACTGAGAAGTTTCCTTGCCATTGCACTCAAGACCGGAAACTGAGAGTCATGGTCCTTCCATGATTGTAGTATAGTGGCAAAAAAATATATTGTTGAAACTACTTCATCATTCCTTGGCTAAGCGATGATGATATCGCCACTTGATATAGAGCATCAAAATCAATTTCAAAATCTGAATTTAAAAAGCCTTTGTTATGTTCGGGTTCTAAACTTTCCATTGTCTCTGTTTTTTATCTGATTTTTCACCTTCAATTTTTGAGGAATAAATTTTTGTATATATTTTAAAAATTTTCTAGGCCCTCTTTTTCTTCAATTGTTTACCCCACGTGGTAGCGTCAAAAGTTTCTAATTTGTGCCGAGGATCCAAAAGTAATACGGTATAAATCCAATTAGATTTTGGTGGTGTTTTAGAATTTTATCTCGGGCTGCCTGAAAATCCATAATAAGCTGTTCATCCACTTGGTTTTGGTCGGATTTAAGGCCCCATTCAACAATTCTACTTTGTCCTTTGTCAATTAACAGATTGATTGATACAATAACCATTGGCAACGTAGCATTTTTTCTCTTTGTAGTTTTTTTGTTAAAATTTTTAAAGTTTATCTATAAATTATTACTACGTTTATTCGAATTGAATACACTCTCCGTATTAAAAACCTCATGACAACAGGTATTGCAATCGAATTGAGTTTCAAGGTCGATACTGCTTTTTGGGATCGTATCGAGATCGAAAAACGACATGAAAACCGAGATGGTGTTGAAACATGCGCATTCTGTGACATTTGCTGTCAAATTTATGGCAGCTGGAAGCCATATAACCTTAAAACCACTCAAAACATAAACGTTTATTCTAGCTTTCTTGTAACATTTTGCGGAAATAAAGGTTTTTTAATATTTTGTTATGGAAAGCTCTTTTAATATGTCGTGCTCGTCATCATCTAGAAATGTGTTGAAAAATGCAGAAGTGAAGTGCTTGCTGGAAATATTCCAGGAAGAAAATATTTTGAAGTTCGATGGAAAGCGACTTAGAGTAATAATAAACATAGAGAGGGCTATTCATTCATAAATACATTTATTTTTGCGGCCAACAATTCTTAACGCTAGTAGTGAAATAATGAATGAATTACAAGAAGTGGGGATGGTATTGTAGATATATGGCCTTGGTAATTTCGGCTGTTTTTCTGACAAACTTGGAACCGACGAACCATGATAATCCAAAAACATTAAATTAATTAACTTAAAAGTTTATTTAGTCACTTAAAGTCTTGAAAAACACATCAAAACGAAAGAACTAAATGTTTACTCTCTAGTCGTAATGACGCTCGTATAAACAAGCACGTTTGACATTACTATAATACTACGGCGTAATCGAAATGATCGTCGATCACATTCTGACGATATTTGCATCTCTCTTTATATGGTAATTAAACAAGGACGAAACTACTATATAGATTACTATTGACACATTAGACAGGTACCGAAATTTTGAGTAATGTTGTTACTTTTAGTTATAACCATAAAGGTATCTAAGGATACAACAAATACTTGTTTAAAATTTATATAAGAATATGCCTTTATTAAATAAAATTCAAGTATTATTGATTAATTTTAAAAGCAGCGACTCAAATGCATAAATTAGTATGACTTTTTTTTATTTGCATAACTTTTTAACACGTGTTCAATTAAACTTCTAATGTCTTTTTTCCCGCAACTAAAGAGGATTTGTAAATATGGCAAAACAGTGGAAGTGTCCGCAAGTGAGCTTAGAATGTGACTCGATGTTTGGGGCCAGATCAAATCAAAACTAACAAATCTATTTTATTTGTTAATCTGAGGAAAGCGATACAAAAACGCTGAAATTTACAAAATGGTCGAACAAAAAATTATAGAAAGAGTCTATATATCTAAATCTACTGAGAAAATAAAAAATAAATGGAAAGCTTTAAAGACAATACAATAATTGTATTAAAAACAACTCTAAAAGTGGTATAGATAGAAATGAATGCGATTATTCGTGATGCGATCATAGACTCCATTACCTTTCCCATGCCGTCCAGTAAACAGATTGGTCTATATTTCGTTTCCGTTTGCTCATTTTTCATTGGTTTCTCTATTAGTGCTAATGTTGCCCTTTCCCATATTACGGGAAAGCTTCCATCTCTTATAAGTTTATTCATTACTTTTAAAAAGTGCTTAGGATATTCCTTCACTATGACTTGAATCATCTCATTTGTGATTTTGTCTGGAACTGGTGCTTTCCGTAGCTTAAGTTTATTTACAGCGCCTATCAATTCGTTTTCCGTAAAAAGTTGAATGTCGTCTTGTGTAACTTCTATTTCTTCCTAGCTCTGAATTGGATCTTCTGGGAAGAGCTCGCGTGCAATTTCAAATTTCCTATCATTGGTTAGGTCAATTTTAGGTCTTCATTAGTATTTTATATTCTTCCCCCCAGGTATTTTCATTAATCTCGTCACTAAATTTTTTCCAGGCTTGCTGCTTTGCGTAGTTTATGGCTTTCTTTAGTATGGTACGTTTTTCCTTATAGTCCTCTGTTATAGATATTTCTCTGTTTTACTCATGTGTCGATTTTTGTTGACTCTTGTTAGTTTCCTCTTTGCAATGTGAGTACTTTTTCGGATATCCTTTATGTTGTCATTTCACCAGTACACTGAGTTTCTCTTGAGCTTCCTTCCGTACCTTTTAAAAGTACAGTTAGCTGCTTTCTTAATCGCAACCATTACTTGTTCAGCTTCAAGATTTTGGTCCATTTTGTTAAGTTCTACCTCGAATTATTTAAGAAAATGCGGTATTTGTTGTTTACAGAAGATCCAACCTTTCTTTCCTGTCATTGTTGAGACTTTATCATTACACCCGTTGTTTATTGTATATAGGATGTCCTGTTGCAGGCTGAAGTTTTCTTCATCTAATACCTCCCAGCTGATTATATCCTCGGATATTTTCTCTGAGATCAAAGTTATGTTTAGATAAGATCTACTTTCTCCTCTGACAAATGTAGGCGTCTCGCCTTTATTTTGGACAACGAGGGCATGTTCGTCGATTAGCTCAAGTAGAATTTGTCCTCTGTTGTCTATTGTATTACCCCCCCATGCTGGGCTTTTTGCGTTAAAATCCCCATAAGTAATGGTTTTCGATGGCCTCTTAGAGCATTACTTAGCTCTCTGATGTATTCTTCAAACATTTCTATAGTAATATTTGGTGATATATAGCATGAGTATATTACTATGTTTTCCAATTCTATCCAGACATATCCTTTAGCTTTATCATCCCAGTTTATTACTTTTATTTTATCTTTATTGAAGATCCGTATGCTGGCAGCTAATTGTTGGTCATTATACCAGTTATTTTTTACATGTTTTTTGTTTGGCTCTGATATAATGGCTATGTCGATTTCTCTCTTTTCGCCGTTCCTATATAGCAACTCCATGGCAGCTCTACATCGTCCAAGATTATTTTGGAGTACCTTAATCCCCAGGATGTCGCAGATGTTTACTTCCTTCTTCTCTTCTCCAACTCACGACCAGCTTTCTGTAGATGGGACACGACATATTGCCAGCCCGGTGTCCAACTTTCTTACATTCATAACACCTCGGCTCTTCTTTACACTGTTTTACAGTATGTCCTTCTTTCGTGCATTTTAGGCATTTTCCCACCAATTCATTTTCGACATTACAGCCAGCAGCGTAGTGACCGTATTTTTGACCCCGGAAGCATCTTACTGGTGTAAATAGCTCTTCGATTTTACACGCATTCCAACCAATCTTGAGTTCACGCTTGGATACCAGCTTATTGGCTATATCATGCCTAGTTGAAATAAACGCAGTTACTTCTCCGTGTTTATTGGCCTTTTCTAGAACTTTAACTTTTATGCGATTAAGTTCTTCACCACTTAAGTACATTTCTATTTGTATCGTCTCTATTACGCCTTCTTCTGAAGTCTCCTTAACCTCGTAGGACTATTGTTTTTCCTCCCGTAATCACTTCAGCACTCACTTGTTCTCCTAGTTTTTCTTCTATGACTTTTTTAAAAGCTTCAGTATTTTCTTCGCTTTTACCCTTGAATTTGATTTGTACTAAGCCTTCCTTTGTAAGTACCTTATCTACTGTTACTCCTAGTTCCTCTATTTTCACTACTTTTTGCATTTTTCTTATTATTTCAGCATATGATGTGATTATTCATTCCTTTAGTTTTATCTCAACGGTTTGCGTATTTCTTTTGTTTGTTTTTTCACGCCATTTTTCTCCATTGTTAGTTGTTGACTGTCTTCTTTGTGTGCTTCTGCTACAATACATCGTTATTGTTATATCTTGGCCTTGGAAAATGTATTCCATAATTTTTCTTAAATGTGTTATAAGCTTGCTGTTTGTTGCCATAATTCCCATTTCCTTATTGTGATGTTTATTTGTCACCGTTTTAATCTTCTCCAAGGTTTTGAGAAACTGTTCTGTTACGTCTTCAAAACTGTCTTCTGGATTATTTCCTATAAGGAAAGTGTGGTACTCTTCTACTCTGATGGTTTCTTGTTCGACTTTGATTGCTCCGCAGTTTTTACTCCAGATTAGTTGCCCGTGATTTATTTTGTCATCTGTTATTAGGTCTTTCAATTGTGGCTGTATCTCTGTTAGTCTTTTTATAACGTTACCCTGTTCTTCTGTTTTTTCCGTACTAATAATTATTAGTTTATCTTTTACGCTATTCGGATGTAATATATCATCCTGTCTTATTTTGGATTTGTCGAAACTACCTTCGGGCCAGTATTTCGTTATTATTTCTACTAGTGCCTGATTATCTAGTTTTTCTTTTAGTTTCTGTCTAATTTTAATACTTTTGTCAATTTCATTTTCTCTCGTTGCATTAGTATTTTCTGTTTGTGTGCTCACATTTTGCATATGTATTTTTCTCTCTCGTATATTTGTTGCATTTTGGCATATCCCTACTTGAACATCAGTTTTCTGAGGATAACGGTCTGCTTTAACAATGCTTATTCTTGATCTCAACGTATATCACTGAGCTGCTTTATAGTAAATAATCCCAAGTGATCGGTTTGAATATTCAATCTATGAACAGAAGCTGAAAACAATGTCAATAATCTCTGAAGAGAGAGAGAGAGAGAGAGAAGTTCGTGGATTTTTTGAAGTTGGGCTTGTAGTGTTTTATTGGGTTTGTTTTTGTTTGTAGATTGGCCCTGTTATAGGATTTATTTCCTCTTCAGGGCTGGTTGGGGGTGTTTTTGTGGGTGGTTTGTGTACGCCTATTGACTTGGCTTGATTTTGGGTAGGGCTGAAAATTCAGTTTTTTTTAAGAAAAGTGTATGGGAGGTAGAGAAAAAAGGTGTATAGAAAATTGAAGATTTGTCTGGTTTTGTGGGTGAATTGTGTTTTTTGCTAGAAATCAACCGGAGAGAGAGGCAGGAACAATCAGCAACGAAATCGGATGATTTTTGTGCGAACGTGGTTATAAAGGTGTATAGAATGGGAAGTTTAGAAGTGTCTGGTAAAGGTAGAAAATGAATAAGACGAACCACGTTGCGTTGCGGATAGTTAATAGAGGCGAGGTGGATGATTGAAATTGTTGGAGGATGAAAATGTTTTTGGGGATTGGGTATCTCCTATGTCATGAGAGTTAATAAGAGCGTTGGGAATGGTTTTTGGAATTTTTTTTTGAGTTTAATTTGAAATTTGTTGGAAAAGTGACTAGGAGACATTGAAAGATGTGTGGATGATGTCGGGTTGTGGCGACTGACTTTTCTCGAATTCGAGGTGAGGAATTTGTTGAAAAGGTGTGTTTATGTGCGGTGTGGTACCTTGAATGTGAAATTTTGAAAAAATAATTTTTTTTTAATATTGAGTAAAATTTTGTATTTATTTATCAAAATGTTGAAATTGAAGATTTTTAATGATTGTTTAAAATATAGTAATGGGTGAGCTGGCACCGAAAAATAATAATAATTCTAAAAACTTCGGCGTACGTCGGCCCATTTCGCTAGCGAATAAATTCACTATGCTACAGGAAAAAACGTGAAAAACCTGCAGCACCGACGGGGTGGGTGGGGCTCGCGGATCAAATTGAATCGCTTTCGCTCCTGATGGGAGTGAAAGCAAAGTGAGCACGCCTGCCTATATTTGTTATAGAGCAGTTGTGTCGATAGATGGAAGGTATTAAATGGCGAAGTGTTTCGGCTATGACATCTCTTGAGTTAGGGATGGCATTCATGAGTGTGACGGCACAGTTTAAAGCTTAACAGAAGCAGTTCGCTCACTCGATGTCGGCGTCTTTGATGTTCAGGGTTCAAATTTTCCACTGCGCAACCGGAGATTGTATCCCACGCGCTTAGGGGCGTATCCAATTGATACAATGCCCGACATCAAATAATATAAACTGCTCGACGAAAGATGTAACTAGTATACATTATGAAGCGAATAAATCGATGAGTTTAATATAATTTATAATGATGAATAAAAAATAATAACCATTAGTGTAGTGATCTAAATTATAATTAATATCTTCGAAGTTATGAATTTTACTAATAATATAAACGAAAGCAGTTGATTAAATTCAATATTGCTGTTAGATGACAAACAGTGAAACAGATTGTTGGGTTATAAAAACACGAATCAAGTTTGTCGATTTTTATGAAACATCTGTATATTTTGCAATTTATTCTTTTGGTTTTTGATAAGTTATCCTGAATCTTACGGACACAAAGTGCTTAGTGCGAAAAGGTTTCTTTGAAAAAAAATGTAAAATGATGAGTTTTTTAATAGTTGTGTTATCAAATTTTTAGTAACCAAATCAGTAATATACTTTTGCCTGTTATAAAGAGTTTTGAACAAATCCGAGTATACTTTAGTTTATTCTGTTTAAAATCTTCTGTTCTTAGGGCTAACATACATTTTCCTGTCTTGCTTTACACTGAAAGTATTAAATAAAAACTTACTTTATTCTTTATCTCAGAGCTTCCACAATCAATGACACAAAAGATTTAGTTATTTTAAAATAACTTTATACTCATTCCCATTACAATAATCCCTTTTTGTATCCTTTGAGCAGTTGACTATGATATTAAAGGAGAGTACCCTATTCTCTAGCCCCTAGATAAATGTACTATAGAAAAAGTTTCAATTATGAATCGTTTTTGACAACCACATTTTTTTCAATATATAATGAAAAAATAACACAT
Organism: Galeruca laticollis; assembly: GCA_963921935.1. Taxonomy (NCBI): domain Eukaryota; kingdom Metazoa; phylum Arthropoda; class Insecta; order Coleoptera; family Chrysomelidae; genus Galeruca; species Galeruca laticollis. The sequence goes on along the minus strand of OY998176.1, from coordinate 86,688,556 downwards.
ATTTTAATAATTTTTATTAATTAAAATACACTAATAATTACATGTTAAATCATGAGTACAAAGTTGAAATGTTATATACAGGGTGCGGCACCTCTATTGATGTTTCAAAATTGTCAGTTTGATACTTGGTTTTTTTTTCGTATCGCTGGTTTTGTTGTTTTGGTTAAAAAATTTGATCGTGTAGTAAATTCTCACCCTCACAAATAAAGAAATTAAATAGTCCATTGGAAATTCTTCACAAGGTTTATGAAATTCGATTTTTAGAAGAGCATCCTTAATGTTGTGTCCAACTCCTTCTTTGATGGCTATGTTTGGAAACAGTTCACAAAAAGATTTTTCCATAGCATTTATATAATTTACAAAAACCATGTTTGGCATTTTTAAATTACCAAATGTATCATTATTAGCATTTGGATATGCTCTAAAAAAAGTGTAGGTATATATTGGCTTCATTTAATTCCGTTTGTTCTTTTGCAAACTCCAAGCATGAAGGACATTGATGTTTATCCAACACTTTCTTTAAGAAATATCCAGCGACATATATGAAACCATTTTTTTCACTAATTTCCAAGTTGGTATAATCTCTAGTACCTACTTTTAACGCCTTGAAATTTGATTCACCTGAAATCAAAACATGGCACTTTTCAATAACATCAGGTGTGATATTACTAAGGATTTTGTCAAACTCATCAAGACAATTGGTTCCTTCAGAATTACTCAAATAACTAAGTCCAAACATTTTTTTGAATGCCCTCTGAAATTGTATAGGTGTGGGATTTCTACAATTACCACTCTGTTGACGTATTTTTCCAAAAAAATTTTCAAGGCAGTCTTGATTCAATCTTCTGGTATGTACTCTGTGTATATTTTTTGATTTTAGCATATCCCACATTCCCAGAAAAGCTGAAATGGACAATCTCCAACCAAAATTGAATTTCATCCTTTTTGTTACATTTTGGTCTACTTTTAAAATAATAAGCGATTCAAAAAATACCAACATATCTTTCAGATATTTGGTTTGTACTTCAGTCCCCATAAAAGGCCTGTTGAATGAGGGTGAATCTGTAGGGTGACTACTAGGTAGGTCAAAGGTATTTGAATATGTGTTGAAAAACTTTTCATTGTATACAGGGTGCGCATAAAAAGTTTAAATATTTGAACTTTGAAATTGTATGTTTTCAAACCGTTATATCTAAACCTAATAGTTTTGGTTGGTTGCAAACTTTTACATTTCTGCCGTACCTCATTTTTACCACTGATTTCAATGTAATTGAAAGAAAAATGGGGGCTTCTTTTAAAAAAATTAAGAACTTTGATATTTTCGAAGTTCAACTTTTGAAGCTTTGTATGCGCCCCCTGTATAGAAGAGTTTTGGAACACGTATTCAAATACCTTTGACCTTCCTAGTAATCACCCTACAGAAAAATTTTACGATTCTTTAAGCATGTGCTCGTACAAATATAATTTGTAATATTTTACAAAGGTCAATTTTTTCCTAAAAAAATTAATAACTCAAAAAGTATACATTTCGGGAAAAAAGTATTCCATACAAAAGTGCCCTAAGATTTTACATAGATTTCAAAAATCCATTAATATATAGAGTGTTCCATTTAAAATCACGATGTAAGTTGTTCATTTCCGGTATAACCGGAGGTGGACCGGTTGTCAAAATATTTTTCAAAGGTGTACCTTTTTGCGTATTATATGCATACCAAACTTCATTTTGCTGTCTTTAACCATTCCAGAAATATTCACTTGGTTCCACACTTATGCCCATCACTGTATACATACCTTTTGAACAATAGTTTTGGCTCTCATGAACTTCAGCTGATGTGCTAGGTGTAACAGGTTCTAACTCGACAGTCTGTATATGTACATATGGCTCTGCAAAAATCAAAATACATTAAAAGTGGGTTTATGAAATATTTGTTATCCTAACACCAAACATTACATTATAAAGTTAATTATTACATTTATATTACATTGAAAAGTTAGCATGCTTCCATCTTTCAATGTTATGTAGTAGTAATGATAATTATTTTATTGAATCATAGTTTTGCAGACCCTGTACTAATTCATCGGTAATATAATATAGATTATATACCTTCTAATCTTTGAGATTCCTCAAGTGCAGCTATTGGTGAGGGAACTGCATATTTTTTCAAACGATTCTTTTGTTTGCTTGCGAACATTTTATCTTCGAAATGAAGATTACAGATTCTAAAATGATCATAGCAATACTGAGCGCTGTGTGTAGATATTTTCTCTAGTTGAAGAATATCTTTCCATTGTCCAAATCTAAAATAAAAAAATTTGATATTGTTAAACTCAATGCTGGAATAAGTAATGAACCTACGTGTTTACTTAGAAACCTCCGTAGGACATCACAGTTGATAGGAGTATTAATATTTTCAATGCAACTTCAATATTTACCGTTTTGTATCCTTAGGAAAGCGAAAAAAAGAAAGGTTTTTCTCGTGCCTGGAATTCCTACGACACACACAACAATAATGTACAGTTTTCACTTTATTCATAGTTCACAAAGAAATAATATGCTGTTTATAATAATAACACTCAAAACATGTATACACACTGGCAAAACAACAAAGGAACATAATATAACCTCAATTTAAGTTCGAAAAACAACGAACGTTTACTTACAATGTTGCCTAATGTTATTCTTTTAACGTTTAAAGGATGCAAAGTAATACTTTTTTTTGTATTTTTAGAATCTAGTTATGCACAACCATTTACGATTTTATGAATTAGTGAAGTAAGATGAAATTTGAATGTTGGCTGATCAAATATCTAAAATATTATGACGTTGAAAAAATTATTTGAAAAATTAGAAGTTTTGGAAACTTATCAGAATAAAATATCTGACAACAGTGTGTAATAAATAACAAACTTTCTGCGCAACGGGAAGTTGTTTCCCACGAGTGTGTATGAGCGAGATAAAAGATTGTAACACAAAAATCGGTAGAGTGAGCGAACTGCTTCTGTTAAGCTTTAAACTGTGGTGACGGTGAGTATTTCGATTAGGATTTTGGAGTCGGTTGAGAGGTCGTACGGAGTTGGTGGCTTTTCGAGAGTGACTGGTGCGGTCCAGTGTTGCCAGTGTCATTTATTAAAATGTACCAAATATTATTGGAAAATGTACCAGAATTCAGTATTTTGTACTGAAAAATTAAAACCAACATAAATATTCGTGCGCGCGGAAACATGACAGCTGACTGTCGAACGTTGTCTAAAAGTTCTGGGAACTTTTCCGAAGACCGGTGAATGATTTACTGTTTTTTATTTATTCAAGTATACAAATCCTGTTATTACAAAAAATATTTCGGGTAAGTATTTTATTATCTGAAGTATCCGAAAATGTAATTGGTCAAAAATGTACCAAAAATAGTGAAATTGTATTTTTGTACAAGAAGTGTGAAAATGTACCAAATTGATACAATTGTACCAGCTCTGGCAACGCTGGTGCGGTCTCTTGGGGGGTTTTGGGTGTCGATAGCCTGTGGGGGCAGCGAGGATGGAAGGCGGGGTGAGGACCACCGCAATTCGTGCATTTAGGGGTTTCGGACGTGGGGAAATTTTCGGTTCGGTGGCCAGTTCGGCCGCAGGAAGGGCATATCGGTTTAGACCGACAAGTGTCAGAGGAGTGTCCGGTTTGCGTGCAACGACTGCAATATTTGGGGACTGGGGGCAGCGGATTGGTGTTGGATGGCTCGCACTGATGTGGGAGGCCATGAAATGTGGTGCCGGAGGTGAGGACCTGGTGATAATGGTTTTCGGATGTGGTGACGATGCGGAACATCGATGTTGGTTTATTGGTGGCCTTGGCGATGATTCACCAAGTTTTGAGAAAAGGGATTTGTTGGTCTGAAGCCTGTGGTGTCCCTTTATATCTGGCGCCCTGGGCGGTCACCCTACCCTAACGCCGCTAGTGAATATGAACGTCATTTCTACTAAAACTCTAGTTATAAGATTCAGTTGCCCATTGATATTATTAATAAGAAAATGTGCAGCCACCATTTTTTGTATGCATAAAACATTTTAAATTCATAAAAAAATATATAAAACTGTTAGAGTCCAAAGTGATGAGATTACACATTTTTTTTTCGTTAATACCTCCTCTCATATAATTTATTAACGGTTTAATAATGTTTTTATAATTTTTACCGTTTATCGATAATTTTAAATAATATTGATTAAATTTTTCACAGGTTTTAAAAACTACTTACTTAATTACTCGTATAATAACTATTTATTTGTTCATTGTATTGATTGTTACAGTAAAAATTACTAATTTTCTATATGATTCTATACGACTATAAAGTAACACATTTTGATGGCTTATTAGTCGAGAATGGAAAAGATATCGACGTGCAATTTTCGCTAAACTTCTTATATTTCCTTCAAATTTTTGTTGACATAGTTGCCAAATGTATATTTTTTCCCGAAAGCGCCGAAAAAAAATGACCATTTTTGAAACGAAATTACCGGTTTATTTTAAATACAACACCTTATATTTTTTATTACCATCTGAAAGTCGCTTTCTTCCCCTTTCCAAAAATGTATACATTATCAGCATATACTCAAGTTTTTAGGGAATGATTTAATTTTGTCATGTCAATAACTTCCAAACGTAAATTATCACATTTTAACAGCTTGGAAACGTTATAACTCGAAAATGGGACAAGGGATTAATGAGCGGCTATCACTGAAATTCTTAGAAATGTCTAAATTTTTTATGACACCGTTTGCAAGTCTCAAAAGTCGTCTAAAAGTGACCAGGATCAGATTCAGAGCCATTTTTGACATAAATACGCCTATACACGAAAATCGATATTAACTTGGGTACAACAATTTACAGAATCGGGAAAACTAGAAAGAACATTTTTATTTACATATTAGAACAAAGAACCAAACATAACTTCATAAAACACATCAAAACAAAGAAAATTATACTTAATAAATAAGTTGTTGTATGTGACCTCCATCTGCATCTCTACATAATCCTAATCTCATCCAAAAGCTACTGAACGCATTTTGCAGCATTTCTGGTGTTATGGTATTAAAAAAATTTACTACGTTATTTCTTAAATCCTGAAGGTTTGTAGGGATTGGGTTATAGTATCTCTCGTTTACATAACCCCATATGAAGAAGTCCGGGTTAAGTCCGGGGAATATGAGGCCCACTCGATGGGACCAGCTCGACCTATCCATCTGTTGCCAAAATGATCTGATAATGACTTTCGAGCAATTAAGGAGTAATGTGGAGGCGCGTCGGCTTGTTGAAAATATACAGTGTTTATAATTTCATCTTGTAATTGGGGATACAAAAACTCCTCCAACATGTCGGTGTAAGTGTTTCCGTTAACTGTTACTTCATGAAAAAAAAGGTGCCGTAGATTTTAGTTTTAGATACTCCACACCAGCCATTTACTCTAGGTGCATTCCTTCCAAATTCGTTGAACGCTCTTGGATTCTCATCTCCCCAAATCCTGCAGTTATGCTTATTAACTCTTCCATTAATATGAAATGTGGCTTCGTCTGACATTATTAGGTTCAAATTAGGCTGAAGTCTTACCAGATCCAACAATGTTTCTGAAATATCTTTGTTCAAATGAATGATTCTCTATCTTTTGGAAAGTTTGTATTTTGTATGCTTTAAATTTAATAATTTTTAGGAACCGGTGAACCTTACTTTTTGAAAATTGTGTGATTTGGGATATTTTTCTAACAGATATTCTATTATTGTTAAGTGCTAGAATTTCCCTTACTTCCAGAATATCATTGAGCATACCGTCCTAGGCGTTTTCAGGTGTTCTCGTTTTCCTTTCTAGTTTTCCGGATTCTGTAAATTGTTGTAACCAAGTTAATATCGATTTTCGTGTAGGCGGTTTTCTGTCAAAAATGGCTCTGAATCTCTTTCTGGTCACTGTTATTGATTTTGTCTCGACATATAATATGACGCATCTCGCTTTTTCTATCAAATTATACATTTTCGATTAATAAATTTGACTGTGTTCGTTGTTATACTTCATACTACATAAATAACCTTTTAACGTTTGTTAATGTCAGTTATATATATATATATATATATATATATATATATATATATATATATATATATATATATATCAAAGCCACCTTTCCGTAAAAAAATAACAAAAGGAAATTTCTTACGAAAATTTTAGACGACTTTTGAGACTTGCAAACGGTGTCATAAAAAATTTAAACATTTCTAAGAATTTCAGTGAAAGCCGCTCATTAATCCCTTGTCTCATTTTCGAGTTATAACGTTTCCAAGCTGTTAAAATGTGATAATTTACGTTTGGAAGTTATTGACATGACAAAATTAAATCATTCCCTAAAAACTTTAGTATATGCTGATAATGTATACATTTATGGAAAGGGGAAGAAAGGGACGTTCAGATGGTAATAAAAAATATAGGGTGTTGTATTTAAAATAAACCGGTAGTTTCGTTTCAAAAATGGTCATTTTTTTCCGGCGCTTTCGGGAAAAAATATACATTTGGCAACTATGTCAATAAAAATTGGAAGGAAATAAAAGAAGTTTATCGAAAACTGCACGTCGATATCTTTTTCCATTCTCGAGTAATAAGCCGTCAAAATGTGTCACTTTATAGTGGGGTATTTTAATCGACCTTTACTTAAAATTATTAATTAATTAATAATATTTCCGTCTTTTAATATAGATTTCTTAATTTCAAGGCATTCCCAATTATAAACTTTATGATCAAAAATGATTATAGTTCTAAATACTACTTCAGCGCTCTTTTCAAGTTATCTCAAATTACAATGTCACTTCACATTTGAACTTTCTTGAAGTGAATCATTTTTGCGGAAGGGTTATTCTCCGCGGACTCCCACAAAAGGACTTGCGTATTTTCGACTCTAATCGACCGGCTATTTGATCGAATTCTGACATCAACGCAGCCCAGTAATAGATTCGTTCCTTCAAGGTTTGAAATACATGCACAGTGCACAATTGTTAACCAACAGAATTAGTGCGACCGGTTAATTAATCGAACAGTCTCGTTGGAAATTCCACTGAAAACTGTGATGAGCAGGTGGAACGATCGGTACGGAATTATTGGATTTAAAGTGATTTTGGGATAAAAAATATTTGGAGAGCACAAACAAGCTATATTTTTAAATTTGTTCCGTTATCCAATGGAACTGATTTTTAAGTTGAATGATAATTTATTTTTATTTGGTGAATGTGATTTTTTGTTTTAGTGAAATAGATTCAAATAGGTATGTTAATCAGATATGTATTTACCCAAAGGGATTTTTTTGGTTTTTATAAAAACAAATAAAAATATATAAAAACAATCTAAATATTTAGTAATTTAATAAATTGACCAAATAAAAGCTTCAAGATAATGTTTTTCATTATATTTATTTTTGAATGGTTCCATGACATTTGTATATCCCTAGGTATTACGGATAATGTTAGATACAGTGTGACCCAGTAACATTTGATGTACTTCAAATTTTGGTGGTTTAAAGAGGTCGGTAAAGGGACTAATTTTACTTATTAGCGTTTGATATATGTCAGTAGCGAACGTTTTTAGGAGGCTTCAAAACATCGATTTAAAAAAAATATTAGCGATTTTTTATTGGACTTTTGGTTACCACATTGTAAAGAGTATTCCTTGAAACATCCAAAGGTAAATTTTGAGTAATGTAACTCCACGGGTGTTTGAGATGTTAGTCGTTGACATTTTTCTTTCTTTGTTTCTCTTATCCTTATGCCTTCTCAGGCGTCGGATTGGAGTTCTTCATGTACCCATTTTTCCATTATTTTCTGTCCCTGGCCAATGCCCTCATCTCTCCTAATGTTTTTCCCTTGTTTTTTCCAATTTCTTCAATCTGATCTATCCATTTCCTCCTGGATCTTCCTCTTTGTCTATTTATTGATATTCCTATTTCCATAACTTTTCTCGCTATAGCTTGCTTCATTCTTACTAGGTGGCCATACCAGTTTAATTGTTTCTTTTTAATCTTTGATATTATTGGTTCTTGATTAGTTATGCTTCTGATTTCTTCATTCCTTACTTTATCCCCTTTTGTTGTACCTGCTATTTTCCTTAAATATTTCATTTCCATTGCATTTATTTTTGTTTCCTGTTTTTTCTGCATTACCCAGTTCTCACTAGCATGAGTTATAGTTGGGACTGTACTTTTGTTGTAGACTTCCAGCTTTGTGTCCATATCAATGTGTTTATGGCTTAATATTGTTCGATTTAAGGTATAATATAATCTTGTTGATTTATTTGCTCTGTTATTAAGTTCTGTATCTATTTTCCCTTCTTCTGTTATGATACTTCCTAGGTAATTATAAGTTGTTACTATTTCTAATGTTTTGTAATCACATTTCAATTCCTTGCAGTTACTCCCCTCTCGCTGTTTTTCATTTACTATCATTACTTTGGTTTTTTCTGTATTTATTGTCATTTTCATATTTTCTATTTCTCTTACCAATAAATTGATTAGTTTCTGCATTTTATTTTTTGATGTTGCTATAAGTACAATATCGTTTGCATACAGTAAATTACTTAATCTGACCGGCACCATGATTCTGTACCCTATTATCATGTCCAGATTTCCTCCTTGTCTTTTTATTTCCTTCACTATTTCGTCCATTATAATGACAAACAACAGTGGGCTTAAGCTATCGCCTTGTTTTATACCTTTTTTCATTAGAAACTCTTCCGATCTTTGACCTACTATCTGCACTCTTAGTTTGACTGTCTCGTATGTGCTTGTAATTATATTAATTAGAGCTTTCGGTACTTCTAAATCTTCCAACACCTCCCAAATTTTGTCTCTTTCCACTGTGTCAAAAGCTGCCTTCAAGTCAATAAATGTTAAATACATTTCTTCTCCCGCTTCTATTGTATTATCAATTAGTCTTCTTAAAATACTTTATATATATATATATATATATATATATATATATATATATATATATATATATATATATTATCATTTGCTTGTCGTCCTGGTCTAAAAGCTGCTTGTTCCTCTTGTAATTTTGATTCTACATAACGTCTTAATCGGATCTCTATTATTCTCGTGTAGATTTTGAAACTGGTTTGGGCTAAGCATATTAAAATTAAAAAATTATTGCACAGTGTCTGATCCCCTTTTTTATGTATTGGCAGTATAATGTTATTTTCCCAGTCTTTGGGGATTTTTTGAGTATCCCGTGCTTCCCTGCATATGAGACACAGCCAGTCTTTTCCTTTTTCTCCTAGCCATTTTATCAGGTCTGGCGCTACTTCATCCTCCCCACTGGCTTTTCCTATTTTAAGTTTATTTATAGCCACTTCCATTTCTTCTCTTTGGATTGCAAGGTATTCATGTCCATTCCATTTCTGTTCCGCTATATTCGTTGTTTTCTTCTGCAACCTATTACTAAATTTGTCTTCGTAGTGTTCTTTCCAAGTCTTTAGTATTTGATTTATTTCGGTCTCCAATTCGTTATTTTTATTTTACATTGCTCTTATATCTTTTCCTTTACTTCCTCGTAGTCTTTTTATTGCTGTCTCTGACATCTCCCTTCCAAATTCTTTCGATGAGTCTATTTTCGCTTTCTTAACCGCTTCCTTGATGATGTTTCTTTTTCCGTTATATATTTCCTTATCTTCCTGTGTTTTTGTTTGTAGGTATTTTTTCCATGAGGTTTTCTTTTAATAATGTTTGTATTTCTTTGTTCCACCACTTAGTCCTCTTTAAATGTTTGTTGAATTTATTTCTTCCACATATATCCTCTGCTTTTTCAAGTAATATTTGTTTGAATACTGTCCACCGTTTTTCAAGGGTCCATTCGTTGTTTTCATTAATCAACTTTTCGAATTCCCTGTCTGTTTCTTCCTGGTATTTAGATTTTTTCTGTGTTTATTAATTTATTTATTGCAATTCTACTGAATCCTACTTCTTCTGTCTTCATTATTTTTTCTTCATATTCCGCTACTATTAATCTATGGTTTGTACACAAATCAGCCTCTTTTCTTGTCTCTACTTTTTTCACCATCTTTGATAGGTTTTGTGTATAAACTATGTAATCGATTAAACTTTTTTCATTTCTTTCTTCCGCTACAAAGGTATATTTATCCTCTAGTTTTTGTTTCCACATCGCATTTCCTATTATTAAATCGTTTCTTTGACAAAAATCTATCATCTTGAGACCATTTCTGTTCGTTGTTTCCTCACCATAAACTCCCATACAACCCATTCCTCGATTGTAATATTTACCAACTCTTGCGTTCCAATCCCCCATAATGATTATTTTTCGTTTTGCTCTCTTATATCATCCAGTACTTCCTGTAAATGTATGTACAATTCTGAAACCTCTTCTTCTCCCGTTCCTTCAACCGGTGCATATATTTGTATTACATTCAATATTTCTTTTAGTCGTATACTTAGAACTAGTATTCTTGAATTTATATCCTTCATGTTTATTACCTTTTTGTTTATTTCCTGTTAAAATTATTCCTACTCCCTCTTTTGCTCTTTGTTCTACTTTTACTCCTGAGTAATATAATTTGTGATTATTTGTTAAATTTATTTGTTCTGCTCCTTTTTTCTTTGTTTCACTTATTCCTAGAATATGGACTTTGTTGTTTTCCATTTCCTCCGTTATTTCGATTTCCTTTCCTGTTAATGTATTAATATTCCATATACCTATATTTATATGTTCTTGGTCTGCACTATTTATATATTGTCTACGATTATTTTTTCCCCATTGACTAGACTGATCATTTTTTCTATCTTGTCTCCTACCATAATTATTTTTGTGTTTAAATTTCCTATTAGTTTCTTCTTTATCCCTATTGCTAAAACTACTTCTATTCTTACTGCTACACTTATCACTATTCTTAATACTATTATTTTTATTTAGTTTACCTTCGTGTATGTCTTCTAGTTTTTTGGGTACCCTGTTTGTATCATTTTCGAGTTGGTGTTATATCTTCATCGTCTTCCATGCTGGGTGACCACTGGCTAGCCGTTCTTCCTTTTTTCTGACTTGCATTTGTTTTTGTTTGTTCTTCTCGATTGTATTCCAGCTGATCTAAGGTATATATTGTGTCATTCACTCTTAATTTATCATATAATATACTTACTCTACATCCTTTTTCTCTAGCAGATTTTAGATAGGGGATGAGTGCTTTCCGTTTATCTTGGATTGCTTTTGGTAGATCCTCTGATATCCATATTTTTGTACCTTTCAAGTTTTTGGCTTCTCTTATTATTTCTATTTCTTTGTCTTCTCTTGATAGCTCTAGCCATAGCGGTCTATTTCTGCTATTATCTGCCTCTTTCTTACTGATTCTTCTTATTTGTATTATATCTGCTTCCAAGTTTATTTTTTTATTTTATCTAAAATTCGTTTAATTTTTTTGTTTCTTATTTCGCACGTTTCGTTTTCAGTTTCTTCTATTCCATATACTACAAGGTTCTTTCTCTTGCTTTCTTTTTCTAATTGTTGTATTCTCTTATTCTGAATTCCGATTTTTTGTTCCATTTGGGTGACTTTGTTCTTTAATTCCGTATTTTCGTTAGTTATTTTCTTTATTTGTTCTTGATAATTGTCCATCTTTTTATCCATTTTGTTTAGTTTTTCGATTATTTCCTTCATCATATCCTCCATCGTATCTGACCTGCAGGTTAAATACCAGAACCATATTATATTCAGATCCCAGCCCTACCTGAAGCTGACAATTATCAGTCTGGAGTAATTTATTCTTTTTATATTTATAATTTCTATTCGGAAATTTATAACGTTCAATCTAGTCAGTTCGTCTCTGTTCTTTTTAATAACAAATTTATTGAAGACAGGTTCTTATTGTTTTGCTGAGAACTCTGATAATGCTTTGTATGTTTATTAGGTTAGAAGTATTCATTTATTATGTGTAAGAAAACTGATCTTACCTCTATTTGCAGTATTTATTTCCAGTTATTTGCAACTTGTGCACTTTTTAAATATGTAAACTAACTGAATTATTTTAAAGTATTTCCTATAAATTTATAATTATTTATGACACTAACTCTTAACGCACTTTTCAGTAACCCAGCCAGGACCGAACTCAACGTTGACGTTTTATGAACTCTAAATGTTGGTGGTCAGTAAAAGACAATTAGTTAAGTGGTTGCCCTAAAGTCGCATCCAGACGACATTGCCAACGTTTTACTTAGAACTGAAATTCAAAGAATTAAATTTAATCATTATGAAAAACCTGTTCCCGTAAAGTAATAAAATATTATAGTAAAGGAGCAACACCGGTTCTAGACCATTCCTTATGTAAATTAACATGGGATATCGCCAAGGTCCATCGTGGTAATTTTTGACTCAATTTCAATCTGAGCATGCGTCAAGGCGGCCGGATGAACAGGCGGATGGCCTATGGGTGGTTACCGATAGGAAGAAGTTTCCAGAGGGTTTACAATATCCATTTGCTCAAAAATTAATTATCATTACTGCCATCAAAGATAAAATTATTAAACTTGGTAGTCCTGAATGTTTACATGAAAATATGGTTCAGTTCAAAGAAAAATTGCTGATGAATGATTATAATAATAATATTTATTCAATAAAGATAGATACAATAATAAATAAAAATATACATTATTACATAGAAAATAATTACACTAAATTGAATAAACAGTTTAGGTCACTGAAGTAGTTATTATTACTACCTACTTGTATTGTGACCGGAAAACATGAACAAATCAGTTTTTTGTCAAATCCAGTAAATTGCCAAGTCCTGTAAGTTGTCCAATCCGGTAATAAGTTAAATCCAGTAAATTGTCAAGTTTTATAGTAAATTTTTAGGGGGTACCATATCAATTGTTAGACACATAAACTGCTGAAATGGATACTGTCAATTATAATAGAGTTTAATTTAATATATTGCTAAAGAACTATCTATCTGTTTCCATAATCCACTTCTTAATTCGCTTTTTAAATACATTGTAACTTTTTGAACTTTTTATATTCCTTTAATGTTTGTAATATTATAATTAATAAAAATATTGACAGAATTTTACCACCTTATGTCAAGGGTCTTTCGGAAAAATTGAAACACATACTACAAACTGAGAGGTAAATTGTTTTTATTCCTCTACGAAGGACAAATTACCGAGAGATTATGAATCAAACCTTATTTACAAAACAAATTGTTTGGAATGATTTAGATCGGACATTGGTTAAACCAGGCAATGGTTGAAAAACAAAATATAAAACCACAAGAACTAATTTGAGGAAAAACATAGGGACAAATCTGAAAAAACAGCATTAGGAACACATACATTTGGCCAAAATCACAAATTTGACTTTGAAACCATCAGCATCCTAGATAAAGAGACTATCACAAACGCCTTTTAAGCAAAATTATTTTTATTAAATTAAGTGATAATGCGGTTAACAAAATATCAGATACTGACAACTTAAATAAAATTTACAAACACATAATTACTAATTATATCAAATTAAAAAACAATCGTTACTAACTCAATAAATAAATATAATAGATATTTTTGGTTCTTCAGCAGTATCCCAGACCAACATCATCAGTAATTTTTGCAATGTTTGTTTTCTTTTGTCAATAAATACGTATGATTTACTTTTAACGTCCAAATATTTAGGTATATTTTGTTTCTGGGCTCTCAATAAAGAAAAATAAGTTATTTTCATAATATTCTAAATTTTTGCAACGCATTGTTTTTACATGACGAATCAAAACATTCTAAATTTCTTCAAAATTCACGTTTCATTTGAATTGACCAAGAAATCAAAAATGATTTCTGCTCAACGGAAAAACCTCACTAGGTAAGAGTGACACCTTATAGAATTTTTTAATAATCAACAAGTAAAATTTGATTTAATGATGTTCCTCACGGAAATTTTTGAGAGATTTTTAAAAGTTTGAACTTTTAAACTTTTACATGTACAAAATTTTACTATACAAAATATCTTTAACTAAGTAAATAATAGTCCTCATTTATTTTTCAATTTTTAAGTATAAAAAGCATAAAAAATTAAAGGATGATTATCATCAACAGAGTAACAGTAAAAAACACAGACCTCAGAACACAGAAAAATTACAGATGTGCATAGGTATATGGAATATAAACACATTAACAGGGAAATAATTAGAATTAACTGAATAAATGGGAAACAATAATATTCATATTCTAGGACTAAGTGAAACGAAGAAAAAAGGCAAAGGATGTTCGCAACTAACAACAAAGCATACATTATATTATTCAGGAGTAAAACCAGAACAAAGGGCAAAGGAGGGTGTAGGAATAATCGTTACAGAAGAAATAAAACAAAAGGTAATACAATTTAAGGCAGTCAACTCGAGAATAATAGTTATTAGTATAAAATTAGAAGAAATAATCAATTTTATACAAATATATGGGCCAGTAGAAGGAACGGTGGAGGAAGAAATTTTAGAATTTTATATTCAATTGCTAAGAGTATTAGATGAAGTTAGGGAGGAAAACGAGAAGACAATAATAATGGGAGATTGGAATAGCAGGGTAGGGAATGATTACAATAGAGGCATGGGTTGTATGGGAAAACACGGAGAAGAAACAATTAACAGAAATGGGCTAAAAATGATAGATTTTTGCAGAGGGAATGATCTAATAATAGGAAATACGATGTGGGAACAACAACTAAATGATAAATATACGTTTGTGGCAGAAGGAAGAAACGCTAAAAGCCTGATAGACTACATAACATATACACAAAACCTAACAGAAGTAATGCAAAAAATTGAAACAACGAAAGAAGCAGGAATTGGATCTAGCCACAGATTAGTAATGACAAGTTGTCTAGTAAAATTACTCAAGAAAGAAGCTACTACAGACTACAGTAAACTAGCATCACATAAACTTAAAAATAAAGATATCGAGAAAAAATACCAAAATGAAGACGAACAAAGAATTCGATAAACTAGAAAAAGAAAAAACAGATTGGACAGTTGAAGGACGATGGGTCGCCTTTAAAGAAACGCTATTAACAGCAACAGAGAAGATATGTGGAAAAATTAAATATAATAATAATATTAAAAGGACTAACTGGTGGAATAACGAAATTAAAATAGCCAAAGAAAAGAAAACGGCATGGAAAAAATATATCACATCAAAATCACAAGTGGACAAAGAAGCATATGACAGGAAGAAAACTCTTATAAAAAGAGCCGTCAAAAAATCAAAACCTGACTCATGGAAGAAATTCGGAGAAGAAATAACAGATCTACATAAGATGGTTAACAGGAAATTTTGGACAAGAATAAAAAGATTGAGAGGAAATAAATATAAATATATTAGAGCAATAAAAAATCGACAAGGCCAAGTACAAACGGAAATGGAAGAAGTATTGAAAACATTGAAAGAATACTATACAGAGAAATTCCATACATTAACACCGGAAGAGAATATAACAACAGCAGAAGAGGAAATCGAGCAACTACAAGGAATCCATAAAGAAGAGATATATCAAGTAATACAAAAAATCAAAATAGGCAAGCCTAACGGGGAAGATGGTATAGCGCCAGAGATGGTTAAATCGTTAGGAGAAAGAGGAAAAGAATGGATATGGAATGTATGCAAAGAAGCATGGGTACAACAAAAAATTCCAAGGAAATGGGAAAATAACTTAATAGTACTCATCTATAAAAAAGGAGAACAAACACAGTGTCAGAATTACAGAGCAATATGTTTGGCCCAAACTAGCTATAAAGTGTACACAAAAATAATAGAAAAAAGATTAAGAGAATATGTAGAACCAAAATTAGGAGAAGAACAGGGAGATTTTAGACCTGAAAGACGAACAAATGATAATATCTATATACTAAAGAATATGATCGAAAGAAAAATAGGAGAGGGAAAAAAATGTACCTTACATTTATAGATTTAAAAGCAGTCTTTGATACAGTAGATAGAAGAGAAGTATGGAGAACCCTGGAGGAAATGGAAGTCCCACCCAACTTAATAAATATAATTAAAAGTGTATACGAGACAGTTAGAGCCAAGGTACAGATTGCAGGCCATAGGTCTGAAGAATTTAAAATGTGTAAGGGAATAAAACAAGGTGACAGTTTAAGCCCACTACTGCTTATAATAATCATGGATAAGATTGTGAAGCGAATCAAAGAAAAATATGAGCAGCTGAATGCTATAATTGGACACAGAAATTTAGAATCGATAAAAATGATGTGGTTTTAGTGGCGAATACAAAGAACAAAATGCAAATGAATGAATATTTGGACTAAAGAAGTAGATAACATGAATATGGAGGTGATCATAAATAAAACAAAAGTGATGATAATAAATGAAAAACAACCAGGTAATCAAAATAATAGAGATATTAAATGCAAAAACCAGACTCTAGAAAGAGTAACAACATTTGAATATTTAGGAAGTATAGTAACAGAAAATGGAAAAATAGATGCAGAAATAACAAACAGAGCAAATAAATCAACAAAAATATACTACTCTCGAAATAAAACAATTCTTGGATATAAAGATATAGACTTAGAAGTAAAAATGAAAATTCATAATATGATAACAGTTCCTACAATAATATACGAAAGTGAAAATTGGACTGTGCGAAAAAAGGACGAAACTAAAATAAATGCCATAGAAATGAAGCATCTAAGAAGTGCAGGGAAAACTAAATGGGATAGAATTAGAAATGACGTCATTAGAGAGACAACTAAACAGGAACCGATAACTGGTAAAATAAAAACGAGACAACTTAGCTGGTTTGGTCATATGGTAATAATGGAACCAAATAGATTAACTAGGAAAATAATGGAGATTGGAAAACCGATCAAAAAATAAAGGGGTAGGCCTAGAAGGAAATGGTTAGACCAAATACAAGAGATAGGTTTAGAATGAGGAAAGACCATAGCAGAAATGAAATGAAAAATCTAGCAAGAGACAGAAAGGCATGGAAGAAATGGGTACAGGTCACGAAAGGGCAAAAGGATTTAGAAAAGAAGAAGAATTTTATTGTTTGTTTAATATTCATAATCATCAGATTCCTCTATAACTTTGTAGGATTGATAGAGGATTCAAATAAATCCGAAACGTCGGCATAGTGAAAAATCTGTTTTTTATTATCCTACTGAACCCATAAGGAATCAAGGATTGTGAGATCGGGTGATCTGGGCGGTCAATGAATTAGTGCACTATCTCGACCTATCCTACGATTAGGAAAATTTGCATTTAGCCATTGCTTAAAAATCCTTGCGTTATGGATTGAGCAACCATCTAACTGAAAATACATATTTTGTTTTGTCGCAAGTGGAAGTGCATCAATTACGTCAGATAGTTCATTTGTTAAAAACTCTAAAAAAAGTGTGCACTAGGTTTCCTTCGAAAAAGAAGGTTCCAATTAGTCTTTAAATAATCCGCACCACATGTTGACCTTCTCAGAACATTGTTGTTTGCAGTTTATCGTCTAATGTATGAATGTACGTGGTGCGCAAAATTTTTTGGAAAATGTGATCATTGTTCTCACAGAGATTCAACATATGTCTGATTTGAGTTTATTTCAAATTCAGGGCTATGATTGCATATATTATGAAGGATCAGCGAATATAAGCGAATAGTTTTTATAAAACAAAATACTCAATATAAAACTAACATCTCGTTAATAGGGAACAGTAAAGCTGTAATCGTTAATATTAAACTAAATAAATATAATTGCTTTTTACTGATCTCTAAGTACATGTCCTAAAGCTTTTAACTTAGATTTGATTAATTTTTTCTCCGATTTTAATTTAAATGATATAAGTGTATTTACTGGTGATTTAAACATAAATTTTTAGTTTTATAATAATAGAACCTTTTTACTTTAACAATATTTTTATTCTATATCAAATACCAATCATCACTTAACTTAAAAGCAACAACGTGGTCATACTATATTTTTTACTTAAAACCAAACAACAATCAAACATTTTTTTTTAAACTCTTACAAACTAGCCAACTTAAGTACAATATGCTAATGGCAGTTTTTCATGAACCCAAACAGGTCGCTGATTACTTTATTCCAACACTCCCTTCTAATCTGTGACCCATTTAGGTATTTACATTTCGATACACTATAGTTTTGACAATTGATTTATAAATTTTTCAAAATTATTTTTAGAGATACCTTTTGTGAATATGTCGGCAATTTGATTTTGAGTTGAACAATATTCAAGGCAAATATCATTACTGTTTAGCTTTTCACAAATAAATTTATTTATTATTTTAATCGCACTCTGGTTATCAATTTTTAAATTTGCACTAATTTTAATATTTAAGATTTCACACAATAATGATTTATAATCAAGCATTTCTTTCACGCACTCAGCTGCAGCTATCAATTCTGCCTCGGCGGTTGATTGAGCAATTATGGGCTGCCTTCTGGAGCACCATGCAATAGGTCCCCCACAGTACATAAGTATATACCCTGTTGTACTTCGTCTAGTCTCATCATGTCCTGCAAAGTCCGAGTCACTATAAGCTTCGATAATATCTAGTATTCCATTTTTCGAATATTTTATTCCCACAGTTACTTGTTTCATTTGAGTAGCGTAGAGTTCTTTTCACATTTACTATATCTTTGTTTTTAGTTTCGTCTGCAAAACGGCTTTCATAACTTACAGCATAAGCTATGTTTGGTCTAGTTTTGTTGGAACTGTCTCTCTATTAGGATATTCATGATTTAGTTCTTCACCTTGTGTTATAATTTGTTTTGTTTCAATAGGAGTACTCATTGGTTTGCTGTCTTTCATTTTATACTTTTCCAGGACATTTTGTATGTATTTTTCTTGTTTCAGTTTAATTCCCTCTTCCGTCCTATTTATTTCTATTCCAATAAAGCTTTTCAAGTCATCTTGAATTGTTACTTCAAATTCTTCTTGTAGTTTTCTTAAAAATGTTTTAATTTCCATTTCACTTTTGCCCATTATTATCCCATCATCTACATAGATTGCAATTATCATTGTATTATTTTTGTTTCTAAATATACATATCTCTGTTGTTATTTCTTCAAAACCATTATTGTTCATAAAAATTGTAAACTTTTTATTCCAGTTCATTGGTGACTGTTTTAATCCATACAGTAATTTCTATAGTTTGCAAATTTTATCAGTTTCTTCAAATCCCTTTGGCAGTCTCATAAATATATATTCCCATAGATCACCATATAAGAAGGCAGTTTTCACATCAAAACCATAGATGTAATAATTCTTAGACGCTGTTATAGCTAACAATGTTCTTAGTGAACCTACGTTTACTACTAGGCTATATGTTTCTTCATAATCTATGCCATATTCTTGCTGGTTTCCACAAACTACTAGTCGAGCTTTGTAAATGCCATTATTCTTCTGTCTAAAAATACATTTGTTATTTAATATTTTTGAATTTTTAGCATCTTTTATATATCTACTATGTCCCATGATTGGTTCTTTACTAGTGAGTCTTTCTCATTTTCAATTGCTTTTATCCATTCTTCTTTAATGTATTTAATGGTGATACCTCTCCGTATGAATCAGGAATAGGGAGCACATTTCAGGTTGAATATTAAATAGCTAATTTCAAAGTTTCATATATAGGGTGCGCGAAACTATTTAGATTTCGGCGATTATTTTCAAACTAACAAATTTCATTTTATTCTGCGATTCATTGACGTTAATGTAAAAGGGTATCTCAAGCTGATTCATACGGAGAGGTATCAGCATTAAATACTCGTATGCGATATGAAATAACATAGATTAAATTATATAAGTATTCTCATAAATGCAATGTTAATAATTTGACCAAACTACAAAAAAGTGATAATACACAGTTAGTATAATTTTTAAATTAGACTTACCAATTCCCAGACTGGGTGTTCACAAAAACGCCAACGGCCACGACTCGCGTTTCGAACAAATAAAGAAACCCCTTCAGAGCGCGTACAGTAGAAGCTCCCTTGTAATCTTCTTTTCAAAAAGAAATTACACTTGATAGCTAAAACACTACGTCTTAATTATAAGTTACTTAAACTCAGAACTCCTCAAAAACCGCTATCCGCGAACCCAAAAAAAACTAGACCGTTCCCGACCGCGAGTTTTTACCAACTGCCCTTCAGTTGTTACATTTTCGTCGTTTCGGCATTTTTCCCTATGTCAGCATTCGTTTATTTTTTGTACCTTTTAATTTTTGATTGGTGGAACTTATCGTTCGACGTAATTGTGTAATAGGTTTTTTACCTCGATTAACAATGAATTTTTATTTGATTCCGCAAAATTTCGTTATTTTCACGCAATTATCATTTCCTGTTAAAATATTATATTTTTTCTTTTTTGCAACAAGCCAGACTGCTTAGATAAGTGTTTTTTCATTGTATGGATGTTAACGACCGCTTTCTATAGTTTAAGCTTTAAACGTTACAATATAAAAAGTAATTTGTTATACAGGATGATCTTCCCTATGTTGCTTATTTTGGTATTTATTACAATATTTGGTCGTATGTTCATTGTCCACAGTGGTGTAGATTAACATAATAAAAAAAGTCTTATTCCAGGTCCGGCCTCAAAAAAATTAATAAGTAGGTTTCTAGTCGAAACAACACCCTGCATATCAATATTTTTAAATTTTATTAACACATTTGGAAAGAGCAGGAACAAATTAGTAAGACTAAATGTATTTGGTGTTTCCACATACTCTTTACTTATTAACTTGAGTCAAATCTAGATGTTTCGATAATGAGGTGCCACAAAATTAAAAATGTCTTTCCCAAATGGTACTTTTCCAGCTTCAATCCATAAAATCAGGGTAAAAAAATGATCATAACATTTGTTCATTGCGCTACATTTAAAAAAAATTATAAAAATGAGGAAAAATGCCCATTCCATAAGGAATATAATTTATTTGATGTTAGCTATTTTGTAAGAAAATACTTTTATTTATCAAACAAGGAAAAATTCAATTAACCCCCCATGAGCATATCCATAACGCCAGAAACAGAAAACAGATTATATTACCCACGATCCAAAATAACCATTGGACAACGTAGCGTAAACTATTTGGCTCCTCGCCTATATTTATTGTTACTTTGCACCTTAAAAAACATAAACAGCTATTATTTGTTTAGAGTGGAACTAAAGAAGTGGATTTTATCAAATGAAAGAACTTATTTTAGTAATATTGTCAACCAAATAAATGCTTAAATTAAAATATTTAAATGAACAAAAAAGACTATTAAGTATAAATCTAAAATATGATTCAAAAAAGTTAAAAATGACCTTTGTGTAATCTTACCTAATTATGTCAATTATTTATAACAAAAAACATTTCTGCCTTAAATGAGTCGTATCCGATATGTCAAATAATACCTACCTGATACCTAATACAAGTAGCTTTATACTGGGTATACTTCTATGGTAACATGTTTATTCACATTTTGTCTATTTATTATGTATTTTATTGTAGTTATTTAAGTCTTATTTACTATATTTGTGTAATTTATTGAAGAAACATTAATATTATTATTATGTGCGTTTTCTGTAGCCGAATACCGTACGTTTTGGGACGAAACGACTCCATTTCTTGAAAGCGTAGCTTCATCAATGAAGAAAATATTTTCCAAACAATATCTATTATTAAGATACTCTCCTTGAGTCCATAAATAAAATTCCATACGTTTTCTTCATTGACAGGTTATGAAGTATGGGGAAATTTGGGGTTGAATGCGTTAATTTTTTGCTTTTTGAGACATCTTTGAATAGTCTCTCTTGACAGATTTACATCTAAACTAGCCGGTCTTAACCTTTAATACGGATTATTTCTAAAATGATCAACATAACACAATTCGGTCATGCTGAAGAATCGTTCTTCTTACATTATTTTTTTAAAATGCTGAGCTACTATTAACAGGAGACGATCTTGATGTCTATTGTTAAATATTCGGCATACTTCTCTAAAGATTCGGTCGTTGTCTCCACAATGACGTATAATTTCAATTTTTACTTGTACCGACAATTTTTCAACCATTTTTCTTTAGAGAAATAATAATTATTTTAATAGTTAGTTCAATGAAGGTGAATCACATTATTATGACATTTGCATAAACTGTAAATTTCAACAGGAACTAAAATCGAAGCCTGCTTTTCAATTTCGTTTACATTACCTAATTAAAAATAGTTTATTAGGCATGCTGATAATACCAATCATTGGAAAATATTGATTTAGCTACGACGCCAACTTCACAAAAATCGCAATGTTACTGATTTAAAAGGGCAGTACCAAAATTTTGTGATCAAATAAAAAACCAATTATTCTAATGCTTTGGGGACGTACACCTCAGACGGGTAAATGACATGACTGAGAGTCACATTGAAGTTTCTAAGGGTGCTCTTTACAATGGAGTTAAAATGTAAGAAAAAAATTGCAATTACTTTTTTTTGAGCAACACCGATTTTTAAAGTCCCCTAAAGACATACGCTACTGACACAAATCCATAATTCATAAGGGTACCCACATAACTAATTGCCTTTTACTGACCACCAAGATATGGAGTTCATAAAACGTCAATAAGTGTGTATACAGGGACGTTTTAAAATAAAAAAAACAATTTTTGATAACATATATCTCAGACATCGGTGAATTTACATTACTTAAAATTTACCTTTAGGTGGTAACCAAAAGACTAGTAAAAAATCGCGAATTTTAAAAAAAATCGATGTTTTGAATCCTTCTAAAAATGTACACTACTGACATATTTCAAATGGTAATAAGGAAAAATAGTCCCTTTGCCGGGTTGTATGAAGCTAGAACCCGACTTAGTAAAAAAATCTTATTTTAAGCTCACACTTACTACAAACTACGTAGGTGATTGTAATAACATTTTTATTTTTGTAGTAGAAATTGTAATACCCTAAAAATAAAATCGTCAGTTAAACCATTAACACATCATCTGATAAAAACTAATTTTATATGTCTAAAATAGTTTGTAGTATATTAGAGTACATTTTTAAATTTTGTAGTACGTAAATTAGTCCGTGAAAACTTTAAAATAATCGAATAAAACAATAAAAAAATAACCTCACATTTACTACAAACCATTTAGGTAATTGTAGCAGCATTCTAAAATCGTTAGTAGTACAATTTTAAATATTATAGTAAGAATAGTAGACTTTGAAAACAAAATAATCGAATAAATCGATATAAAAAACACTTACTACAAACGATTTTAGGTGTATTAAAGTAGTTTTCGTTCTTATCTTATGATGTGTTTAACAGTTTAACTGACGATTTTATTTTCCGGGTATTACAATTTCTAATACAAAAAAAATGTTACTACAATTACCTATATCGTTTGTAGTAAATGTAAGTACGAGAGTATTTTTTTATCGGTTTATTCGATTATTTTAAGTTTTGAAGGACTAATAATCTTACTAAAAAATTTAAAATTGTACTACAATAGAGTACAAAGGACTATAGATAAATCGAAGTAGTTTTGGTGTTTATCTGATGGTGTGTTATTGGTTTAAAACGATGAAATAAAACAAGATAATTCGTTTCGTTTTGAGAAAGCTACTGTGTTAGTGAAACGCGTCAACCAGTTTAAATTGAACATTAGTTCAAATAAATGAAGTTTTAAACAAATTATATTGTTTCATTTCATCTTTCAGTATGGATATTCATCAAGTAACAGCCTCATCTATTCAAAGTTATTGGGTTAATTGATAATTCTGTTTTTCGGGTATTACAATTTTACTACAAGAATAAATCTATAGTTACCTACATCGTTTGTAGTAAGAATGAGATACATTTTTTATGGGTTTATTCGATTATTTTCAGTTTTCAGTGACTAATATACTTACTACAATTTTAAAATTGTAGTACAATATACTACAAACTATTTTTGATGTATTAAATTAGTTTTAGTTTTTATCTGATGATGTGTTAATGGTTTAATTGACGATTTTATTTTACGGTATCACAATTTCTACTACAAAAATAAAAATGTTACTACAATTACCTACATAGTTTGTAGTAAGTGTGAGCTTAAAATGAGATTTTTTTGTTAAATCTGGTTCTAGGTTCTAGGACTAATATTCTTACTACAAAATTTAAAATTGTACTACAATGTAGATGTATTGAAGTAATTTTCGTTTTTATCTGATGATTTGTTATTGGCTTAATTGAGAATTTTATTTTTCGGTTATCACAATAATTTCTACTACAAAAATAAAAATGCTACTACAGTTACCTACATCGTTTGAAGTAAGCGTGAGGTTAAAATGATATAGATTTATTCGTTTATTTCAAGTTTTCAGGGACTAATATTCTTACTACAAAATTTAAAATAGTACTATAATATACTACAAACGATTTTAGACATATTAAAGTAGTTTTCGGTTTTATTTGATGATGGGTTCATGGTTTAATTGACGATTTTATTTGTCGGGTATTAAAATTTCTACTACAAAAAATCTCAATGGCACAAGACCAATTGGAGAGTTACATTTTTGTTTCAAAATAAAAACAAAAAATATATTTTTTTTGGTTAATTTGTGAATTTTCTTAAATAAATGCTCTCAAATGCGTTTTAGAAAAAAGTATTATAGAACGTGTCGAGGTCTATAAAAAATGTTAGTTAATTTTTTGCATCATATGAAAAACAAAGGAAATACAATTTTTTTCCAACTTTGACAGGCCGCTATTTTGTTTCTACTTGGCCGATTTGGCCCGTTAACGAACTGGTCCAAGATCTTGGCCCAACCGATTTTTGTGTTTTGTTTTCGATTCATCAAATAAATCCAGGAAATTCATAGTGAAACGGGTGAACCTCCTCTACATTATCGAAGAATGTATCTAACACTATCACATGCTACCTCAATTGCATCGAATAAAAACAAGCCCTTTTATAATAACACATTCACCAATAAATATCTACATCACTTCAGCAATAAGCCCCAAACAGCTAAACCTTACTACGAAAGGATAAGAATATTCCTAAATAATTTGGACATTCAATTTCCTCCTGTATTTCCTGTGGACTTGGATCATCCTCCACCCTGGACCATCAAAACCCCTAGCGTTAATACAACACTAAGTATATTTAACAAAAACGAAGTTAACTCAGCAACATTAAGGGATAAATTTAATTTAATTTTGGAACAACAATACAGTGATTGCAATAAAATATACACTGATGCATCAAAATGTGAAACAGGGGTAGGGGCTGCCATTGTAAATTCGGGGAATATTTCCCAATACAGACTTCCTCCCAGCCTCAGTATTTTCTCTGCTGAACTTTTTGCTTTATACAAAGCTCTCCAACTCGCAAACTCGCTGACATTTTCAAACAGCCTCATTCTTAGCGACTCCCTCAGTGCTTTAAAAAGTTTGCAGCAAATATACCAACAAAACCCTATTGGAAAACTAATAAAGGCTGAATTACTGGAAGCCGAGTTGAATTCTAGAAGCGTTAAGTTTATATGGATACCATCGCATATTGGAATCAAAGGCAACGACAAAGCAGACGCTAGTGCGCGTGATGCGATCTTTAATATTAATTCGGAAAGTGAGTGTCGAAGCGTTGCTAGTGATTTAAAAGCATTCTTTAAAATGAAAGTGTATAGTGCGTGGGATCGCGAGTGGTCGAATTCCAGTTCAAAACTAAGGGAAGTAAAGAGTAATATATCTCCATGGCAACCTACTACTAAAAATAGGAAAATACAAGTTGTATTAACGCGGCTTCGACTAGGTCACTCAAGATATACTCATTCCTATTTATTCACAAATAGTGAACCCCCGATGTGTACAACGTGTAATGTCGTAGATAGCATAAAACATGTCCTTATTGCATGTCCAAAATACACAGTCGAACGAGCAACAAATAATTTTCCGAACAGTTTGGAAGTTCTCCTCGGAAAAGACTGTCAATATCATAGGCGAATCATAGACTATTTAGAATCTATAAACTTATTGTATAAGATCTAATGTTATTATATTATTGTATTGTCGCTAATAACCTTTTGGTGGATGCGACATGTTTCAATAAAAAAAAAAAACTGTACTTCAGGTATCATGCGAAGTATTTTAAACAGTCTTTTCTGGATAATGACAAAAGTCAAAGATGGCAAATTGAAAGGATAGTGATAAAATTGTTCATCTAACAATGCCATTATAATAAAATATCAAATTGTTCATATTATCCACATTCTTAATATATTACACACGTTGGTTCTTCTGTAATGCATATTGACTGTGTCTCAATTAAAAATGGAAAATAAAACTTGTAACTAAAATATTTCAAGAGGTTTTAACCTCTCAAGTAACATTTGCGTATGTATAATTCGAAATTGAGTTGTTTTCCATAAATTAAGTATTCTAATTTTAAACACCAGCTGTAGATTAATGAGTTTGTAAAAGCTTCCATTATCTATATAACGTATTTAGGTGTCGTAATACGGGATGTCCGAATATAGTAAACTATTACCTTAATTGACGCAATTGGTAAACTTTTAAACGTGACTAAAAGAAATACTTCATTTTTTATATATTTAAAAAAACTACGGATAACAAATAACTACGTTTACAAAGTCTGGAATTATGAAAATTATTCTTTATACCTACTAAGAATTGGAATATAGTGCAGTTAACCGATTATTATTAAATTATGACACATTTCCTATGGAAAGTTGTTATTCTTATTATTGCATAAGGTGTTTAAACGCGAGAGCTTGCACGCGCGTTTAGTTTGCTTAAAGACAACATAGTAAAGGCTGAAACCACAAAAAAGATCTGGGATCCGATCACTTGGCAATGATATTTAGTATCGACACCAAGATTGCAACGAAATCCAAGAACCCAGGCTTGTGAAAAACTGACTTAGGAAGGTAAATTGGGATCCGTCAAATGGAGGTGCGCCACCTGGTGGTAAATCATCGTAATAACTGAAGGGAAAGATATACACGCATACTTTAGTGATTTGTTAAATTTTTACTAATTTCAATATTAAAAACAATTTATTGCATATTTGCATTATTGATAATGGAGCCAGCAACGTTTTCTCCGCGTGCCAAAACTAAGAAAAAGTTAGTTTGTATGGTAAAAGGTTGTAACAGTGCTTCTAATAAAGATGGAAGTATACGTTTCCATTACTTTCCCATGAAAACGAATCGCTTCGTGTGCTCCAAAAATGTATTCGGACAAATAGAGCGAAAAGATCAATTAGAAGTTTGGATGGAGATCTTAAAAATAAAAGAAGTAAATTCTGGAACGAAAGTGTGCTCGCTTTATTTTTGTAAAGACGATTACCTACTACCAAGTAAGTTGAATTCATGGTTATAATCTAACTCATTTACTTTAAACTATGACAAGTTATTCTATCGAAATTGGCAATCAATAAATATTTTACAGTAATTGAATTACTAATAGCTAGGAAACTCAACAAGTACATAAATATTTGAAGGTTAAAAACTTACCTATTATACTATAACAATGTTGCAATTACATGTTTTCACTGCTCACCTAGTCCAGCTTTACATGAACATTGAACTGATAAAACTTCATTATTTGTTTTATTAATGATACCATTAATTTCGTGGGGAGTTTCTCTCAGCTGAGATGTCTGGAGGCAATACGCTGTGAAGCTAACCTTAATTTCCTTCTCATTTTTATTATCATTTCTCCCACATTTTATGATGTGACTAGCTTTTAAAATCCTTTCTCCTTCAACAAAGATTCTTTGTTCAGGATGCGTGCCAGCCCAATCGCAAATTGCACTTATACTTATCATAAATAAATAATGTTTAAAATTATACAATTACACATAAAACTCTATCTTCTGTTTAAAACTTCCCATTAAGTCGTCCATGTTTTCTAAGCTCTTCCCATTTGACGGATCCCAATGCTAATATGAAAAATGTTGTAACTAATGAGTAAAACATCTCTATCTTTAACAATAAACTCTCAAAAACAATACTGCAACGTACCCCAGCAAACAAACAGAACTTATATGCTCATGAATTAGGTAGTCCCTTTCTTAATTTCCATAGAAAGCAAAAGCGGAAAATGGTTCGCGAGTATAAAAATATATGAGACCAAGAATTGAAAAAGTCAATAAATAATCTAAATAATAGCTATTTGTGATACTTTGCCGCTTGAGGCAGAGAGTTGGCCGCGCGACGCGTAGCGGAGCGCGGGCAATCTGCCGAAAGCGGCAACGCACTTTCTGCTCGAATTGCACACAAGATTTTTTCTACGATCACCTTATTTTTAGACAAATAATTAAAAAAAAACATGAAAAAGCCTTTTACTGCGTCCCAAAGCTCTTCGTGTTCTAAATAAATCTGTACCGCGAATTTCCACGTACCATAGTTCTCGTGCCCTTTTAGATGCTCGATCAGCTGAAGCTGGCTCATGATATCACTTATTAACACAAAAATTCAACAAATTACAAACTCCAGAAGCTTCAATGGTGTCTCACGCGTGTTCTGTGTCCATAACCTCCTGCAATTTGATGTTTTGAGTCAAGGTTTCGAGAAGAAAAATAACTTAATCTATCAAAAACAGCGTAAAAGCAACTAATGACAATTTAAAACTTACAAAAGCCGTAAACGACATTAAGATGACATTTACAAGGTTAAAGAAATTGAGGTTCGAAAAATATTGAGCGTAATTATTTATACACTTTGAATATTTTTAAATATTAACTACAACTATAGCATAGGTGTTTTGGATGGGTTTATAAGATAGAAAATAATAATTAAAATGACGTTTGAATCGGTCTAATCTGTAAGGTCTTATAACACTGCGCCGTCGTGCTCGAAAAATCGCGCGTGTTTGAAAGACCAGTTATCTACGAATACTTTACGCTATTTTTTTTATTGGCGCACTTTGACTTACTACAAAGTCCTCGATGTCCAGCCAAGTTTCATTCATTTCATAAAAGTTCGTCCTCGATGCCCAGCCAAGTTTCATTTCATAAAAGTGCATCCTCGACGCCCAGCCAAATTTCGTAAAAGTCCATCCTAAGTAGTATTTATTTTTATTAAAAATGTATATAGATTGATTCCCTCGGGGATTAAATGGGTCCCATCCGCGGGATTAAATGGGTCACTTTAGTCGCTTGGTGTATAATGTACTATTAATATACCTATTATTTACTAACTTTCTTTAGTTTATTGTAAATGAAAACATTTGAGCGGAAAAGTACGATCTAGAGCGGAAATAATGTCAAATTATGACAGATCACGGAAAACATCAACTTTGCGGTTAGATTTGAGTGTTTAAAAGCCTACTTTGGGTAGTGATCGTAGGAAAAAATATTTAATTCCTAATAGCAGAATTCAAGACATATAAGCAGCAATGCCAACAATATACCTGGGGCGTATTCAGGTCTACAACAGCGAATCAAAGCACGGAATAATTTAGCATTCTACATCCCGTGTGCAGCCCAT
Source organism: Galeruca laticollis (assembly GCA_963921935.1). NCBI lineage: Eukaryota > Metazoa > Arthropoda > Insecta > Coleoptera > Chrysomelidae > Galeruca > Galeruca laticollis. The sequence continues at coordinate 86,659,052 of OY998176.1, read as the reverse complement.
TCGCTCAATGTAGATCCTGGTCCCACCAAAGCTGCGTAACAGCGACGCCACAACAACACGATTTCGGCATGACACAAGCAGTTGACATAGAGTTGTCCCACCAAAGCAACGTTTTTACTACATTCAGTTCAGTGAACAATGTCATCAAGTGAAGACGACGATGTGATTGCAATGTACTGGTACTTACGAAACAAAAAAAATTCTAGAAAGTCTAAAAAAAGGAAATGGTGGGTGCATCCTTTTATCGCAAGTAACCAAAAAAAACAGAATGATTGTTGCTGCTAAGGAACTCGACAAACATCCGGTTGAGTTTAAATTATTTTACCGAATGTCAAAAGAACTGTTTCTTGAGCTGATTGAAAAATTCAGACCTCACATCCAAAAGAAAGATACAAATTTCCGAAAAAGTGTGAGTGTAGTGTTGAACAAAGGCTGTTAGTAACGCTAAGATAAGTAAATAACATTATTTCCAACGTGCAATTTCTGATTATTCATCAATGATATATAACTTTAAAAACATTTTATAATACTTTCATTGCGGTAAATATGTATAATTTACAAAGTTAATTAGGTAATTTGGTGGAAGGTCAGATGTGTTGCTGTTGTTGGGGAGAGGCCACACATTTGGCCAATGATTTCCGCTAGGAATATTATTGGGGTCAGGCGAATGCGTGGTGCTAGTGTGTTTTGGCCACCGATTTGCGACGTTGGTGCTGCTAGGCGAAGATAAAGGTGTGCTGGTGTTTCTGCTAGACCATTCATCTGCGCCGTGGGTGCACGCAGTTATAAGAGGCGCGGAAGAAGGAGTTGTACTAAGACTACTTCCGTGTGTCAATGAATTTGCGATGTAAGTGTAGATAGAAGATGATGCAGATGAAGGCCTGATACTAGCGTGGAATGTAGCTGATTCTCCATAATTTGCGTTGGATGCTCTCACTGAAAGCGGTCCATCTAAAATGTCGTCAATGAGATTCATTACTTGTCTTTTAAATCGTCTGATTTGTTGAGGGTTCATCTGGTTTACTTCTGGCAATAAACTCAATAAGAACATTTTATTTGGGTCCCCATCTTCACTTCTGTTCTTTATACGACTTTCACAGAACTCGACAAATCGAGGATCGAGTACATCTGACTTTCGTTTTTTAGCCCGGTTTTTAGCTGTTTTTTGAATGTTGCCTCCTCTTCTAACCACTGGCTCTGTAGGTTCAGTCACATCAGGTTCAGCGTCTTCCACTGCAATCTCGTTTTGCACCTCAACATTTTCGGATTCGGATTCAGCCTCACTTTCCATATTTTCCGTGCATCTTGCAACTGGAGATGGTAAATTCCCTTGTGTGTCGGAGTCCGGGGCGTTCGCTTTACAAATGGCAATAATAATTGAATGCTGTCATTTAAATAGTATGGCTTTTAAGATTTAGCCGATGATCCACTTGGAGCTGATTTAAATTCCTCACAAATGCTGATCTTACATTTTTCCATTTTTGTTTACAGGTGTTTATTGCAACATAAGAGATATATGTAAAATATAGTTCTGTCAAATTTTTTTATGACATTCAGTTATAAAAAATGTTTTGTGTGTGATATACAATAAGGATTATTAGATTTGCCAGACCCAAGCCCCTGCCTAGTGATGAATCTGCTCAAAATTTTCCGCATTACTTTGTTGCTGACGAAGCATTGCCGCTTCAGAAATATCTAATGCGACCATATCCGAAAAGGAGACTAAATGACAAGAATCGAATATTTAATTACCGATTAAGTAGAGGCCGCAAATCTGTTGAATGCATGATGACACAAAAGTTTCAGGTGTTATTGACTGCGATTCGTTGCAAAACAGTGAAATCTGTTAATCATATTATTCGAGCTGATTGTATCCTCCATAACTATGGTCGCATAAGAGAAGGAAGACCGTATTTAACATAGTATGATGTAGAGGAGGAGAGAGAAGACGACACTAATGACAGATCACCTGACATGTTTGCAAATGACCAAGAAGTAATTACTCTCTGTGACAGATCGAATGCACAAACTTTAAGAGATTATTTATCCCAGTACTTCCTACGGGTACCTCTATCTTGGCAATGGAAATATACCTCTAATAATCAAAACATTTTTTTTTATTCACACTAGGTTTTTTACAAATAAAATTTATTAATAACTTACCTGTGTCGTTTACTTCTTTGGCTACTGCTGCCCAAGCTTTTTCGATAACATCTTTTCGAGAATATTCAGCTAACTTATAATTATATAAGCAAGTACATTTTTCTACAGCATCTACTAATTTTTCATAAATTTCTGTTCCTTTTTCTGTTTTTGTTCCATGATATTAATTTCCCTTTTCGTCACTAAAGCAAAATTTAACACCGCACATACAAATTGAATGTTGCTTCACAACTGACCTGTCGAGTCGCTCGACAACAAGAAGCCGACACGCAGCTTGGATTCTTGACTGTTCCTTTGCTGGGGTGTTGGTGGGTGTACGGTGTATAGAAACCATGGGTTAAACACGAAAGATACATGCTGGCGACATCGGATCGTTGTCGCGTCGCTGTTCCGCAGCTTTGGTGGGACAAGGGCCTTAGTTGGTAATTGTGCTGCAGAGTGTTGTCCTGTTGCAACAAAAGTTTCCATGTTTCTCAATGATCTATATACATTTTTATCTGCATCCATACATCGTTGGGAAATTATTCTAGTTTCTCTTTCAAAACTGCAATCTAAGCTTTGTATAAAAAGAGTGTCTACTACTCGATGGTCGGCAAAAGCACATGCTGTTAAAGCTTTTTATAATGGTTATGACTGTTATGAAAATTGCTTAGAGCAAATTATTAATGACAAAACCAGGGTGCAGCTACTAAAGATCACGCCAGTGGTTTACTTAAAACTATGGAGAAATTAGAGACTTTTGTATTATTGGCAGTGTGGAACGACATTCAATCTAAATTTGATATAACAAATAAACGTATTCAAAACGTAATGACGGACGTACTTCTCGTGGTGAAATTATACGAGTCTGTGGTAGGTTATTTGAACTTCATTAGAAATAATTTCCAGAATTATGAAATAATTGGTAGGAACTTGACTAAATGCTCAGTTTATGAAGTAGAGAATCAAGGGAATGCCGTCGAATTTATTGAAGGTTCAATTAATATGAATATCAATGTATTTTACGTCATTATTGATACAATGGTAGCGGAGTTGAACAGAAGAAAATGTTTTTATGAAAAAATATCAGAAAAATTTGGATTCTTCACTAAATTAATAACAGCTACTGACAACGGAATAATCTTTAGTGCTCAAAAACTTCTTGAACTTTTTAGCGACGATTTGAGTCCCGATTTTCCAGAAGCGTGCGTTCAGTTCAAATATTTCATTAGTAGTTTCCAAAATGAGCTGATAAGTTCCGAGGATATTGAAATTAATGAAGAAACCATTACAAAATCGGAAAGCCAAAATGTAAATCTACACGAAATTTTAAAGATGATTAAAACTGAAAAAATAGTTTCAACGTTTCCGAACGTTGAAACAATTTTGAGAATATTTTTATGCATGCTCTCAACTAATGCTTCGGGAGAAATGTCCTTCTCAACCCTAAAAAGAGTAAAAAATTATCTGAGAAACTCTATTGGGGATGAGAGATTGAGCGACCTTTCTCTTTTGAACATTGAACACGAGCTGATGAATACGCTTAATGATCAATTCGTCATTGAGAAATTTATATCTCTGAAAGCTAGAAAGAAAGTTTAGTGAAAAGCTTACGAATTTCACAGATATAAATATGTCGTATTGAACTATTGATCATCAAGAGTATTGAGTGAGTATCATTAGCAATGCTTACATATTGATTATATGTTTTATTGGTCTACAGTGTTAGAATGTTTGTCTCCTTGTCCTCACTCTCGTAACTTTCTCGTAACCGTTATTTTCTAGATGTGTTCGTTTTAATTTATTTTTTTCTTGATATATTTATTTTCAATAATGAATAAAACGTTATTATGACTATTTTTTCTTGTGTAAATACATATACCTTTTACGTATGTGCTGTCTGAAAGACGAGGAGGGGAGATATATGGAAGGGGCGAAACAAAATTATTTGCTCAGGGCGCAAAATATCATTAATCCAACGCTGGTACCGAACAGTTGACTTATGACTAAAGCTTGGATTTATAGGCAACAAAAACTGAAGAAAAAGGCGCTTATATAGGCAAATATTTTTATTGCAAAAGGCAGAAATCTTAACATATATGCAATATATGCAAATGCTTTTAATTCCCTGATTTATTAAGAATTTATTTTAATATACCAAGTGAATTAACTTAACATTAACTTAACACAAATATATTAAAATTTTATCATTAATGGCTATAACCTCTCTATATTTTCTGTTTTAAAACTCTGTCTTCTTTCACTTAAAATTAATTTGTACATAAAAAATGAACGCTCTACATCGACAGATGTAATTGGCGCATATTAAAGAGAGGATAATAAATCTGGCCCAATTTGTAATTCTTTGGAAAATGTCCCATTGAGAACTTTAGCAACATCACATAAAATAGAGAAACCTTCATTCTTGTCAAAAACAAATTTCAATTTTTTATTAATTAATTGACCATTACCACACGGTTTACAAAATGCTCCATCTCCTTCTAGAGATAGTTTCGGATATAGTCGGATCCAAGCACTTAACGTAGAAGTCATATTTCCAAATAAATTCACAACACATCTAAAACTTTTTAAAATGCGTCTTCTTTACTTTTCGGTATACGCAACAAAACTAAACTCTGATATAAAGCTCAAAACATTAGGGATTTCCCATTTGTTAAGCCTCTTCCTAATCCGCAAATAGATAGGTAAATTTTCCCAGTAGGCCATTAACAAACATACCAATAATATTTTATTACTAGCCCAAAATTTTATTACAGAAAGATTTAGTAAGGGAATGAAGTAACGAATATGAATAACAGAAGCAGTAACGTAGCATAAAAGTTTAAAAAAGGCACAAAAAGGCGGAATTTACGAAAAAAGGCAATATATACAAAAATCATCTAAAATAGGCAAAAAAGCCATTTTGCCTATAATCCGATCTTTACTTAAGACCTTATAAAATAGTACTTGTGGATAAAGACTTTTTGATGAAAACGTCGTCTTTTTGTCAGATTTTTCAGTATATTTGGGACTAACTACATTTCCTAAAAGACAATAAAATCTACTACTACATTACGGTCTTTATGTTTGTCTGTATATTGCTAATGTTACAAATGAATACTTTACTTATTTTTCTATCGTTTGTTTCAGAGAGAGCAAAACTTTCGAAAAACCAACATGAAAAATGGTCATTCTTTTCGAAAAAGCACTAGTCATTTTCTTATTGATAAGAAGTGGTTTATTAACACCTGTAGTGGAATACGATAAAGCCTCTAAATATGAAGAGTATATCATAGAACACGAAATTTCTAGTGGGCAAGCTAAAAATACCGTTCTTAGCATGAACTTAGATGCCAGTAAGTATAAAAATTCTGAAATATTAATACTACACATAGAGTTGCCGCATTTCAAAAAAAGTAAATCCAGAGATTTAGAAATATATATTTTTAATGAAATAAAACGAATTTTTAAGTATGAATTAATTCTTTTATTATAGTAATGGTGATGAATTGTTTATATATTTAAATTACCTAGCTAATGCTAAGCTGACTTGGACCAGCTTGACACTTAAAACATAAAAATTTAAATACAGAATTCTAATAATCATAATATTTCTGTAAATAAGTAAGAGTTCTTGTGTACACCTCATTGGCTTCTTATTTAATTGGTCTTGTTCAGAAGGTCCAAGCATTTTGTGGAGTTTTTAACAAATATTTGCAGATATCGTATTCATCTTCCTTTATGAGAGAATCCAGGATAGCTAAAACAAAAAACAGTGATGTGAACTTGCAACGACGCAGCGTTTTGTTAAATAAGTTTAAAAATTTGAAATGTATACATCCGAAACGACGTATAACTCGACTTTTACGAAAAAGAGTGATTTGGAATGATTGATTGATTAATCATATATAATCTTTGAATGTAATGAATCATCGATCAGAACCAATCACCAATGCAGTACCAACATAAAATTATTTACTTTGCACTCTTTACCAACCTAATTTCTATTTATGCTGACAGAGCCATCTAGGGCTCTAACCCAATATTAAAAAATTGATTTGACCTTGAGTCATCTGCGTAAACCGTCTATAGAATAGGTGGTTTGCGGTTGCGACAATCGAATCGAACTAGCTGACAAACAATTATGAGGTAGACATGAAAATAATTATTAACCTTAAATCATCGGTGTAAATAATGTACGTATATAATAATTTATAATTTTACATACATTATGCTATAACGTGCAAGTAGGATTGTCATAAATAGATCATTTTGAGTCACCTGACTTTGAAAGAGCGGCCATTTTGTCGGTAGGGCATACAAGGGTGGGTTTGCTATTAGGTTTTTATTGTTATCTGCTGATTTGTGGTGTTTATTTCGATTTGTGCCTATATTGCATATTTTATTATCTTTAACTACATTATGGTTTGGAGTAAATACCACTTATCTCTCAAAGGAAACGTGCAATCGCATTACGACTCAAAACTGTATGTGCAAGTGAACTAACCTGCTGACCAGCAATTTAAGTTTTTTGCCAACTGTGACTTGGAGAATTACCTCATGATTCCTGACATTTGTCTATACTTACTATGCAAATAAAATTATAGTTTGAAAAATGTGTTTTTCACTTCTGGAGTAGGTAAAAAATTAAAAACTAAATCATATAAGAACGTGTTGATAATTTTATTAAATCTACACTGTAGTATATAGTTAGTTTACTTTTCACTTATTCTTAAATTGTTGCCTTGGATATTTTTTTAATGTTTAGTTTAGTTGTGTTCAACTTTGTTTATTAAAACCTATCTTAAGGTCTCTTAATTTTTATTACAAACACTTCTATAAAAGTATCTTTTAATTGAAGGTATAGTATTCGCTTTTAAGTTTTTATTTATCTGACAATTTCTTATTAATAAATTATATGCAACAAACTGTTTCTATAACATTCCGTTGTTATGATAAAAACCACTCCTTTTTAGAAATCTGATGTATAGGTGATTTTAATTTTGGTCATGCTCGTTTTATATTATTATAAATATAATACATAATACACTATATTAGAGAGCAAGTTTCATAAGGCTAGTTTTTATGGAACGAGTCTATATATTTAGAAAATGAGATCCATAACCAAATCCGTTTGAAAATTAGCAGTCCTTCGACTTTCGTGTTCGTTGCACACTTTAGAAATGTCTACAGCTTCTGTAAATTGACCTGCTGTGGGTTTTATAATTAATGCAGTATTCCCAGCTTCATCTACCTCATACTAGAGAAAAATAAGATTTTGATTGGAGATTACAACTTTTTTAAATAATAATACCAATGGACGATGATAATACTGCCATTTTAAGAAGTTTCGTTTAACAAGTCTAACACGTCCTTTTACACTTTGCTCATCCTGTGTTTTGATGTTAATGTATCCCACATTTACAGAAGGGACCCAATCAGGGCTGTCCCTAACTTACAGTTTGGCTGATTCTCCTAAAAAGTTGTACAAAAATCGTTTAGTTTAACAACATATTTAAATATAAATTCAAACATTTTGGATAATAATTTTTGTATTTCTCATATACTAATATTATTTATCCACCTGATACAAAATGATCTGTACAAAAATTCGTGCATGTTTAAGGAATGTATCGCTCAAATTGTCCCGTTTTAGAGTCCTAACCCAACATTCTCGACGATCTTTTGATAAGGTGTTCAGCATTTATCCTCGGTTTAGTGTGTCTTTAGGGATTCTAAAATAATGAATTTGATCCCTTCCTGTCCCTTTAGAACATCCCACAACAGAACATAACGCCGGAGTTTCAAATAATTCACACTTTAAAAATCGATCTTTTCTATTGTTCACAATGAAGCGAACGTTTTGTATGCCCTACCGACAATGTAGCGGACTTGTAACGTCACCTCAAAATGATCTATTGAAATGCGGTGCAGAATACTTTTACTAAATTTGTTATGGCAATGATTATGGAAGTATCTTACAGTTTTGCATAAATAATATATGTAGAACTAATGAAGCTAACTAAAACATTTTATCTTAAAAATCTAAGAGCTAAACCTACAAACAGGTTTAAACATAGTCCTTATATGTAATAACTAGCAAACAGAGAAGTACTTTTCCTTGTCCGTGGGCTTAAACCATCTGCACCTACCTTGTTATATGTGATGAATTGACACGGAACGTATATATTATGAGACAGAATATTATATTGCTTTTTTGTCTGAAATATTTTTATGATAAAACTTACCGTTTCGCTGAAAATCGTGAAAAACTCATTTTTTTACCTTTGACCTTGAATAAAAAATTTTCCATACAGGGGAAAGATGGGGAACTTTCAAATTTTATTTTTAATAAAATTTTTAACAATCTTACTGATTTTCAGCTTGATTGGAATTCATGTACCTTCGCTCTCATTTTTAGGTCTAGATTGACCGGACTAAAAGTCCGTTGATTGGTTCCGAAATATATTGGACAACAGTTGACTTGACTAGTTGTTTCCTTCATCTTTCAGAAGTAATTCTGTACTTTATGGAGATGCCATTATTTTAAATAATTATTACTACAATGAAAATTTTGACAAACTATCATGCGTACACGCCCGGCGAAATAGTCACTACGTCACAATTTATTCACCAGTATAATATGGCGGCATATCACTTCAATATGGCGTCGGATTCATGACGACATTACCACTGGCCAGTATACCGATATATATTTCTAAATGCAGGCTTTGCCACATACACATAAAAGTATGTTAAAAATGACATGTTCATGTATGAAGATATTATCAGCAAACATAACACCAATTTATAATGCACACCGACTGTAATACATATTTCATTTCCAATTTCCATTTCATTAAGTGTATCTATACGAGTACCATTTGTCATTTTTAAATCTATGATTATCGGTTCTGAAGTAAATTAATATAAGTAAAAATATATTTATAATAAAAAAATCGTTTGTCTGTTTAATTACATTAATTTACATTTTAAAATATTTGAATACAAATTATTTTTATTATTATTATCCTATTAAATTGTTAAACCTTCTAAGGCATTCTTATTGAAGTAGAGAGTATGACAAAAAGGATACGGTGAATAATGTTTATCCGTTGTAATTTCAAACATACGTTATTTGAATAATAAAAACAAATTATTTAATCTTATCTAAATTTATTATGAACGAAACCACAAAAATATTTCAGCAATTCATGTAATTCACAGTTGAGTATTTCAAGAATAGAAAATTAATCGATACTTATACCAGGTACTTAACTGAATAATTTATGTTCCCTAGGTAAATATTAAAGGAATATAAAATGTTATCATGCAAGTCTGCTTCGTATATTAACCCTTGCCCTTTAATTTCGTTTCCTAGTACAATTTGTATATTTCTAGGGGTGTTTTTGTGAGTATTGTAATATTTCGATGAAATGAGTAACAGAAAAGGGCTTAATTTGAGGAGATCGATAAAAAGCTCGGAAATTGTATACCTACCTGTCTTAATAGGAATTTTACAAGTTCAAATTTACGTCGAAATATTACCTACATATTAGATTTATAGTATTTTTAAACCTCTATCTGGTAAGAAGCCCCTAAGGGTGCCATAACTTTATTATTTATTTACGCCACAGGTAAAATTTATATACCGTGCAAACTGTTTTGAATTGACCCACTATTGTTAATAGTCACGTTCCACAAATAGTTTCAGTGCAATACTCTAAAATTTAGGTTTTGACATCAGTTTTGTGAGTGAGGTCGATGTAAATGTAAGATAATTTTCCTACGACCACATAGGAAAGTAACACATATCGCACTCTCTACTTACATGGAAAGTGACCTTTATTCTCACGCGTGCGGAAAGTTACTTTCCGCACTAGTGCGGAAAGTAGCTTTATATGCTGCAACTTTAGAAAATGCGTTTTTCCGATCATTTTTTAACTCGGAAAGTACGTCGTTGCTGGTCTAGATCGCAAAATTGACTTAACTGCTCGGCAAAGTACCTACTTTCCCGAACTCTTATGTCAAGATGTTAATTAAAGACAAAATACCAGATAGGGTATCGAGGATGAACTTTTGTTAACAGTGGCTGGGCATCGAGGATGAGCTTTTTTTAAAAGTGGCTGGACATCGAGGATGGACTTTTATGAAGCTTGGCTAGGCATCGAGGACGGACATTGATGAAACTTGGCTAGACAATAAATATTCTGTTCCTATATTATTGTCAAATTATTGGTGGCTGCACAAAAAATATTGGACCATCAACATCAGCTGTAGCCGTAAGAGATATTTTTAAAACTTTTATAATAAATAAATAAATGGACTCCTTCAGAAAATGGGGGCTACATTACGACGGCTCCAGAGAATTCCTAGCACGCGTAGAAGAGCACCAAACAGCATATGAAATACAGAATAACATCATGCTAAGAGACCAGAAACCTAATACTATTGTACCGCAACAACAAAAGATATTGGGACAATTGGAAGGAATTTATAAGAGACTCCATTAATTTCTTTTCACACACAAATAACACACATCTACTAGAAGCTGAGTCGCTACCACATCAAAGCAAAGACTCGAAATGTAATGATTCGAATCTTCTACCACTTGGTCGATATAGTAGCTACGAACGCTTATATTTTACATCATTAAGCACATGTCGAATCATGCAACGACTCAAGCTATACTTCGCTGAACATGAAACAGCTGTTGAAGCTACCTACATTTAGGGAGAATATTGCTGCTGCTCTTGTTATATTCAGCGAAAAACGTGCAGTTGGTCAACTAACCAAATTGCTCACCGTTGCCTACCGCTTTTAGTATTGAAAAAAAACATTCCATTGATGATGTTCGCTACGACGGTTTTGGTCTCTTTTCAGTTTGGTTGAGCAAAGGAGGCAGTAAAAAAAATGGAAGTTCTATAAAGTGTCGAAAACTCAACGTGTTTGTAGTAAATGCGATTTTCACTTGTGCTGCTCTAATGCCAAAAACTGTTACTATGATTCTATGATTAACATAATAAAAAATTTGTTTTGTGTGCCTTTTTACCGTATTACTATAAAAACTATTTAAAACTCACCTTCTTTTATTTTTGACCTAGGGACCATTTTTTACCTGGCGCTTTAGTAATAGTATATTATACACCAAGGTGGTGAAGACTATTATTATCGACCGACCACCAAATTATTTCGCGAGGGGCTTTGCCCCGAGCGGAATAAGGTGCGAGGTTTATAAATGTCTTCACCACCGTGGTGTATATACATTTTTTCCACTACTAGCCAAATTTAAGACAAAAATAAAAAAAAATCTTATAAAAATCATGTACAATTTAATCACACGGCATTAGAATACCATTATTCCTATTGTTTTTATAATCACCAATGTTAAGTGCAATGAATTAACGGTCACATCCAAAGATTTCACAAAACGTTGTTTATGTTTTACTTTGAACTTTGGACAATTACAGCGGTAGTGCGTTGACAACACTTGGGTACAAAGTGAGCGTTCATAAAACATTTAACATATACTTCACCATAGAGAACGTAATATATTATTTGTCTATGTACTTCACACACACTCTACACTACAGCGTTCACAAACAAACCACGAGAATCGACGAGAGTGCACTCTTAGTTCCCCGCTTGCTATCGAGGAAACTACTACCCTGATATGCGCAATTGGTATAATATGTACAATGTACACATGTTCTTGTTTATAGAGCTTAAGGCACCGGTAATCAATATTCTGTGGGTCAAGGTTAGCTACCAGTTTCTATCAACATAAGATTTTCAAATTCCATTGGTGATAATGTTGAAGGTAAAACATTCCTCGATCCACGTTTTTTCTGCAATTAATGGAAAATTAACAACACATTTCAATGTCAAAATCAATTTTTGATAGTGTCGATCTACAAACTGATTTCTCCCTAGGCGTTTACTCCGTCGTCTGACTGACACTATTTTCGCTCCTCACCTCACCCATATATTATGAACTCACTCCTTATGTCATCAGAAATTTTTGGTTGAGCGCGAATTTTAAACTAATGGGAAATAATTTTATCTTGTTAGGTAATTTCAAGCAGTAAATATGTTAAAGACTATCTCCTGGGTATAGAAAATGATATTCCACTGGTTTTTGTCAAGCTATTATCCCTGAAATCTCAAAACATTTGAATTTGTCCATTATTGACCTAGGTTAACAATAGAAAAAATTATTAACCACTAATAGAGAAATTTTACTTCTCAGTTGGCTAGAAGACGCAATAACTGTTAACTTCACAGCTAGTAGTTGAAAAAAAAATTATAAACTGGTGACTTTTTCGGCTTTGTCGCCTAATTATTAACCGGGAAAAAAGCCCATCTCAATGGAACTATTTTTAGGATATTGCTAGTTAGACGGCTAATACCTATTTGGAAAAACTCAATCCGTATTGTTTATCACCTGTCAATCAATACCAACAAAAATGGATGTATATTATTGATTAGAGATTACGACAAAATTTTGTTGTATGCTATTAAATAATGAATTTTTTATGGAGTTAAAATCAAATTTAGCTCCAAAAGTGACGTAACTAGTTCTAATTATTTTATTGCATGAACTTACGAATCTATAAAAATTGCTGTGTCGTGAATCAGTCATCCAATTAAAAGTTATACCACTTAATTAACATGAAGGCTAAATACATTTATTTATTAGTGCCTTCTGCTGAAAAGTGACTATTATACTTTGTTTTTACATTAATAAAAACAATATTCTTTTGTTTCGTATTTTACACATTTACAGATTTAAGTCTATCCGTATAAACAATTAAATTGTTTGTTAAATATATTGTACAGAGTCGAAAGTTTTACTGGAACAAATTATTTAACTTGAAAAATAATGGTTTGTCGGAAAATTCCTTAAACAGGTCAATTTTTATTTTCTATAGTGCATAATACAAAGAGTCTGTTTATTTTTTTAATTATCTGAGGGTGCAGCAAGTACTAACTTTTTTCAAGGGAAGGATAGGCTGCTTATTTTTTATTTTAAAGCTTTTTCAATTGCTAAGTAATATGTTGGAAAATAAATAAATAACGAAATGTTTAGTTATTGAAACTGTAATCCAACAAATGCTCATCCGCCTTGTTACTGAACATATATCGATAATAAATAATATTACCAACATTTTTTAACTACTTTAATGTACTTACACTTTTTTCGTTCTACTTGATAAGCCACAATAACAAATCGATACCTTATCAAACTTGCAAGATAACTTTTTTGACTAATTTGAACTGAAATTTATTGATTTGTCATGGGTGATGAGTCAAACATTTGTATGTCAACAATGCTTGCAAACAAAGGATCCAGACTTATTATTGTGCATTGCGGTGGAAATGAAGGATGGGTTCCAAATGCCTTAAAAATATGGGAAAAAATGGAAGATTGCAACGATTACTATCATAAGAACATAGTTTGAATTCACATTGATCCCAAACTTACAGCCAAATAGTAGTAGAAGTAGCAGTTCTTGACAACGCTTCTTATCATTCACGACAGCTCAATAAAAAAGTAATCAAAATGGAAGATGGGTATAAGAATATTGGGCAAGTCCATATTAATGGAGGAAATAAATTTATTACTGATTTACTAGACGATAGTGACAGTGAAAAGCAGATGATATGGGAGAAGGATTAATTGAATTTTTGGAAGAAGAAAATTAATTAAGTTTAATATATTTTTCATGTTACTTATATAGTAGTGACAAACATGAGTCAGACATAATATTTATTTTTAAAGAATTGTTTTATTCATTGTTATAAAATTTCTTACATTTTTGTTATTTTTTCATAGAATTTAGTTATGTCCATAAAAAATCGATTGGGATACAAAGAGGGCTCCGTTCACGTCTGGTATCCCGATTAAACTGAACGCCCTTTCAACAATTACATAACAACAAATACAATTTAGGTATTGGTAAAAGTAAACAAAATTAATACCTTTCAGAGTTTAGCTCCGCAACATAACTTGAAGGGGATATATGATTACATTACTACATTATATGTTTTTCCTACGACCGCATAGGAAAGTAACACATATCGCGCTCTCTACTACCATGGAAAGTAACCTTTATTCTCACGCGTGCGTAAAGTAACTTTTTATGCACTTTAGGAAATGCGTTCTTTCGATCATTTTTTTTACTCGGAAAGTGCGTCGTTTCCGGTCTAGATCGGAAAATTGACTTAATTGCTCGGTAAAGTGACATAACTGCTCGGCAAAGTACCTACTTTCCCGAGCCCTCATGTCTCATGACCTTTAATTTATCATCAATTGTTTTTAATTCTACTAAATAGGTTGTATCTGCCAATTGTATGGTATTATTTATTTTTACCTCTACTCCCATTTTATCCTTAATAAAGTTGTTAACTTCTTGTTTTATAAGAATCCTTTCCTGTACATCTAGGCGTAATTCTTGTATTACTATATTCTTTCTTCTTTTGTCATCTTCTAATTTTTCGATTTTTCCATTTGCTTTCTTTATTTATTTTTTGAGGTTATCTATTTCTTCCATCGCATTTTTATTTATGTTTTTTATATTTTTCTTTTTTTTCTTTTCGCAGTTCCTTAATTTCTTTTCGTAATAGGTTCATGTTTTCTCTATTCTTTTTTTGATCGTCTTTAATGTCTTTTATATCTCTTGTGTGGTCATCATTTCCATCATTCTCTCCAGCATGTCCTCATTTCTCTTTTCCTCTTTATTTGGTGTTCTAAATGTTTTCTTGGATGTTTTAAATGATATATCTTCATCTTCACCTCTTTTTCTTTTTCAATCATCAGTACTGTAATCATCGCTATCCATTGTATTTCTTTTCTCAGGTCCCCATATTAAATGAGATACTCGGGTCAACCCCTCGGAAGTAACTCACCTCTTGGAGTACCCTGCGATTGTCTTGTAATTGTGTTATTTATTGGCGGCTTGGCAATACCGTATATTTCTTTGTCAAAGTTTCAGTATCGTTATTACTTTCCGTTATCTGCTTATCAGCTAACCTCTAATGAAACCACTATTATTTACCTCTGATTTTTTGGTGTCCCGAGCTGTTTATTGCTTATATTTTCGCACTTACGTTGCGTATTTTGTTTTTAATTGCCTTCTTACCGTTATTTGTATTTAATTGTCACTACACGACTCAAAATTTCGGGTTTGATGTCGGTGAAAAACCAAACACGTCTTTATTCTTACAACACCCATTCAAACATATACAAATAAAACGTGAGATTAGTCAGGCAACTCAATATATACATTTGACATTATATATATTGCTTAATAAAATGGGTGGTCGTAGGAAAAATATTGTACATTATTTGTGCGAAAGTTACTTTTCACTCTCATGGGATTGTCGCACTCGGCTTACGCCTCGTGCTACAATATTTCCCACTCGTGTGTGTCACTTTCCGCACTCGAAATGTAATATGCTATTACGCCAACTATGCATGACGATAATTATATATTATATGACATAATAATTAATTTGACGTTAACGACATGTTGACAAAAAATAGTTTAACATTCTTCTTTTATTTATAGTGGCTTCATAGTCCAGGAAAATTAGACCCAAAATGATCATTTTGCGTCATTTTCGAGGTAACGGCTGATACTTGATAAAAAGTTAGTAAAAATGGTGTACAACAAAACTTAACTTATGCGACCTCTCAAATCGGACCGGAACATTGTTTATGATTCGATTTACACTCATTTTTCATGCCTTTTGTAGATTTTTCAGGTATATCTTTTTTCTCGTGCAAAAGTACAGACAAAAAGTTAAATACTTTTTTTTTCTTCTTTTAAAGACCTACAATTCTAGACCATACACGTAAAAAAATTGATTGGGTCAAAAGTTATTGGCAAATAAACAACTGATAACGTTATTGTTAATAAATGAAAATATAATGAGCATTTTTTACACTAACACTTCCACATCACGCTTATCTATTCTCACTCATTAAAAAATGATACTCACGAAAGATGGAGTCTGTATGTTCAATAGTTTATGAATTACGGCCTTATAAACAAATTAACTAAAAATTGACTTGCAGAGTTCTGTAAGCTATGCGACCTCGCGCCAATTCTTTCACTGTTAGATTTCATAATAAGACATCGATACCCATCTTTGTTTTTTAAAAAAATACATTTTCGCAACAACGCGAATTTTTTTTCATATTTGGCTTAGTTGCATAATTAATTTGACACTATATCCGCCGATTTTTGTCGAGAATTAAGTACGCACATAGGAGGGGCATGTAAAGAGCTTAAATTGAAAAAAAACGTTAAGATTTATTGACAAACGACTGAGTTACGGACAATCGAAGTCGGAGGCCTGTCAGTCAACAATTTATGCGAGTATCGAAAAACAAAAAATATCCCTAAAATTTTTAGTCAATGTACTTTTATTGTACGGAATAGCGAGACGCCGCGTAAATTGCAACCCAATCAAAAAAAATTTCGAAAGTCAGCAGCGGGCGGATATTTCGGCTGGCTACTGCGTGGCAGCGGAGTGGGGGGAACGCCTAGCTTTTCATTCTATCATCGTCCGTATTTTGTGTTGGCAGTCGTACGGTGAACCTCAGAGAGTGTAGTCGAGCTAAAGTTTTGTTTTTCGATACTCGTATAAATTGTTGACTGACAGGCCTCCTATGTGCGTACTTAATTCTCGACAAAAATAGGCGGATATAGTGTCAAATTAATTATGCAACTAAGCCAAATATGAAAAAAAAATCGCATTGTTGCGAAAATGTGAAAATGTATTTTTTCAAAAAACAATGATGGGTATCGATGTCTTATTATGGAATCTAACAGTGAAAAAATTGGCGCGAGGTCGCATAGCTTACAGAACTCTGCAAGTCAATTTTTAGTTAATTTGTTTATAAGGCCATAATTCATAAACTATTGAACTTACAGACTCCATCTTCCGTCAGTATCATTTTTTAATGAGTGAGAATAGATAAGCGTGATGTGGAAGTGTTCGTGTAGAAAATGCTCATTATATTTTCATTTATTAACAATAACGCTATCAGTTGTTTATTTGCCAATAACTTTTGACCCAATCAATTCTTTTCACGTGTATGGTCTAGAATTGTAGGTCTTTAAAAGAAGAAAAAAAAGTATTTAACTTTTTGTCTGTACTATGCACGAGAAAAAAGATATACCTGAAAAATCTACAAAAGGCATGAAAAATGAGTGTAAATCGAATCATAAACAATGTTCCGGTCCGATTTGAGAGGTCGCATAAGTTAAGTTTTGTTGTACATCATTTTTACTAACTTTTTACCAAGTATTAGCCGTTACCTCGAAAATGACGCTTACATACCCAGATTTCATGGACTATTCAGGCATGAGTTCGATCAATTATACCGGATGTAAATGGCCACCCCTGTAACTTTTACACTGGTAGTTAGATTTCATTCAAATTTTGTAGGGTTATATTACAACCAAATTGGAATTTTTTTACATGAAAAAACAAAATGGCCGACTTCCGGTTTCACCGGAAATTACCCGAAAACTGAAAAGTTAATTGGAACACATCATATATTTTTACATTTTTGGTTTCTACGACCTCAAATACATACAGTCCAATTATCAAATGTCAATTCTAACCCCATTTTGATTTTATTTTCTTTAATATTTTTTATCTCTATGACACCATCTAAATTATAGACAATTGACTTAGAACTACCCCCTGAATATTATTTTTCCTAATAATTCATTTTCGCGAAGTTTGTTAACGATTGAATTTTGAAATTTTAGTTTTACCTCCGAAACACTTTTCGCAATGGAAACATACAGGGACCACTCTGTATATTAAGTAGTTCTTTCAAATACTAATAAAATTATATAGGGGAGAGTGTTCCACAATGGATCAATTTTTAATCAAATAAAAATTTTTCTGGGAAAAATTTGTTTTACGTAAAAATTATTTACAATGATAAAAAGTAAGCATTGGCTCCCACAATGACAGGGGTTTGGTGAGAATTGCTTGAAACTAATATATGATTTTAAATATATTATATTATCATTCCAAATATATTTTAAACACAAAAGCAAACAAAGTATTATCGCTAATATCAGTCACCCAGACTTAAATAATTCTACAAAAATATTTTAACCAACATCATAACTCTCAAAATTTATCTCAAAACTTATGTAGGACTGCTGTTTTGGCGTCGAACCTGATGGAATGGGTTGAGGTAGAATCATTTTTCTCATAAATGAAATTTCAAACTCATCTTTTTCCAAAACGTTCAATATTTTTCCAACAAAATATTCCAAACTCTTAGTTTTAAACTAAACCAAAACGAAACCATCCTTAATGAAATTAACTGTCTCGACCCTTACTTCGTGGAATCTACTCATATTAGTGTTTTAAATGAAACTCACTGTTTCTAGCTAATTCCACAATATAATAAAAATTGTTGAAAATTCTAAAAAATTGACAATTGTTTCGATTAATCAATATCATCGTCAGAATGACAGAATTTACATTTCATTTGATGCCTACCTGATGTTTAGTAGTTATAATTCAATGATACATGGAGCTTTTTCAGTTCCTATGAACAAATGTAATTTTGATAGAGAGATTAATACAATTAGACAAATAGCAACATCCAACGGTTATCCTTTACATATGATAAATAAGCTAATTAATAAAAAAGAGGAAAAAGTGACATTACAACTAATATTTCCTAAACAAAGTGATGAAATAAAAACTTATAAAACCATCACATATGCAGGAAATATTTCTAATAATATTTCAAAGATATCTTTAGCAACGAATACATCAATTTCTTTTAAAACGGAAAGTAACGTTAGTACAAAATTGTTAAATGTAAAAACAAAAATACCAAAATTAAAGAAATCAGAAATATATAAACTCAAATATCCAGATTGTAATGCTGTCTATTTGGGTCAGATCCTTAGAAATTTTGAAATCCGATACAGTGAACACTAACGAGCATACAGATTAGAACAACCAGATAAATCCCACTACGCAAAACATCTACTTGACACCAATCATTCATTGACACGTAACACAGAACTAGAAGCGCTGCATATTTGTGAAAAGAAACAAGAAGTGGATTTCCTTGAAGAATTGGAAATTAGAAGATATTTGAGAAACCCACAATATAAAGTTGTCAATGAACAGATAAATCCAGGGAGTTCTCCACTACTAAACTGTCTTCTTAAGTGATAATTGTAAAGATCAGCAGATATAGTTTTCCTGGTTTTCTATATCATTGCACAGTTATACTGATCTTAATTGGAAAAATGATATCCAGGATATCACCATAGGGCTAATAATATCTAAGCTTCAATATTTGTAATATCACATCTTCTTCTTTTTTCTATTAACATATATTAAGTCAATCACAAGTTAGGTCACTTCTTGGTCTAGCCAAAAATAACTACTAAACATCAGGTAGGCATCAAATGAATTGTAACTTCTGTAACAATATATGATATTGATTTATCGAAACAATTGTCAATTTTTTAGAATTTTCAACAATTTTTATTATATTGTGGAATTAGCTAGAAACAGTGAGTTCCATTTAAAACGCTAAAATCATCCTTAGTTGGTTGTCTGGTTAATTCCTCTTTAAGGTCCGGAATCGGGTCTTCAGGTGACCATTCACTGTCAGATGACGACTCTTGCCATTCTTGTTCTGGTTCTTCCTCGTCGCTATCATCTGTGACTTTTCTTTTCACCTTTTCAACTGCTGCTTTGTTTCTTTTTTTTCTAGACAACTCTCTTTCAGCTAATTCGTCTTTTTCAGAGGTATCTGTAGCAATAATTGTTTTCTCCTGTCTTCTCGATTTCAGAATCTTTCTTTTTTGTGCCTCTGGAAAGCCACGAAAGATTTATGGAGAAATAAATGAAGACGGACCAGCAGCTTTGTCTCGTGCAAGTGTTTCTTCAGCGTCTTCGTATTTTTCCATTTCTCCTATTGTTTGCCCAGATTTTTGAGAAACCGTTGGCTCAGAATTCACTTCTGGTCTGTCTGTTACAGCCGACATTAGAAAATCGTCATCTGTAAATATTTCCGAATGAAATGGAAATATGCCGGTTTTTTAAAATCCTAAACTGATATTCGTAGGTTTCATTGATCTTTCGTGCGCAACTTTAAAAAAACCTCCGATGTTAAAAATATTAACTGGAATACCGGGATGATGAAGAAGTCAGCTTTGTATGGCATTGTTATAATGCGCTTTAAAAGACGAAAATACTGCTACATCTACGGGTTGTAGTTTGTTAGAGCAATACGGAGGTAGCGTCAATATTGTGACTTAATTCAATTTGGCAAGTTCCAGTGTTTTCATGGACAAATGGCTCTCGTGATTGTCCATGATTAGCAGGCTAGGGTTGTCGCTAGGGTTGTCACGACAACTAGGAGAAGGTTTTATAAAATGATTCATCACTCGTGGAAATAATTCCCTGTTCATCCATCCTGTGGGCGTAGCTAATCCCAGCGTACCAGGTGGCGCTTCTTTTATAATAATTTCTTTAAAGTGAATCCTTGGAAATAACATCGCCGGGGGTAAAGCATAACCGGCGGCACAAATTATACTGCAAGTTGTTACTAGAATCCCTCTTTCGCTACTAGCACATTTGGACACCTGTTTCATGCCCTTTTTACTTTTCCGCCCAACCTATCTAATATGCGAGAAAAGTTTACCCCAAAAAAAGTTGGAATTTTGAGAAATACTTTTTGAGTTATTTTTTACGTTTTCCATCAACAACAACACGAAAAAACGGTTTTGACAATTGTCAATTTTTTAGAATTTTCAATCTTTTATTATATTGTGGAATTAACTAGAAACCGTGAGTTTCATTTAAAACACTAATATGAACAGATTCCACGAAGTAAGGGTCGAGACAGTTAATTTCATTTTATATTTTAATTCTTACCTAAATAACGTAACGCAAGCAACGCCTTGTAACTCTGCTGCTCGTCTTATAGGCATATTTTCTTCAACAACGAGGCGAACAGCGGCTTTCATATGCTCTTCAGTGGAAGTTCCCATATTTGTCTTTCGCTTACGGATGCGTGCCATCTTAAAATTTAATGTAACAACTGTAATAAAAATTATGATTTGAAATATTTACCCTATTATACCCTATAGGGTACAGTGAAACATGTATCATTGTGCCCCACTGTTGCTTGTTTCAATCTGGACCACCAGTCACCGGCAAAAACAATAAACTAAATTTTTACCTAACTTTAAATAGAAAAATTTGGGGACTTACATAGTTTAGAATGTAACACTTAATATTTACGGCGGACCATAAAAATAACCTTTTTCACGTCTGGAAAAAACGGCGGTTGTAAACGCACGAGAGTAAGGCGATCAGTAGAGGGAGGCAAGAAGTTGTGTACAGAGAAGTGTGCGTTGAATTGGCGCCGTATTTAAATTTAAAAATCAGTTTGTTTCAGTGTGGAACATGTTTCACTGTAGAACACTCTCCCCTACATATTCATATCCTTTAGTTCTTAAATAAAGCAGTAAATTATAATTTTTATTTTCACAACATTCTCCTGATGCCGACTCTGTTTCAACACTGTCAACAGATTTGCAATCTAACCTATAGTTCAGTTCCCAAATTGTGGGCACTAAAGTTTCAGAAATATTGAATTAAACCCACGACAATTGTAGTCAGACTGTGATTCTAGGATCTAGAATCAATAACTACAATCACAGCCTGGCTACAATTTTTGTTGGTTTAATGTAATATTTCTGAGAATTTAGTGCCCACAATTTGGGAACTGAACTTTAGTTAGGCTACAATTCTGTTGACAGTGTTGAAACCGAGTCGGCTCGGGAGCATGTTGTGTTAGTAAAAATTATAAATTACTGCTTTATTTAAGAACTAAAGGATATGAATATGTATATCATTTTATTGGTATTTGAAAGAACTATTTAATATACAAGGTGGCCCCAGTATGTTTCCATTGGGAAAAGTGAGTTTCGGTGGAAAAACTGAAATTTCTAAATTCAAACATTAACAAACTTCGCGAAAATGAATTATTAGGAAAAATAATATTGAGGGGGTAATTCTAAGACAACTGTCATGGTGTCGTAGAGATAAAAAATCTAAACAATATTTAAAAAAATAAAATGGGGCTAGAATTGACATTTGATAACTGGACTGTATGTATTTGAGGTCGTAGAATCCAAAAATGTGAAAATACACAGGGTGTTCTATTTAAATTTTCAGTTTTTGCATAATTTCCGGTGAAACCGGAAGCCGGCCATTCTGTTTTTTCACGTGAAAAATTCCAATTTGGTTGTAATATAACCCTGCAAAATTTTAATGAAATTTAACTACCCGTTTAAAAGTTACAGGGGTGGCCCCTATTTCATTTACACCCGGTATAGGTTGCCACAACCCAAAGCCAAATAACTAAGTTTTTAGTGAGTCATCATCATCTAACTGGATAATACTTGTTAAAATAACATAATTCAAGAATGGATCGGCTTATATCTATATCTTTTCATTAATTATTTGTTTATTAAGAAAAATATTGTTTAAGTTTAAGCCCAAAGTCAAATTAATTTACTAAATGTTGCTGATATGTGCATCAAAAACTTACTATCTTATTATTATTTAAGCCTACATTTTCTTTTTTAGTAACCATTCCCCCAGGCTGTCAAAAATGTAGCGAAAAGGACCAACGTTACTGTTTGGGAGCTGATCTCATTAGTGATCATTGTTGTTGTGATAAAAAATACCATGGTAAGTGATGACGAAGTAATTCTTAATGGTATATTGTAAAATGAGCATTTAATAACAGCTATTGAGATATCTACATTATGAATAGGACTTTCTTAATGAGTATTAAATAGGAGTTATTTTTCCTACTCCCACACTATAATTTGTATTTTCCTAGGATATTAATAAAATTCGAAGTTAGAATGAAAAAACTATGAAATATAATAAAATATTGTGACAACTTTGAATTGATGTATCTTAGAATACACATTATTTCCTTATTTTAAATGGAGCATCCTATTATTATTACTATTTCGATATAGAATTCGAGTTACTGTTGTTTTCTTATTAAATGAAATTAGCACCACATGTTAACATAATCTACAGGGTGAGCCATTAGTGTGACAAACTTCGATATATCCGTTATTATAGAAGATATGGAATACATTTACATACGAAAATTCTAGACATCTGTAAAGATTTCAAAATTATTTTCATTTGTACTGGGTGTTCCCGATCACCAGGGTGAAACAAACATACCTTTTTTTAAATGAGACACCCTATATATTATTTCAGATTCAGATTGGGCCCCATACTTACAAAGTAGGGCTTCATATAAGTATATAGGGTATATCAGAAGATATGCCCAATTGTATAGTTCAAACGAAACAATTTGACATCAATATTTTGCAGCCATAACATTTTGATATTGGTCTAGTTTCATGACAAAGTGGAATTTTTTGGATATTACAACATCTGAATACAGGGCGAGCCAAGAGTCGAACACATGAGTTTCTCTATTTTTTCAAATGAATCACCCTGTGTTTTATTTCAAAAAGTGAAAATACACCGTATAAACTTTCATTTTTATTTGGCATTCCCTATACCTAAAATCATTAATTTCTGAGATATTGTCAATTTAATAAGAAAAAGTTGAACAAATAATTTATTGAAAGAAGTAAGATATAGAAAAATGACAGATAGACAAATGCTTTTACAAAAATAACAAAACATCAGTCAAAGTGAACTGTGAATTGATAATTGATTCTATACCAAATGCTCTAGCGATATCCTACACGAAGACAACCCATAAAAAGAACGTTGGAAAGGTTGATGGATCGTTTCAATCGTACAGGTTCAGTACTTCATGAAAAACATGAAAGGACCAAAACTGCACTTACTGAGGAGAATGAATTTAATTGTTTGCTGGTAGTTGCGGACAATCCTCATGATAGTACTCGTGACAATTCGCACCAACGGGATATCAGTGTAACGTTAGTCCGAAGAATACTGCATAATAACAAGATGGATACATACCGCATTCAGTTATATCAAGAGTTACTCGACGATGACTTTCGTGAAGAGTTCCTTTTTGCGAGTGGGCTCAACAACAAATACATAATCAGATAGATTTATTTGATTTTGTCCTTTTTGGAGATGAAGCAAAGTTTCATAAGAATGGTACCATGAATAGACATAATTTCCATTACTATTCCACAAATAATCCCTATCTTATATCAACTCAAAGTCAAACTAAGCGGTTTCTGAATGTTTCGGGTGGTATAACTGGAGACCACGTAATTGGACCACATTTTGCCGATGGAAGAGTGAATCGTCTAGTTTATTTAGACTTTCTATAAAATCATTAAATGTTGGCAAATAATGTGTATTTTACATGATGGAGATCCGGCACATCACACTGCTTCAATTCACAATCATCTGAATACCCATTTTCCTGTCCGATGGGTAGGAAGAGGAGAACCCATTGCATGGCCACCTCGATCACCAGATTAAACACAACTAAAATTGACTTTTTCATGTGCGGTTATGTAAAAAACCGTGTTTACCAAATACCGCTAACTACACAGAATGATATGAAGGAAAGAATGCGAGAAGTATTTCAGAGTATTAGTGTAGAAATGTACAGAAAAATAAGTCGATCTTTTGAAGATCGACTGCAACATTGTATTGACGTTTTGGGTGGTAATTTCGAACATTTGGTATAGAATCAATTATCAATTCACAGTTCACTATGACTGATGTTTTGTTATTTTTGCAAAAGCATTTGTCTTACTGTCATTTTTCTATATCTTACTTCTTTCAATAAATTATTTGTTCAACTCTTTCTTATTAAATTGACAATATCTCAGAAATTAATGATTTTAGGTATAGGGAATGAAGTAAAAATGAAAGATTATAAGGTGTATTTTCAGTTTCTGAAATGAAATACAGGGTGATTCATTTGAAAAAATCGAAAAAATCATGTGTTTGGCTCTTGGCTCGCCCTGTATTCAGATGTTGTAATATCTAAAAAATGGTACTGTGCCATGAAACTAGACTAATATCAAAATGTTATGGCTGCAAAATATTGATGTCAAATTGTTTCGTTTGAACTATACAAGGCGTTGAACTCACAATTATTTTTACGTTTAATTGTGCATAACTTCTGAAATATCCTATATACTTATATGAAAACCCACTTTGTAAGAATGGGGGAGGTGAGTCCAATCTGAATCTGAAATAGTATATAGGGTATCTCATTTCTCGTATATAACTTTATTCCATATCTTCTATAATAATGGATATATCGAACTTTGTCACACTAATGGCGCACTCTGTATATTACAGACACTCTCTAGAGAGGAAGCAAAATTTATCTCTGAAGGAAACATAGACCTTACAACTTATATAAGTATATAAGTCACATCAACACTCCCCTCAATTCCACAAAAGCTTCTTAGATGTATTCACATTACATAGTCCAATACATTTTCTAAAAATATCAAATTTTATTTGTCATTACATGAGCATATTGGTGATCAGTGACATAGTTAAGTTTTATGATATTGTTTGAAAGTAATTCCCTAATAAAACGATATCTAACATCGATATGCTTAGATCTTTTCGTTTCAAGCGTTTTAGCAATTTTGATGCATGATTGATTGTTCATACAAAATGTCAATTTTCAAATGGCCAAAAAATAGAACCGCTTTCACCGATGGAATTTTGTCAGTTGACTCGGGGCGCTGAGGTGATGCTACAGTAAAATTTTCAGCCTCATAGCTGTACCTAAAGCTGAGATACAGGTACCTTATTTTAGGTATATATATATATATATATATATATATATATATATATATATATATATATTAAGCCAGTCCTCTAGTATAGATAAATATTCATATATTAGATTGAATTAAAAAGGAAATTTTTGTATATACGTATGGTGTATCATTAGACACTACCTAATTAAGAACAAAATTTAACATAAAACGAATGAATGACTTAAGCAAATGTATTATAAAATATTGAGTACATCAATTTAAGAAATGGATTAAGGATAAGGAATAGAATGGTAATGATAATATAGAAATTAATTCTTAAGAAAATGTTACCTTCACAAATAAATCCTAAGGTCAAGTCAATGTCAACAATTTTCATTAAAATCAATCTGAACGCTGCTATGTCCACACTTGAATCAGGAAAAGGATGTTAATTTGTTCAAAACCTAAAATAATAAGAATTAATAATCAAATCACTAATTTATTAACGATATGCAAATACAATAAAAAGTTGCAATTTGAAAAAAGTAATTTATAAAAATAAAACTGTATGAAATATGACATTCGGAATAAGAGCCATATTGTATGTCATAGAAATCTAGTAATCAAATCGAAATCAATGAAGGAAGTGATTGAATCTAGTTATAATATTGCCAACCTAAATTCAATGAGTTGGAAGTTAATATAAAACAGAGAATGTAAATTTGAAATTAAGTTAGAGTTTATATAAAGCGAAATTAGTGCTAATTAAAGAATTAAAAAATAAACAGTTCCATATATATAAATCATAAATTTAGATTGTAGAAATTGTATATTAATTGTAAACAAATTTACTAAAAAAAAGGAATTACAAGGATTGAAACCATTGTAATACATGTGAAAGACTATTTATATATTCTATAAGATATTGTTAAACCATTTATACAAGTGATTTCACTCTCCAAGACTATTTTAATTGAAGAATTCAGTATTTCTATAAAAAAACATTATCATTGACAATTGTTGAATAAAATAACAGATTAGGAGGCTGTGTTTTAGAGATTGTAAAAATGTTGTTGATTTTTAAAAAAAAAGAGAGTCGAGAGTTAGTTGGGGAATGATGAACTGGGATGTAATTTTCTGAGAAGGTTTTTGTAAAAACTTTAAAGTAAAAGTTATAATTTTAAATCTAAATCAATAAAAAATTCATGATATTAATGTCGATTAACCCCTGTGAAAAAGTGAAACGTGCCGAACGAGTATTTCTTGGGTAAGGAATACCTAAGAAAAGAGACGAGATGTTGCAGGTCCACCACGCCGAGAATGGAATATAAGGTCTGTGTTATTTGAGTTTTTTTAATTTGGAATTCCAAACAAACTAAGAAAAAGTGAACTTTTGAAATTAATTTGAACATTTAAATTTGAATAATCTAAAATTGGCCAAAGAAACTTTAAAATAATTAATCCCAAATTTTATCCATGGATAATTAAAGAACTCTAATTTTCTGCAACAATAATTTTAGATATTAAATATGTACTTACTTGTAAAAAGTTTTTCGTTTGTAAAATAATCAAAGTTCACACCACTCATAAATGCTTTTCCAATCTTAATTTCCGCTTTGCATGCTAACCTATTCTTATAACTATCAAACACACACTTAATTCACAACTTGAATTATATATGTAACTGTTTAATATAAGTTTTCAACCATATTATTCTAAATGCACTAAGTTGATGCATATTGAACTGTTAAACGTTTGCATCCTCCATGTTAACTGCATACTATAATTTTGTGACGACGAGAAACGTTGTACCGGAAGAGTTGCTCCGTTGCGCCGAAGCAGCTACTATAAGCGTTCAGTGCGCATGACGATCAAAGAATACAGAGGAGGTTCAGGAATATTTGTGTGTGTAAAATTTTGAAGATTTCATCAACAATTTATTAAAATATTTTTATTTAAGTGTTGGTATTTTTTTTTATTCCAGTCAATGTCCATAACACTTTTCACGAACATGGTTTAAATCATTCATTCGATTATCCTATCACGAAATCATAATAAGTAAATGTTCATATATGTAAAAATTTTTTCTAATAGGTGTCCAGGACTCAAAGAGAGAAGTCTCATGCTTCCGACTACAGTATAAAATTTAAACAATACAAAATTTTCATATAATTATATAGGGCTAGCCGAAGGTAAAAACGGGTAAATAAAGGTAAATCATATAAGTATATATTAAAATATAAACATATCCACTATAAATTGGCACCCAAAAACGTGGGGCGATTATAAAAATAATATATTAAAAAAAAGAACAATGGAAAATAGGAAAATGATGTTGCGCGATGGGAAGCAGGTCGGAAATGATAGCGGATCAGAAGAGGAGAGAGAAGAAAGGAGCCATGGTATGGGAGATTTCCAGGTTCAATATTTGATCCAAGGTCAGCAAGCTGAAGGACATGCTTCTGAAGAAAGTGCGACAGGAGATGAAGAAGCGGAAGAAGAAAGAGAAGATAGAAGACAAGAGAGCAGGGAAACACAAGGAGGAACTAATGCCAACGAACAATGGATGCAGCAAATATTGATGAGTATAAATGAAAACATAAAGACAATGAAAGGAGATATCAACACAGTAAGTGGAAACATGCAAAATTTGAAGGGAGATATGAACCAGAAATTTGAAGAAAATAGGATAAATATGGACACGATGAGGGGAGACATGAATAGTATGAAGGAAGAAATTAGGGGAGACATTCACAACATTCATACAAACATGCACCGATTGGAAAAGAAAATAGATGAAGTCAAATTGGAAAATTGTAAGGAGATTAAGGAACTCAAGGAGAACCAGGAAGAATTTAAGAAGAACATTATTGAGGTAAAAGAAGAAATGGAGAATAAAAATAAAAATTTGAGACAAGAAATACAAGAAAATGGTGTGAAAATTAGAGAGAACATAGAAAAGATGATAGTAGAAGAAGTATTAGAATTTAGAAGAGATCTAGAAGAATATTTACCAGAGAATATCAAAGTAGAGGTCTCAAAACAAAATAAACAAATAACAAAGGAAGTGGAACAGATGAAAGATAACGTAAATAGAAAATTTAAGGATTTGGATGGCCGGATTGAAGAGAGAACGGGGATGAGTTTAGCAATAACTGAAGATATAAATCGACAAGTAAATCAAGAAATAGAAGAAATGAATAGGAAATGAAAGAATACGGTAGAGGAAATGGAAGAGAATTTGAGAAGAAGTGGAGGAGTCAATGTATGTCCAGGAAATTTCCATAGCAATTTAGAAATCGGAGTGAAATTTGATGGGAATATTAACAATATACATCCCAAAGTATTCCTCAAAATAATTAGAAACAAAATTAAAGGAATCAGAGATATTGTTGAGATCAAGCTTATTATAAGGAGCATATTACAGGGCCATGCTTTATTGTGGTTTTGTAATAAGGAAGAACTAATACAAAGCCTAGAAGAGTTCGAGCAACAATTCTTAGCCTATTTCTGGGGAGAATTGCAACAAGCAACATTCAGAGAGCGGTTATACTTCGGGAAATTTGATTATAAGAAAAGCAAAAACCTGAATAATTATGCGATGCAATTATATAATATAGCCCAGTACTTAGATCCGGGAATGAAGGAGGAGGAATTCGTGCTATACATTGGCAGACATTTCAATTCAGAAGTAGCTGAAACAATAGCGCTTCATAATATTAAAGCCATGGATAGTTTATCAAGATATTTACAAAGAGTGGAACGGAGCTATACAAATCATAACGATACAAGAGACAATCGATTAAATGAAAATGGGAATGGACAGAATAGAAGAGAAAATGAATGGAGAAATGATCAGAGAAATTATGAAAATCGAAATTACGAGAGAAGAGGACCAGGACGGGATGATAGAAATCCGAGATATGATAATTACAGAAACGGAAATGGAAACTATCGTAATGGGTATCAGAATGGTAATAATGGGAATCGGAATAATGGATATAATGGAGGAAATTACCAAAATTATGGAAGACGGAATGATAACGACAATCGTAATCGGAACTGGCAACAATACAGAAGAGAGGGGAGAAATAATGAAGAGGACAGAAGAAATGAAAACAGAGACAGGAATTATGATCAAAGAGATAGTCGAGGAGGTGAAGATAGAAGACAGGTGAACATGATACAAAACCAGGAAGAGATAAGAAGGGATAGTGATCAGGGCCCGAGTTCTGATCCAAATTTCGAGTAAGTTGCTCTTATGTGCATAATATTGTCTATTCTTCTAAATATCAACATCCTAGAGAATTTATATTAGAAGAAGAACCAACAAACCCAGAATTAAATAGATTAGTATTTATAGAGGGAAATTTAGATAACATTAAATGTAGAGTTTTATTAGATACGGGTTCCGAAGTTTCCATTATAAATCAACATATAGTAGACAATTTAAAACAGGACAATATTATGGTGATAAATACAAATAAAATATCATTAATAGGGGCAAATGAAAGAAAATTATATGAAACTACTAAAACCATTATGACAAACCTAGAATTAAATGGTGAGGTTTTATCAGTACAATTGTTGATTGTGAAAAATTTAAAATATGACATAATCATGGGTACAGATGAATTAAGTAAACATAGAATTATAATAAATTATAAAATGCAAAACATAATATATAATAATCATACAATACCGTTTATAACAAATTATCAAACAGATATAGGAAAAAACGAATGTGCAATTGGACAAATAAATCACATTGCTGAAGAAGAACAAAACATGAGGGAGGAATTATGTCCGGAGGAATACAAACAGAGAGTCTATGAATTACTTGATTCTCACGAAAAGCTGTTCAATGAGGAAGTATGCGTTGCGACTAGATATGTTCACAAAATTGAAGTCATACCAGAAATAAAAAATTTTAAGATCAAAACTTATCCTATACCTTATAAATTAAAACAAGAGGTATATCAGGAAATTAATAAAATGTTACAAGACGGTATTATTGAAAGATCTAATTCACAATACATAAGTGCAATAACATGTGTAAAGAAGAAATCGGGGGATATTAGAATATGTTTGGATGCTAGGAATATAAATAAATTTACTAAAAAACAATACGAAAGTCCATTAAATATTGAAGGTATATTTGGAAGAATTACAAAGGCTAATATATTTTCAAAATTAGATCTAAAGCATAGCTTTTGGTTAATTCCATTGGATCATCGTTGTAGACAATACACTGCATTTATGGTAGATGGAGTGGTGTATCAATTTTGTGTAGTGCCATTTGGACTCCAAAGTTCTTGTGCAGCCTTAGTACGAACGTTGCATACAATCTTGAATCCGTATGAAGATTTCACTCTCCACTACATAGATGACATTTTGATTTTTTCTGAAACAGAAACGAAGCATCATAAACATCTGGAAATAATATTAAAGGAATTAGAAAATGCCGGACTTAAATTAAACTTAGAGAAATGTCAGTTTTATAAAAGAGAAGTGGATTATTTAGGATATGTTTTAAGTGACACTGGTATAACAATGAATCCTGAGAGAATTAAAGCAATCCTAGAGTATAAAACACCACATAACTTAAGAACTTTACGAGGGTTTCTAGGTATCATCAATTATTTCAAGAAGTTAGTTCCTGATCTAAGTAAGAGAGAAATTCCTCTTATAGAATTATTAAAGAAGGATATTAGATGGAAATGGGACGAGAGAAGAGAAAAGGCATTTCAGGAGTTAAAGGAAATTTTTCTAAACAGCCTAAAAGTATTTCATCCACAATATGACAAACCTTTTATCTTGAGAACAGATGCTTCAATAGAAAGATTGGCAGGGGTATTAATTCAAATACAAGATGGAGAAGAAGTACCTATTAGTTTTATATCCAGAGTGACTAAGCCAGCAGAAAAGAAATATTCAATAACAGAATTAGAAATGGCAAGTGTTGTATTTTGCATAAGCAAACTAAGATTCTATCTATTAGGAGCTAAATTTATTTTAGAAACTGACCACTCAGCACTTACAGCTATGTTGAAAAACCGCTATGCCAATAATCGTGTACACCGATGGATCTTGTTGTTACAAGAATATGAATTCGAAATCAAATATATTCCAGGGAAATTAAACGTGGTAGCAGATGCATTGAGTAGAGTAGATGAAGTAGGGAACAATCAAACCAAATTTCAAATTGGAATAAACCAATTGTACCAAACAGAGGGGATATTTACATTGGAAAAGGTTAAAGAAGATCAGAGACATTTTGATAACGAGAAAGTTAAAGGTGCCTATAAAATTGATGAAGTGTGGTATAAGAAATTGGAGGACAGAGAAGTATTTGTAATAAGTAAGGAGTTTGCACAGGAAATTATTCGTCATCTACATAAAGAGAATGGACACATAGGAACAAGAAAACTATGGACTTTGTTTCGAGAAAATTATGTGGCAAAGAAGGATTTGAGTATAGTGAAAGAAATATGTAAATATTGTCAAATATGTCAACTGGCCAAAGAAAAAAATTACCACAATAGCATGACAGCAAAATCGATAATTACAAATAAACCATTACAGATTGTGGCAATGGATTTTATAGGAAACTTAATTAGGAGTGAATCGGGTAATAAGGATTTACTAGTAATAGTTGATGTTTATACCAAATTTGTTAAAACTTTTCCATGTAAGAGATCAACGGCTAAGGTGGTAATAGAATGTTTGGAAAAATATATAGAAGAAGTAGGAAGACCTGAGAGAATTATACTTGACCATGCTACATACTTTGAAAGTAAAAAATTAAAGCAGTATTGTGATAAAGAACAAATAAAACTACAATTTATTAGTATTAGAAGACCTAGCTCCAATCCAGCTGAGAGATATATAAAGGAAATCTTAAAATATTTAAGAATTCTTTGTCAAAAGACACATATTAGGTGGGATGGTGGGAAGAGCTGGTCCAAGAACAGTACCAGAGAATACGCGGGAAGATAGGAACAGGGCGGAACCAAGGTTCCAAAACAACAATAATCAAATTGGCCGTTCCTGGAACTACTTCCAGCATGAACAACGAAGAAGTAATTGGAACCTTGATCAACATCAGAGAACAAAATTCAACAAAGGAGAATTGGTTATAATCAAAGCATTGAAAACATCTAATAAAGCAGAAGACCAATGTATTAAATTGCAATTGCCATTCGAGGGACCTTATGAAATAATAAATGATAATGCACAAAATAGTTATAAATTGGCATACCCAGGAACAAACATGATTAGGGGTATTTTTAATATAGAATCAATTTATAAGTATAATTCACCATAAAAGAGTGATAAGAGGAATAGATAATATTATGTTACTTACATGTAAATAGATAGTAGTATAGGTAGATGTAAGGTTTTTTTTTCGATTTTACTTCATAAGACGTATTCTCATATACAACGTGAAGATAATGACCAAGTTAAACATAAGATTTTCAATTTTCATAGGTAGTGTACTAGTAGGCAGCATACAGTATCCGTGGTTAATGTAATCTAAAAAAATTGAAACATAAGGAAATATAATGTATTAATGATAAATGAATAATATCAAAGAAAGATGGCAAGTTAAGCTTTAGTATAACAGTAAATTTTTATGAGAATTTCTTAGATAAAGGACATAATAAAATTAAATAAACACTCATTAATAAGGACAGGTAGGAAATAGGAAGGATAAGATAGGAAATAATTAAATAAACAGTAAAAGAGATGAGAAGGAAGGAAAGTTTTCAAATCAAGATATAAGTAGGAAATATTCATGTCAAGAAAAATTTTATAGGAATTAGGGAGAAAAGTATAGTGAAATAATGGAAAGAAATATTTATAAAGTATATGATATGATTAATTATTATGAGATAGGGAGATATGATGAGAAAATTATGATATAATGAATATAGTTATGAAATAAAGTTGATGAATTATGATTAAGAAATATGAAAATAAATATAAATATGGATAGAAAGTAAAGAATTAAAGGTTCGACTATAAGAATAGATAAATTGACATGAATATAGGTTGAAAATTGATATGAAATTATAGGAAATCATTGAAATAATTAAAAATTATGTTATTAGTATAAAGGATGAAATAGAAAAAATAGAAGAGTAGATAGGTAAAGGAGGAAGTATAAGTATTGAGATTTTAAATAAGAAACGGTGGAAATAGTAAGGAATATAAGATAATAATTTAATAAGAATAAGAATTATGAGAATAAAATGTAAGAATCATTATTGTTATGTCCCTAATGAGAAATTATTTTGGAATGAGTTTGATATGGTTAAATTATAAGAATATCATAAAAATTTTAATAATAAGAATAAGAATAAAAATGTTATCAGAAATGTAAGTACCGAGCTGAAATCTATAGATCGATTAGCATGGATTACAGATTGAAAATTGAAATTTTAAGAAGTTATCTAAATAGATACCTTTTAAAATTTAAATTTGAGGGGAGTTAAGCCAGTCCTCTAGTATAGATAAATATTCATATATTAGATTGAATTAAAAAGGAATTTTTTTTGTATATACGTATGGTGTATCATTAGACACTACCTAATTAAGAACAAAATTTAACATAAAACGAATGAATGACTTAAGCAAATGTATTATAAAATATTGAGTACATCAATTTAAGAAATGGATTAAGGATAAGGAATAGAATGGTAATGATAATATAGAAATTAATTCTTAAGAAAATGTTACCTTCACAAATAAATCCTAAGGTCAAGTCAATGTCAACAATTTTCATTAAAATCAATCTGAACGCTGCTATGTCCACACTTGAATCAGGAAAAGGATGTTAATTTGTTCAAAACCTAAAATAATAAGAATTAATAATCAAATCACTAATTTATTAACGATATGCAAATACAATAAAAAGTTGCAATTTGAAAAAAGTAATTTATAAAAATAAAACTGTATGAAATATGACATTCGGAATAAGAGCCATATTGTATGTCATAGAAATCTAGTAATCAAATCGAAATCAATGAAGGAAGTGATTGAATCTAGTTATAATATTGCCAACCTAAATTCAATGAGTTGGAAGTTAATATAAAACAGAGAATGTAAATTTGAAATTAAGTTAGAGTTTATATAAAGCGAAATTAGTGCTAATTAAAGAATTAAAAAATAAACAGTTCCATATATATAAATCATAAATTTAGATTGTAGAAATTGTATATTAATTGTAAACAAATTTACTAAAAAAAAAAGGAATTACAAGGATTGAAACCATTGTAATACATGTGAAAGACTATTTATATATTCTATAAGATATTGTTAAACCATTTATACAAGTGATTTCACTCTCCAAGACTATTTTAATTGAAGAATTCAGTATTTCTATAAAAAAACATTATCATTGACAATTGTTGAATAAAATAACAGATTAGGAGGCTGTGTTTTAGAGATTGTAAAAATGTTGTTGATTTTTAAAAAAAAAGAGAGTCGAGAGTTAGTTGGGGAATGATGAACTGGGATGTAATTTTCTGAGAAGGTTTTTGTAAAAACTTTAAAGTAAAAGTTATAATTTTAAATCTAAATCAATAAAAATTCATGATATTAATGTCGATTAACCCCTGTGAAAAAGTGAAACGTGCCGAACGAGTATTTCTTGGGTAAGGAATACCTAAGAAAAGAGACGAGATGTTGCAGGTCCACCACGCCGAGAATGGAATATAAGGTCTGTGTTATTTGAGTTTTTTTAATTTGGAATTCCAAACAAACAAAGAAAAAGTGAACTTTTGAAATTAATTTGAACATTTAAATTTGAATAATCTAAAATTAGCCAAAGAAACTTTAAAATAATTAATTCCAAATTTTATCCATGGATAATTAAAGAACTCTAATTTTCTGCAACAATAATTTTAGATATTAAATATGTACTTACTTGTAAAAAGTTTTTCGTTTGTAAAATAATCAAAGTTCACACCACTCATAAATGCTTTTCCAATCTTAATTTCCGCTTTGCATGCTAACCTATTCTTATAACTATCAAATACACACTTAATTCACAACTTGAATTATATATGTAACTGTTTAATATAAGTTTTCAACCATATTATTCTAAATGCACTAAGTTGATGCATATTGAACTGTTAAACGTTTGCATCCTCCATGTTAACTGCATACTATAATTTTGTGACGACGAGAAACGTTGTACCGGAAGAGTTGCTCCGTTGCGCCGAAGCAGCTACTATAAGCGTTCAGTGCGCATGACGATCAAAGAATACAGAGGAGGTTCAGGAATATTTGTGTGTGTAAAATTTTGAAGATTTCATCAACAATTTATTAAAATATTTTTATTTAAGTGTTGGTATTTTTTTTTATTCCAGTCAATGTCCATAACACTTTTCACGAACATGGTTTAAATCATTCATTCGATTATCCTATCACGAAATCATAATAAGTAAATGTTCATATATGTAAAAATTTTTTCTAATAGGTGTCCAGGACTCAAAGAGAGAAGTCTCATGCTTCCGACTACAGTATAAAATTTGAACAATACAAAATTTTCATATAATTATATAGGGCTAGCCGAAGGTAAAAACGGGTAAATAAAGGTAAATCATATAAGTATATATTAAAATATAAACATATCCACTATAATATATATATATATATATCTATATATATATATATATATATATATATATATATATATATATATATATATATAACCAAATGGAACTGGGCTGGACATGTGGCCCGCATGACAGATGGACGATGGACAAAAAGGCTGCTCGAGTGGAGACCAAGGACTGACAAAAGAAACAAGGGAAGACCTCCCACGCGATGGACGGACGATATCAGAAGAATGACTACAAACTGGATGCAGAGCGCTCAAGACAGAAGACAGTGGGCAGAAATGAGGGAGGCCTATATCCTGCAGTGGATGCGACAGGCTGATTGATGATGATGATGATATATATATATATATATATATATATATATATATATATATATATATATATATATATATATATATATATATATATATATATAGGA
The DNA here is from genome assembly GCA_963921935.1 of Galeruca laticollis. Lineage (NCBI taxonomy): Eukaryota > Metazoa > Arthropoda > Insecta > Coleoptera > Chrysomelidae > Galeruca > Galeruca laticollis. Next base: position 86,622,069 of record OY998176.1, on the reverse strand, counting down.
GATAATCTTTGCCGACTAATTAGGTATAAAACCACGAATATTGGGGTAACGGCAAGTTAGTTGAAGAAAACTCTTGTTACTGTTTTTCTTCCAAGCTTTCGGAAACGTTTATTTCAATTATCAAGGATGAGTAAATTGAGATTGTTATAAATTGGTAAATATAATTATATTTGAATTTTTAAAAAAAAAATTTTTTTTTCAATCAAAAAACATTTTGACATTTTGACAGATTCCTGAATGTAAACATTTTCTTTATATGCTAAAATGTTTTTGAAAACAAAAGAAGAAAATTGGTTATATTTGTTATATAGGTTAATAGTTATTCAAATATTCTTCTTTTATTATATAAAATTCAACCTCAAATTATTATAGATGTCATCATGTCATCTTAATAATTTAAAAGTATTGAAAACATTTTTAAAATCATTTACCTAAAATAAAATTATTTCTAAAAATCATCAAATAAGAATTTGAAATTGTTGATATCAATAAAAAAAGTGACCATAATAATCTGAGTGATATTTATTATTATCTACTAACAATTGAAACAAAATCTTCATCTATGTATATTCATTGAATTATATTTTAGTCCATTGAAAGTTAAAAGATTATTATAATTTCATTCTTACATATCATCACAATAATTTTATAAATAACAATGATTCGAATTTTCTGATGTGACTATACTAAAATGTTATTTCCATGAATCGTATGTCTTAAAAAGTAATGGTTTATTGTAAGGTGCACAGCGAATCGTCGTCAAAGATATTAGGTTTATATAATTCATACTGCATAGAAAATGTTTCCCTAGCAACGCTTAACGTTGTTGATTATGGATGGAATGAGAAATGTCAGTGAGATTTAAAAGCGTCAAAAAAAGAGTGAAGTGATGTTAGAATTGATTTCGATAAAAAGGACGAGAAAAAACGCTTGCATTGAACAAACAATGAAAATTAGAATATAAAAGATAATTTTGTATCCAGTTGAAGAATATATAAGTCTGAGGTTGTAATCATGAAACTTGAGAGGAGCTTGTCAATAAGGTTTTTGGACAATGCAGAAGAAATAAGTTTAGAGTGAGGATTGGTTTAAAAGGTGACGGAAGCTTAGAAAATAAAAGGTACCTTTTAGAACATTTTATTAGAGATCTCTAAAATAAATTAGACTTTTATTTAAAATTGAGGATTGCATTCATATTCAAACTCATTGTCATAAAAATTGTATTTACTTAGACATAGTACATGCACACAAATTTTCTGTTAAAAAACTTCTATTATTAAAAAAATAATTCCTGAAATCATCAATTGTTCATTTCAATTTCACGATCCATTAATTAAAACCATCTAAAGCAATCAAGTAAAATAATAGTCTAGGGAATAATAAGAAATATTTTTTTTGATAAATAATTTAATATTGAAAATAAGACTACAATTGGTATAATCAAATTATAAATTCTATTATAAAAAAAGAAAACCAAACCAATACAATATATATATATATATATATATATATAAAACCACGAATATTGGGGTAACGGCAAGTTAATTAAAGAAAACTCTTGTTACTGTTTTTCTTCCAAGCTTTCGGAAACGTTTATTTCCATTATCAAGGATAAGTAAATTGAGATTGTTATAAATTGGTAAATATAATTATATTTGAATTTTTAAAAAAAAATTTTTCTTTTCAATCATAAATCATTTTGACAGATTCATGAATGTAAACATTTTCTTTATATGCTAAAATGTTTTTGAAAACAAAAGAAGAAAATTGGTTATATTTGTAATATAGGTTAATAGTTATTCAAATATTCTTCTTTTATTATATAAAATTCAACCTCAAATTATTATAGATGTCATCATGTCATCTTAATAATTTAAAAGTATTGAAAAAATTTTTAAAATCATTTACCTAAAATAAAATTATTTCTAAAAATCATCAAATAAGAATTTGAAATTTAGTTATTTTTATTATCAATTGTTAGTAGATAATAATAAATATCACTCAGATTATTATGGTCACTTTTTTTATTGATATCAACAATTTCAACAAGAGTTTTCTTTAATTAACTTGCCGTTACCCCAATATTCGTGGTTTTATATATATATATATATATATATATATATATATATATATATATATATATATATATATATATATATATATATTGTATTGGTTTGGTTTTCTTTTTTTATAATAGAATTTATAATTTGATTATACCAATTGTAGTCTTATTTTCAATATTAAATTATTTATCAAAAAAAAATATTTCTTATTATTCCCTAGACTATTATTTTACTTTGATTGCTTTAGATGGTTTTAATTAATGGATCGTGAAATTGAAATGAACAATTGATGATTTCAGGAATTATTTTTTTAATAATAGAAGTTTTTTAACAGAAAATTTGTGTGCATGTACTATGTCTAAGTAAATACAATTTTTATGACAATGAGTTTGAATATGAATGCAATCCTCAATTTTAAATAAAAGTCTAATTTATTTTAGAGATCTCTAATAAAATGTTCTAAAAGGTACCTTTTATTTTCTAAGCTTCCGTCACCTTTTAAACCAATCCTCACTCTAAACTTATTTCTTCTGCATTGTCCAAAAACCTTATTGACAAGCTCCTCTCAAGTTTCATGATTACAACCTCAGACTTATATATTCTTCAACTGGATACAAAATTATCTTTTATATTCTAATTTTCATTGTTTGTTCAATGCAAGCGTTTTTTCTCGTCCTTTTCATCGAAATCAATTCTAACATCACTTCACTCTTTTTTTGACGCTTTTAAATCTCACTGACATTTCTCATTCCATCCATAATCAACAACGTTAAGCGTTGCTAGGGAAACATTTTCTATGCAGTATGAATTATATAAACCTAATATCTTTGACGACGATTCGCTGTGCACCTTACAATAAACCATTACTTTTTAAGACATACGATTCATGGAAATAACATTTTAGTATAGTCACATCAGAAAATTCGAATCATTGTTATTTATAAAATTATTGTGATGATATGTAAGAATGAAATTATAATAATCTTTTAACTTTCAATGGACTAAAATATAATTCAATGAATATACATAGATGAAGATTTCGTTTTGATAAATTGTTATACATGTAAATACTAACATACTATTTATTAAAAATTCCTGAAATCTCTTGTATTAAATAACATATTTGCTAACTATATAAAAATTTGTCTTGTATCAAATGTCTGTTTCTTTCAAATTTCATTTTAATTTCAACGAATTGTTTTGAAATTACATCATCTGTTGAATTATTATTAAATAGTATCATGTACAGTTTTTTTATGACAATTAGTCTTTTCATTTATGTTTGCCTACACTCGGGGAGCATGTCTTATGGTGCCACTTTTAATGACCTTCAACAGATCAGTTTGCTATGAAACTTACTTTGATAATTATTTTGTGTTATAACATATATATACCGACAGTGCTATGGTACTCAAAAATTTATTTTGGAAAAAAAATTTTCTATACTGCAAACCTCACATACCTCTAACAAATTATTTAAGAAATCTCTTTCTTTATAAATAACAAAAAAAAAGAACATTTTGTTTCAAAAAACTTTATTTTATCCACAAAATTCTTTAATGTACAAGGTGATTAACAGGAACACCTTGTATGTTATGACGTTATTAAAAAAAGCTTTAATTGCTCTTTAAGGCTCGTTACTCTGTTTTTAATAGTGATAATAGGTGAGCGATGGATTGCGCTTCGTTATGTCCTTCAACTAATCTAAGGAGAACTTGGAAAAAATGGGTGAAACTGTGTAAGTTAAGTAACAACTTTGCAAAAAATAGTTGCAGAAACATTAAACCTCGGATGCAAGAAACAAATTACAGCGATGTAGAAAAAGCAATGAATCACGCTACACTTTGCCTTGTAAAAACTCGAGTCTTAACAACTAAAGCAAAAAACATTTACACTGTTTTTGTGTTGTTTCCATCAGTTTCACCTTCTCAAGATTTATCTTCAGCCAATTATTATTGGAGGCGTTTGTGAAAAGTTGATATTTCTAAGTTAGTATTGCAAATGTCTCGGAATTATAACGTATATTGTTGATATTTCTAACTTCATAGTTGTATCCAAACAAAACTTGTTGCCATAAGAATTTCCATTTGAGTGTAGATTTTTGATTATTTAGCGCTTCATACGTGTTTTTGAAAGGAATAGATTGTTAAAAAGTAAGTAATCGTATCTACTCAATATAAAAAATAATAGTTATGATAATGTAACTTATCCTGCAATCCGTATTTTTTATTTTAAAAGCTATGTTTGCGGTTATGTTCACTGGATTATTTGATTTATGTGAAAATATAAGATAAATAATAGTGATTATTTCTTCTTTCATCAAAACATGGTTCAACATTCTCTTGAAAAAATTTTTAATGATAATATGGGTTTGTTACTGAAACATGCTTAAATGAAGTGAAGTGTCCTTTCAAGTTTCGGAATTATGACAAATTAAACCCGCTCTCAAAAGACGAGAATTACATAATTCATTTTGATGAAAATATTAGTGATAATTGAAAAATATAACTATTATCACCAGATACAAGGTGCATTACATATTGCATGAGCAGATATGTGCTATTTAATATTATGGATAACAAGTGACATAATTGTGGGAATTGCTAGACATCAAGAATAGAAGAAAAATTTACTTACATGTTTTAAAAACATTCTACCTTTAGAAACTTGTACCGTTTATATTAACATAATAAAATGTTTTCATAATTATAAATTTTTGTTTGTTTCATGCTAAGAAAGTTAAATTGAAGAAACGTTGCAAATTTGCATGATTGAAAATTGGCCTGAAAACAGAGCATCATGTCACAACTTTGCCTCAATTAAACCATATTTGTATCAGTTTCAGAGTTTCTGTTAATTGCTTTCAAATTTTATTTGACCTGTAGGCTCTTTTTCCAACTACATGTGTAAACATATTCAATTTTATCTAAAAACAAATAATATAAACAAAAACGTTTCCAAATTTCTTTATTACATAGAGAAATAATTACTTGTAATACAATTGTTTACAGTTAATAGAAAGAGGAAATTAAGGTACAATGAGGAGTTACAAAGCAACTATAAAACTTATAAAAAATATAAAGCGAAAAATATGTAATGGCAAATAATAGTGTATATATTATAGGGAGATTGATATATACAGTACAATATCAAACATACATCAACACATACAAGTTTGCTTCTACCTTGTTTGCAACGATTGATCATGTACAATATAGTTGGCTAATTTTCTTTTTTCACCAAAGAAACTGTTATATATCATTTGCTTCTTACTTTTGGATCCTTTGGAAATCTATAAAACTTACACTTCTCTCTGACATTATAATGCTTACAGCCTGGTGGCCAGAACAGTACCATTATTCTTTATGTGAGGAAACCTAAAATTAGATAATACAGATAGAAAAAGAATGAAAACAACTGTATTTCATAAGGTTATAATAGGATGTTTAGGTTAGATAACACTTTTATTAAAATTATATTGTTATACATACCTATTTTGGCTGGAATCGAATATATCTCTTTGTAAAAGTCTTAGTGTATATCTAAATGCCTAAATCAACAGTTATATTCAAAATATAAGGGAATAATCTCTGGTCCAAAATCTGGTCCAAAATAGTTACGTTTGTTTGGATACAAAATTGACATAACCGAAGATTATGACGTCACCACTAATACCGCGTATAACAATTGCGTCTTCTGGCACGAACTCATTATGTTCATTACATATGAAAATTGACTCATTAGTTGAAAATAATAAATCATATATAGTAGAAGTGTGAAAGTAGTAATTAACGATGGTGTCCGTTGAGTATCTATTGCCCTCTACTAATTAAGGTTAATCAAGTGCAAGATTAGTTGTTCTAACTGCACATAAATTCTTCGCGCTAATTTCATTGTGTGATAATTAGGGACGCCTACATTTCTGTATTCAAACTAGAATAAACAATAGGACAATGCTGACCAACTCTAAAATATCAACAGAAAATATTTGGGTATTTTTACGTATTGTATATAGGGAGTCTCAAAATTGACGCCCGTCCTATCCGAATATGAATCAAGGGGACTAAGCAAATAATACATCGTGAGATTAAAAATTTTGTCTTTGGTTGCTCAGTTATTGATGAAAACTGAAATTCAATTTGAATCTCGTTGCCACAAAACGAAGAAATATTAAAAGCTAACTGTTCAGTTCGCATATTGCATAACATGAGCAAATTTGCATGTGATAGATTAGACATCGATGTAGAAACCATCATCTTAAAAATATACGGCCATTTCTAACATTCAGCTAAACGTCGTGCGGAATGGATGGAGATATTTGAAACTACAGAAATGGAGTGGGTCGAATTATTACGTCACGTAAATACAAGATTTATGTCGCTCTGTACTGCTGTTGAAAGAGTAATCAAGGTTTGGCCTGCTTTGAAAAGCTACTTTGGTAAGCAAAAGCAATAATCATGTGCGAAAGCCATTGAAAAGATTTTTTACACTGAACCAGAGGAATCAAAAATCCTAGCCTACTTGCATTTTATTCATAATGTGATGGGTGCTTTTGGTACATTAATGGAAGAGTCTCAGGGAAATGACATTGCCATAACAGAAATGCATGAGTCATTATGCCTCTTCCGCTCAAGGTTGCCTCAAATGCTGAAGGATGAGTTTTTCGGCTACTAGACGAAACAGATTTCAAATAAATTGGTTGAATCTGATTTAAAATATCATATTTTTATGAAAATACATTTTCTATAAATAAAAAGATAAATATTTAAAAATTTCTAATTATGTACGTTTCTTTACTATGTCCCGCTTTCGACGAAAGAATCCCGCTTTTTTCACTCAAAAGGTTCCAAAGTCCCGACTTAGCAAAACAAAAATCTGGCAACGCTGGCAGTGATCCACATTTTATAGGAAATATGTGTGTAATGAGGGCACGTCCTTATTTATCGACACACTAAAATCTCATATAAATAGCTGTACACGGATAAATAGAATTAAAAATCAAGAATAAAAAATCAAGTCATGGATGACAAATGGGATACTTGCTTAAATCAAAAATAAATTATATAAGGTCTTAAGAAATAATTACAATGACCAAAATAAAATAACATTCAAAAACTACAGAAATCAACTAAACGTTTTGATAAAAGAGTCAATGAAAAAATTGAAACAAACAGGTGTGTTAATTCAAATTTGTGGAAATGCAAGAAGGAAATATCATGTACTAAGAAAAACGAATCCATTACTCAAATAAAAACAATACACGGAGATGTTTTTGATAACAAGAAAATCATATTAGATACATTTTGTGAACACTACACTAATATAGGGAAAAAATGGCAAATAAAATTCCTGCACCTAGTAACAACAGAATAAAACAAAAAAAGCTTAATAATACAAAAACCCAGGATATTATGATAATCATCAATACAGTAAAAAATAACAAAAAACCTAGTAGAGATAATATTACTTCGGAAATTTTAGAAGATTTGTCACAGGAGATATCTCCTATTAATGCTTTCCTTATCAATAACTCACCGAATGAAGGTCTTAAAGAAGCAACGATAATCCCAGTCAATAAAAAGGGGAGCAACTAGACGTAAACAACTACAGGCCTATATCCATAATCTCGAGTGTCGGGAAAATTTTTGAAAAAATTATAAAAATAAAATTACCTCATTTCTCAATAAACATAATATACTTTCACACAACCAATATGAATTTAGGGAAAACACTTCGACCTCGGAAACCATTGCAAGACTGACGGGATTAATAAACATTTCCATAGATCAGAAATAACTTTCTTTGTTTATCTATGTTGATCTTGCAAAGGCATTTGATACAGTCGATCATAATAACTTAATGAACGCTCTAAAAAATATTGGGCTCCGAGGTGTTGCTTACAATCTAATGAAAAGCTACCTAGAAAATAGGAAACGGATTGTTGTTATTAATGTTAGTTTTAGTCAATATCAAGTTCTAAATTGCGGTGTTCCTCAGGGAACAGTCCTTGGACCCTTGCTATTCAATTTATACCTAAATGATCTTTTCGAACAAGAAATTAACGGCGAAATCATTAGTTTTGCAGATGACACTGCGATATTTTATCAGGATAAAACCTGGGAATCACTTAAATGTACTGCTGAAAACAATTTTCAAAAGATATACAATAAATATAAAATCAACACAAAATATTAAATACCTTGGAATATACAGGGTGCGGCAGATAAACGGTCAATTAGAAATATCTCGAGAACTAAAGGTATCTGATTTATGTTCACCTGTATTTCTTGATGCTTTTACTCGTATATGTAATCTATATCGCAATGTCCAATGTGCATGTATATACGATTGTTTTGTTGGAAAGGGAATGAAAGTGCCAGCGTTCAGATCCTCCTTTTGCTGGCTTTCATTTATTTGCCAATTAGATTTATCTATACCTTCCATTACTAACAAATTCCATTGTGTCTTTTTTTTGGTGAATAAATTGTTATTATGAATTATTACATTTATCCAGACAGGGATCATATACACTTGGAATATTCTTTGGTCACATATGCATAAACGACAATGTGTTAGGAAGAAACAAATATAAATTCAGTGTATTACTCTTTTTCTCTAACAGGACATCATAAAGTGTATCTATGAACAGGATATCAGAAACAGTGTAAACATATTCAATTTTATCTAAAAACAAATAATATAAACAAAAACGTTTCCAAATTTCTTTATTACATAGAGAAATATTTACTTGTAATACAATTGTTTACAGTTAATAGAAAGAGGAAATTAAGGTACAATGAGGAGTTACAAAGCAACTATAAAACTTATAAAAAATATAAAGCGAAAAATATGTAATGGCAAATAATAGTGTATATATTATAGGGAGATTGATATATACAGTACAATATCAAACATACATCAACACATACAAGTTTGCTTCTACCTTGTTTGCAACGATTGATCATGTACAATATAGTTGGCTAATTTTCTTTTTTCACCAAAGAAACTGTTATATATCATTTGCTTCTTACTTTTGGATCCTTTGGAAATCTATAAAACTTACACTTCTCTCTGACATTATAATGCTTACAGCCTGGTGGCCAGAACAGTACCATTATTCTTTATGTGAGGAAACCTAAAATTAGATAATACAGATAGAAAAAGAATGAAAACAACTGTATTTCATAAGGTTATAATAGGATGTTTAGGTTAGATAACACTTTTATTAAAATTATATTGTTATACATACCTATTTTGGCTGGAATCGAATATATCTCTTTGTAAAAGTCTTAGTGTATATCTAAATGCCTAAATCAACAGTTATATTCAAAATATAAGGGAATAATCTCTGGTCCAAAATCTGGTCCAAAATAGTTACGTTTGTTTGGATACAAAATTGACATAACCGAAGATTATGACGTCACCACTAATACCGCGTATAACAATTGCGTCTTCTGGCACGAACTCATTATGTTCATTACATATGAAAATTGACTCATTAGTTGAAAATAATAAATCATATATAGTAGAAGTGTGAAAGTAGTAATTAACGATGGTGTCCGTTGAGTATCTATTGCCCTCTACTAATTAAGGTTAATCAAGTGCAAGATTAGTTGTTCTAACTGCACATAAATTCTTCGCGCTAATTTCATTGTGTGATAATTAGGGACGCCTACATTTCTGTATTCAAACTAGAATAAACAATAGGACAATGCGGACCAACTCTAAAATATCAACAGAAAATATTTGGGTATTTTTACGTATTGTATATAGGGAGTCTCAAAATTGACGCCCGTCCTATCCGAATATGAATCAAGGGGACTAAGCAAATAATACATCGTGAGATTAAAAATTTTGTCTTTGGTTGCTCAGTTATTGATGAAAACTGAAATTCAATTTGTAAAGCTTAAAGCAAATGACCGGCATAGGTTGGTTTGGTGGTGTTAAAAAAAGTTCAAGATCGAATTAATTCTTGTGTATGCTTATTGGATTACTTAAGCAGTGATCAGCGTTGCCAGACGTCCCGATGTTGACGGGACGTCCCGATTTTTAAATCAAAATTAAATGTCCCGCGCGGGACAGGCTCAGTCCCGCTTTTCGGGGATAACTCGACCGTGCGTGCAGCATGCTGAGGAAGCGCGGGCAGGTGAATGAATATACGCGCGCTAGACAGAGAGGGGTGCGTCACGCAATCGGATTACGTACGAAGGAATAACGAATACCATTAGTTTTACTGCTTGAAAAGCAGTGAGCAAGTAGTGAGTTGCGTTACGTGCCTAATTTAGTTTATTTACATTAATGAAACAAAATTTTAAGCTTTTTACGTGTTTTTGTTCGTAAATTACTGAATTTTACTTATTAGAATCGTTTAAAGATGAATTAAACCGATAGTGTTGTTTCGGACTGCTCGAAACCGGAAAACATTGCACCGAAGAAAGAAGCCAAACTAGGAAAACATCGCCTCACGAAATACAATACAAATTGGCAGAATGATTATAACTGGTTACTGGTTGTGTAGTCGGATGAGTATAAAGCTTACTGTAAACTGTGTAGAAAATAGTTTACTATTTCTCTTTGTGATGTGGTGAATGTGCCCTGAAATGCTGACACCAATTCTCCACAAGAATAGGTTCGTCTCACTGCCATTGAGCCTCGTAGCAGGAACGGAATCAATAAAATGTCTTCATACAAAATCATTGGTTGGTTTATTATGACTAAAACTGGTACTTACATTGAGAGGAATACGTTACACTTACTAACACATAACTATAACAATTATTCCAGTTTTAAATTCTACATCACGAGCAACACTAACCTACGTCTACTATTTTTACTACTACACTACTATATTACTGTATATATCACTATATATGCACAACCAGCTGGTCAACGTCTTATTTTCTATAAAGACCAAGGGGAAGTGATTTCAGTCAAGGTGAATTCCATGGATGAACGTTGTGTTTGCATAAACTATGATTTGGTTTGTATATACTTATTATCGCGCGCTGTTTACAATATGCTTGCAATAACTTTTAATTTAAAAAATTAATAGTCTTATGACCTTCATATTCCAATTTCTATAATGCTTAAAATTAATTATATAGGGATTCACTACGCGGATTAAACGACGTAGTGAAGCATTCAAAAACAATTAGTCACTCGAAGATCACGAGTTCTCGCGCTGCAAGAAACATAATTAGCTATTTTTAGGCACCCGGTACTTCCACATCTGATCGTGATCGCGATATTATGTACAAAACGTCAGCCGCAGAACTTACTTCTATATATCTTAAACATTCGTTAAGCTTCTATAGTATGGATTGTTTTCAAAAGTTATTACCTCTCATGTACACCGATTCTAAGATAGCTAAGAATGTTAAATGTGGTAGGACAAAGAGTGAAGCAATAGCTTGTGAAGGATTGGCAAAAGAAGCTTTGAAGGACGTAATTCAAAATTTAAAAGAAGATTAATTTTTTTCGATTTCTACGAATGCCAGCAATAAAGGAAACCGGAAAATATCTCCAATATGTGTGCGATATTTCAGTTTGGACAAAGGAATACAAAACAAATTAATAGATTTTGTGGAGAATAATGACGAAACTGCCAACCAATTAACAAAGATACTTTATGAAACATTGGGTAAATATAATTAAAATTATCGCAAGTAACATCATATGGAGCTGACAATGAAAATGTAAACTTTGGTTCAAATCATTCTGTTTTCATGAATCTCGTTGCCACAAAACGAAGAAATATTAAAAGCTAACTGTTCAGTTCGCATATTGCATAACATGAGCAAATTTGCATGTGATAGATTAGACATCGATGTAGAAACCATCATCTTAAAAATATACGGCCATTTCTAACATTCAGCTAAACGTCGTGCGGAATGGATGGAGATATTTGAAACTACAGAAATGGAGTGGGTCGAATTATTACGTCACGTAAATACAAGATTTATGTCGCTCTGTACTGCTGTTGAAAGAGTAATCAAGGTTTGGCCTGCTTTGAAAAGCTACTTTGGTAAGCAAAAGCAATAATCATGTGCGAAAGCCATTGAAAAGATTTTTTACACTGAACCAGAGGAATCAAAAATCCTAGCCTACTTGCATTTTATTCATAATGTGATGGGTGCTTTTGGTACATTAATGGAAGAGTCTCAGGGAAATGACATTGCCATAACAGAAATGCATGAGTCATTATGCCTCTTCCGCTCAAGGTTGCCTCAAATGCTGAAGGATGAGTTTTTCGGCTACTAGACGAAACAGATTTCAAATAAATTGGTTGAATCTGATTTAAAATATCATATTTTTATGAAAATACATTTTCTATAAATAAAAAGATAAATATTTAAAAATTTCTAATTATGTACGTTTCTTTACTATGTCCCGCTTTCGACGAAAGAATCCCGCTTTTTTCACTCAAAAGGTTCCAAAGTCCCGACTTAGCAAAACAAAAATCTGGCAACGCTGGCAGTGATCCACATTTTATAGGAAATATGTGTGTAATGAGGGCACGTCCTTATTTATCGACACACTAAAATCTCATATAAATAGCTGTACACGGATAAATAGAATTAAAAATCAAGAATAAAAAATCAAGTCATGGATGACAAATGGGATACTTGCTTAAATCAAAAATAAATTATATAAGGTCTTAAGAAATAATTACAATGACCAAAATAAAATAACATTCAAAAACTACAGAAATCAACTAAACGTTTTGATAAAAGAGTCAATGAAAAAATTGAAACAAACAGGTGTGTTAATTCAAATTTGTGGAAATGCAAGAAGGAAATATCATGTACTAAGAAAAACGAATCCATTACTCAAATAAAAACAATACACGGAGATGTTTTTGATAACAAGAAAATCATATTAGATACATTTTGTGAACACTACACTAATATAGGGAAAAAATGGCAAATAAAATTCCTGCACCTAGTAACAACAGAATAAAACAAAAAAAGCTTAATAATACAAAAACCCAGGATATTATGATAATCATCAATACAGTAAAAAATAACAAAAAACCTAGTAGAGATAATATTACTTCGGAAATTTTAGAAGATTTGTCACAGGAGATATCTCCTATTAATGCTTTCCTTATCAATAACTCACCGAATGAAGGTCTTAAAGAAGCAACGATAATCCCAGTCAATAAAAAGGGGAGCAACTAGACGTAAACAACTACAGGCCTATATCCATAATCTCGAGTGTCGGGAAAATTTTTGAAAAAATTATAAAAATAAAATTACCTCATTTCTCAATAAACATAATATACTTTCACACAACCAATATGAATTTAGGGAAAACACTTCGACCTCGGAAACCATTGCAAGACTGACGGGATTAATAAACATTTCCATAGATCAGAAATAACTTTCTTTGTTTATCTATGTTGATCTTGCAAAGGCATTTGATACAGTCGATCATAATAACTTAATGAACGCTCTAAAAAATATTGGGCTCCGAGGTGTTGCTTACAATCTAATGAAAAGCTACCTAGAAAATAGGAAAAGGATTGTTGTTATTAATGTTAGTTTTAGTCAATATCAAGTTCTAAATTGCGGTGTTCCTCAGGGAACAGTCCTTGGACCCTTGCTATTCAATTTATACCTAAATGATCTTTTCGAACAAGAAATTAACGGCGAAATCATTAGTTTTGCAGATGACACTGCGATATTTTATCAGGATAAAACCTGGGAATCACTTAAATGTACTGCTGAAAACAATTTTCAAAAGATATACAATAAATATAAAATCAACACAAAATATTAAATACCTTGGAATATACAGGGTGCGGCAGATAAACGGTCAATTAGAAATATCTCGAGAACTAAAGGTATCTGATTTATGTTCACCTGTATTTCTTGATGCTTTTACTCGTATATGTAATCTATATCGCAATGTCCAATGTGCATGTATATACGATTGTTTTGTTGGAAAGGGAATGAAAGTGCCAGCGTTCAGATCCTCCTTTTGCTGGCTTTCATTTATTTGCCAATTAGATTTATCTATACCTTCCATTACTAACAAATTCCATTGTGTCTTTTTTTTGGTGAATAAATTGTTATTATGAATTATTACATTTATCCAGACAGGGATCATATACACTAGGAATATTCTTTGGTCACATATGCATAAACGACAATGTGTTAGGAAGAAACAAATATAAATTCAGCGTATTACTCTTTTTCTCTAACAGGACATCATAAAGTGTATCTATGAACAGGATATCAGAAACAGTGAAATAATTATTCACTGAATGTTCTGAAGTAAACTTAATGTTGCCGGTTTTCATTGTACATTTATATTAATTGTAAAATGTATCATTCTAACACGAGAACAAATTATAAGAAGCTTTTAATCATGATAATTCGAGAGGTTGTAACAGATCAAGATAATTAATCCGATATATTTGTTAAACATTTTATTGTAATGCTGGAAATTGTTCTAGTTTTCGGTTTGAAAGCGGTTAAAACCTTTACTTTCTGAGATTTGCCAACGTTGAGATATGTCGACTGAACACTTGGATTACTTTTTGTATGTATCAATAAAAATTGCTTTACTGTTTTTGTTTTCAAATGAGAAACAAACTCTTTGTATAAATAATCACAGTAAAAATTTAAAAAACGCGCTTTCGATAATAAACATAAAAATCGAATTCTAATAAAAATACTTATTATTTTTAAATAAAAGTAATATTCTGATAGGTAATAAATTAAAAATGAACTTCTTAATTCTTCAACAAATTTAAATAAAATTTTCGAATAAACCCCCGTTTTATGCTAAACAGTAACCGTTATAATATTCTTGACGAACATGGGTGAGTATTTGAGGTGTTATTTCCATACAGGCCTGTAGAATGTATTCCCTGCCCTGCTCTCCTGGAATCCACATATTCTCGATTTCACATAACCCCAGAAAAATAAATCGTTGGGTGCCAAATCTGGAGATCTAGCAGGCCATCTAATGTCACCATTCGTGGAGATTATCAGATTGGGAAATTGTGTATTTAAAAAATGTATTGCTAATCGATAATTATGCGATACACAACCTTCATGTTGGTATGAAGTATAATTGAAGTTGACACCTAATTGAATAAGGGCAGGAGTAATTTGGTTTTGCAGCATATTTAATTATTTTTATCCGGTTAAATTGCCTTCAATAAAAAGTGATCCAATTAAATTTTACCTAATATTCCAGCCCAAACATTTAACTTTTGGGGATATTGAGTTCTACTATTGTAGTCTTTGTTTAGATTTGTCCTGAACCAATATCGCATAACGGATGAATTATGTGAACCGAGTATGGGAAAAGTCGATTCAACTGTGAAAAAAATATTTTTTGAAAACTTTGCATCCTGTATTTCAATCAGAAACAGCCAATATTCCAACCGAAGAAAATATCGGACAAGATTTAACACCGAAAGAAAAAGAAGATAAAATTACTCCGTCGAAATCTGAAAGTGATAAGAAGGCAACGAAGACATCTGGTCCTCCTCAACAAAAAGACAGAATTAGGAGTTTAAGATCAGGAATTCGATCTTAATATCACTAGGAATGGAAACTTGACGGTGTTTCATTTAAAATAAGGTCAAGTATATGGAGATTGGGATATGTTCATACTCATGTAAGTTTGAATTTATTTATCTTTTTTCTGTACGTCATTAAATTCATAACAAACTATATAAAAAAGACAACCTCAAAGTAATACATCAAAATGTCAGGAGTAAAACAATGACCAATGGATCAATATATTAGAGACTTTGATATTGATATAATAGAAACTTACTCTTTGGAACACATACAAGAATGCAGAGATATTTTAAAAATTGATAAAGATTGTGAAAACTTTAAAATTATCCATAATAACATACGAAGCACTAATAAAAGCCTAGACGAATTTAAAATTCTCTTAGAAAACTTACGTATCGGATTCGATTGTATTGTCTTATCAGAAACATGGGCAATGGGAAATTCGGACCTATATAATTTAGAGGGATATAACAAATTATATAACGAGGGGGATTTCAATCAAAACGATGGAGTTGTTGTATACATAAAATCAGAGTATAATTATACATACTCAATCATACCTTTGAATGAAAGCAAAATATTGCAAATTAAAATCATTCTCAATGACAAGAACAACTTTCTTATCAATGCTATATATAGATCCCCAAAAAGCAATCTCGATCAATTCGTTATCAGTCTTCAACATTACTTTGAGAGTTCAGCATTCCAACCAGAAAGTTATAACATTTTCATTGGTGATTTGAATATCGACCTACTAGAGGATAATGAATATAATACAGACTATAACAACACACTTAACGAATTCGGTTACATTTCCACGATTAATAATCCAACAAGAAAAGAGGGTGGACGTAGTTCATGCATTGACCATATATTTTTAAAATCCAGACTCAACGTACTCGATAAAATACTGCCCCTAGTATTACAAACCGACATTACTGATCATTTCTCAACAATACTACAGATAGTACTGGAAAAGACCAAATGCCCCAAGGAACGAGAAATAGTGAAATACATAGATGAAATAAAACTTAAAAATATAATCAGACAAAAATCTTGGGATTTCTTATACTTGAATCCAGATCCCAACAATGCAACAAATACTTTCATTGAAACACTTCAAAAATATATATACGGCTGTACATATACAAAAAAAACGTAAAAGGAAAAACACGAAGATCGCTTCTTGGATGACAAATGCTTTACTTACCTCAACTACCACAAAAAATAAAATGGCTCAACTTTTTAGAAGAAACCCAAATGACAACGAACTAAAACTACAATACAAAAAATATAGAAACAAATTGTCGACTCTAATTGAAAAAACTAAGTTCAAATACTATAAAAACAAAATCGAACTCAAAAAATCAAACACAAAAGCTTTATGGAATGTGGTTCAAGAAGTAAGTAACACCAAAAAATCGAAGATCTCTATTGATAATATTGAAAATGAAATAGGAGAGTTATTAACAAATCCTAAGGACATCGCAAACGAATTCAATACCTCATTCAATGGCACTGGGAAAATACTTGCTCAAAATATAAACCCAGATCCTAACTACAAAATCAATAGACCCTCCCTTCCAAACTCAATTACACTCCTACCCACAAACACACTTGAAGTAAACAGCATTATTCAAGAACTGAAAAACCACAAAGCCATGGGATCAGACGAAATCAAAACGTAAACGCTCAAAGTTATCGCGTCATTAATAACTGAACCGTTAACTTACATCTTCAACAAATGCATAGAAACTGGTATCTGGCCTAGAGCATTTAAACATTCAGTTATCATTCCAATATATAAAAAAGGTAACAAAAAACTGACTGAAAATTATAGACCCATTTCATTAATCACCCACTTATCAAAAATATTTGAGAAACTTCTAAAAAACAGACTACAAAATTTTATAAATAAATATAACATACTTTCCGAAAGACAATATGGTTTTCGAGAAAAAACGTCCACTCAAGATGCTATTCTGACCCTTACTGAAAAAATATATAACTCGTTAAACAACAACAAACCCTGTCTATGTGTTTTCATTGATTTATCGAAAGCATTTGATACTGTTAGCCACGAGTTGCTCTTTCAGTCGCTGGAAGACATCGGTATCAGAAATACTTGCTTAGAACTATTCAAAAGTTATATTACGAATAGGTATCAGACAGTCCGAATAAACGGTGGAGTGCCTCAAGGTACGGTCCTCGGACCCCTACTTTTCAACATATACATGAATGGACTGTTTTCTGTGAAAAGCAGAGGTAATATTATAGGTTTCGCAGACGATACCGCAATTTTCTACGAGGCCGATACCTGGACAGAACTAAAAGAAATAGTAGAAACAGACTTTATTATCATTAAAAAATGGCTTGCAAGCAGGTTGCTAACTATAAACTTTCAAAAAACCAACTTCCTACCTTTCAGTTGTAATAAAACAAATCTTCCTCACTTTACTCAGCTCAACATCCTCGATGGTAAAAACAATCTTACAATTACAGCCGAAAGTAACATAAAGTACTTAGGAGTCATAATAGACTGGCACATGAAATGGGACTTACACATCAACTACGTAGCCAAAAAACTACAATGTATCCTATATAAATTAAGATACATGAAAAAAATCCATCCTGTTCATCATTTGCTCACACTATATCATGCACTCGTTGAAAGTCATTTTCGATATGGTTTATTAGCATGGGGAGGTGCACTAAAATCCCACATCCGACCCCTTGAAGTTCTACAACGACGATTCCTGAAAATTATTCTAAATAAAAACTCAAGATATCCAAGTGATCTACTATTTCAAGAATCAGAGGTACTCGACCTTAAACAACTCTATTACTACAATGTCAGCATGAAGTACTATACAATAAAACACTCGTCAAACTTACCAAAACATACCTATAACACTAGACAAAGAAATAACTATGTAATACCACAAATAACAAAATCACTGCTGAGAACTAGTTTTTCTTATAACGCTCCAAAAATTTTCAATACTTTACCTGAAACAATTCGCGCTATACCCAACTCATTCCAATTCAAAAAACAGCTGAAAATGTTCATGAAGAGATCTGAAGTTCGAGTATTTTGAGAATGATTATTTTAACCAATCGATATTGACCAAGAAACTTCCTCGTTATATTTCGTATACATTTTTATCTCTATCCCATTTCCATGTGTGTTAAATATGAATACGCCTCAAGAAATATTTTTATTTTATTACATTTTTACATTTTATATATATTTTATCAGTCACACTTTTACCCATATTAAAATCGTTGTTGTAACCTACTAACATTTTAATTTATCTGTAGTATTATATGTCCTAAAATCGTAAATAAACATTATTTTTATGACATTTTATTTTGTGATACTAAGTACTGTAGTTCGTTCATGTTGTTTGTAGTATATAACATTTTTGTATTGACTTCACTCCAATGGATTATATGCATAGTTCTACTGTATTTAGGCCTAATTATAATTTAAAATTCTATGTGTCGTTTCAATTTTATACATATAATTTATAGTGTTTTTATTTATATTGAATTCAATAACTAGTATTGTTGTATGTGACCATTGTATATGATTAAATTGTATTTTTTGCGAAACAAGTGTAATAACACTTATCGCCAACCTACTTTATTCACTCCATGTAATATTCTTGTAAAACCATATTTTTTTTGAATAAAGTTGTTATTATTAATTGTATTTTTTCCCATAACTATTTCACAAAATTCCATTCTACGAAATTGATCGACTGGAAATATTTCATGGCTTTTTTTCAGTTTAAAACTACGATAGCCTTTTCTTTAATAAAGTCCGAATCGTTTTCGGATTAACATCAAAATCCTTGGCTAAATGAGTGGACAACTGTAGAGGATTATTTTCCACACTGGCACAGATTAAAATATCTCTTTCTTCTTTTTCAGGATGGATTTGACGAGTCCATGTTTTGTAGGAGTGACACAACCATATGTTTAAAAAAATTTTATAACCGTTTTCAGTTGTTTGTTGCTAATTGGTTGGGTATTTTCGAATGCTACAAGAAAAAAAATTTCTGCTATTTCTCGATATGATTTACTCTGGTAATATAATTTTAAAATTTGCACGTTTTGGTGTATCTGCATACTCAATTATAAGATTTACAGATGTCGTTCATCAATCGAACACAAACAGGTAGTGACGTACAGTTAAACGTCTGAACTATAGCCGGTAAGTACCACCCTTGAGAGGCGCATGCGCGATTGGTATATTCTAGTCTCCTTATTTTGACTGTAATAATCTATGCTAACTTTAGATTGTCTATCTCACCATGCCTCTCTAACACACTAGTAATGCCATGTGCCTCTTACATTTTCCCGTTGACTATGAGGCGATTATTGTTCTACGCTAGAATTAAATGAGGAATTATTTCTGTTATTCTTAAAAAGGAATATTGTAAGGGCACTTATACTTTCAACGTGTAGATAGAAAATGAAGAAAGCGGATAGATAAAAATAGAAGAGTGATTTTTGAAAAACAATTTAAAAGTTTGTGCAGCGATACTTCTTTGGCATGTTATGATATCCTGTTAAAGAAAATATGTGATATACTGAATGTACTTGTTTATTTCTTGTTGCTTATGGACTCTGTATTGAAACCCTATGTTACCATAGAATATTCCTAGCACTATATACTCATACCTAACTTGAGAGATGGAACCCGTTATTTTATACGTAAAAGATGTCACCAAAAACGATGATCATTTGGGCCGGATTAAAACACCTAGTATCGCGGGCGTAGCCAGGGGGATGGTTATGGGGGCTCAAACCCCCCCCCCCCCCTCTCGAAAAGTTAAGGTATTAACATTAATAATATTAAAATAAGGAGAAGCGAGCGGCCTTACTTATTACTAATTAATACACTAATATATATATATATATATATATATATATATATATATATATATATATATATATATTGGATTCGCCCCCTCTACCACCCGCTACCGCCACCGTCGATTATCCGATCGCATTCGGTAACCTTCGTATATCCTCGTGCCGTACCGTATCCCACTCGCACTCCTCGCGTTCAGTCTGCTTATCTGTTGCGCTGTTGCCAGTCATCTCTGATAACCGAGGATAGTAAAGCAAATTGCAATTTGCAGTGAACGAAGTTATTTTGTCATTTGTACGATTTGACTTCAAGGAGTAAACACTTGTCTTATAAACACAAGAGTAAGTAAATAGTACCAAGATTTTTCAATTTCTCAGATATATTTAACAGATTTTATTCAAGTAATTAATCAAATATCGTGATAGATTGGCCAGATTACTTTGATACGGAGCATTGATGCGTATTTTTTTTATTTATTTTAAATACCTAAAATATGTTTTTAAATAAAATTTGTATAATGTAAATTAAATTATATTACCTCTTAGTCTTATTTATCTGCAATGTAATTATTTTATTTCAGGGTAGGGGAAAATGGAGATAAACAATAGAAATTGCAATAAGCTGAAATATATGGAGAACTGAATAAAGTGGTGTGGTCAAACGGCTTCCCGTAAAGAAGAGTATTTGGGACCAACCACTAGTTTGCATGGTGCCGCCGGTGCACTGTTTTATGCCTGCGACTACCGAGCGTACATTTAGCCTGGAACCGACCAGCAACAGCACCAGCTCACTGTTACGCCACCTTTTCATTCTGTAGCTTTTACTTGAATCAAATTTTAAAAGAGCCTTTTTGACTCCACTTAAAGATTATGAGTTTCTCATTTCTACAAAACGAAATTTGCGTTTTCAAATGGAATGGATGGAAATATTCCTCTGGTTGTAATATTCTGAACACAAAAGTGTAATGAGACGTTCGCTTGCTGAAAGTAAAGCGGGTCGGCTAGCTTGTAACCGAGCCTTCTTACAATTGGACAAATGCATTAGAAATATTTGAAACTCATGCAAAATCAGGGTATCACAAACGAAATTTCTTCTCAGGCTTTTTTAGTCGATGAGTAGTTGTCTGCTGAGAGACAGAGACAGCAACAGGAAAATCGAAAGGAGCTAATCGCTATCGTAAAAGGAATACTTTTTTGCGGCAAACAAGGCACGCTCTTAAGAAGTAAAATTGATTCGGGGCAGATACACACTACACCAGAATCTGATCAATAATGATGGTAATTTTCGAGCCGAATCTGGGGATAAAAATATTTCTGAGCTTTTGGTCACTTCTCAGAAGAATGCCCTTTACACAAGCCCTTAGATTCAAAATGAAATAATAGACATTTGTGGTGAAACTATTCAACATAAGATAATAGATAAACGTTGTATTCAAAAACATTCATTGATTTTTTTAAACATTCTCGCGTGAATAAAATGCTATCTAAACCACTCATACAATAAATAACTATGTCCCAATATCAATTTATTATCTTTTTTGCTTTCAACAAAAACTTTTTCATGCATTATTAATATACTTTTTGTGATATAATGCAGTGTAATACTTAATGTAACCGCATTATTAATATTTTGTTGCAAAACTTTTCATGTGTAACAAATTAAACGAAAAAAGCTATTTTCGTCCTGAAAATTATGTCAATTAAGGTTTATTGTAATTTTACAACCAGTTAAAATATATTTATCTAGGGAATTCCATTGTGTGGGAAAGGTCGTCGCAACTAGAAGAAAATTATTATATTCATAACATTATTATCAAATAATGCAAGTAATTGTCTGAAAATACCAAAGTTAAGCGTAAACGAAACGATTCATACCATTATCAATTGAACCAATTTCCGAGAGTCATTATACATGAGACAACAGAAAATGGAAGAAGTTATTGAGAAATGTGAATAAGAATTATTGTGACGTTTTGTTACCTTTACCCTACAATTTAATAACTGTGAAGGGGAATCGCATCATATGCAATCATAATTGCCGCCTTAATTAATTCACTTTCGATAATATTTACTTGTGATCCCCATTTTTAAATACTCTTAATAATCCCACCATGTTAGTGATGCCGTCCTCATCGTTAGTTAGTATTTTTTCGCCATGAACGAAAAACATTGTGTAAAAATTTGTTTCTCCCATAATTAGTCTCATTCTTACTTATCTACACCAATCACTAAGGGTACATACAAGGTGAGTCATAACTATTGGGACATAGGATAACGGCGGATTGTTCGGACCAAAGTATGGCGTTAGAACCAAATATGCCTTAATGAAATATTGCCGTGCAAAAAGATACAGGGCGTTAAAGTTGATTTTTTTTTCGTTTTCGATAATAATTTCACTGTATAATTTATGAATTGTTATCAAAATAGGCACAAAGGCATCATTTTATACAGGGAATATTATTTTATGTATTATTCTACATTTTGTTACAGGAGAAACAGTTCAGAGTCTCGGAAGGGGATTTCAAGTGAGGGACAATAAAAAAACGTGTATCGTTAAGCTTCTATTTCGTCGACAAAGCATAATTGATAACAATGTAACATAAAAAGAGCAAACTTAAATTAAATGTTTTACGTGGCTTCCTCCGACTTCTACGCCTTTTCTAATTCTTTTAATAAAGGATTTTAGGACTTCAAAGAAATTATTATTCCATCCCCTTATAAAGTTAGCTGCATTTTCTATTTTCCTCTAGAGTTCATCTCTCGAGTTAATTTCATTGGCATACATTAAGGACTTCATATGTCCCCAAACATAAAAATCAAGCGGGTTATAGTCAGGACTTCTTAGTGGCCATTCAAAATCACTTCCCCTGCCAATCCATCGTTGAGGAAATATGTCACTTAGACTATTTCTAACAACTAATGGGAAATGAGGTGGAGCTCCATCCTGCACAAACCAGCAGTATACGTAGAAACAGAAACATATTTTGGAACAGGAACTAACATGAGTTGAAACAGGAACTTCATCATCATAAATGCAGGTTTCAAACGATCAAAAGAAACTATTGGTTTGTTACGTATCTTCACTGTGACAGTTTTTTCGTCTCTATCGAGGATTTCATATGGGTCAGTGTATGGTGATTGGAGTGCCTTCCTTCAGAAATACGTGATTACAAGGATGTTACACTTGGCATATGGTTCTCCTTCGTGTCTATATACTCTTACCCGTTGATCATTATTGAACAAAGAAAGCGTGCATTCACCAAAGAAGAGAACTTTGGCCCAATCGTCTTCTGCCCAATTTACATGATCTCGAGCAGACGGTATTCTTTCTCTCCTATGATTTGCAGTTAGTAACGGTGTACTTGCGGTTTTATTGGGAGCCAGATTACTTTCACGAAGCATTCTTCTTGTGGAATCAGGACTTATATGAAATTGATGGGTATCTAGAAGCCTATTTTGTAAATATGTTGCGGTTACAGTCCTTGTTCTAAATGTTATTAATCGAAGGAAACGGTCCTGTATAGGGGTGGTGATCCTTGGAAGTCCCGGGACTGATCTTCTCGTATGCTGCCCTGTTTCCCTGGATCGACTTAAAGCCCTACTAATGATTCACACTGAGTTGCTGAGCAATATAACTATAATTTCTCCCTTCGCCACTCAGGGTGGCGGCCACCACGGGTTCCGGCTCTGTTAAATTTCGATTTTGTATTCGGTATGGATTCATTTTCAATGTACAGACACTAGAGAAATTTATTGTAGAAAAGCAACTATAGCTTATATTTTTCTATACTGAAGAAATAATACCGAAATCGCTAACTTTTTATTTTGTAAGAAAAGTGGACAAAAAATAATCATTTACAAAAACATTTGGTTTCATTTGTTTTATTTCTCATTATACAGGGTGATATTATATGTATATATAATGTAAAATATGATCGCCGAATCATAATTCTTCCTTTATAATTGTATATAATTGTTGAATACTGACCCAAAACAAACTCTTGTAATTGATTTCTTTATGCGATTGATGCTGTAGGTTTTAAACTTAAGTAAAAAATGACCTTACAATATAATATCGTATTGCTTCAAAGAAACTTAATCGTATATAAATGTATTTGATTTCAGTATTCCAAGGTTTATTCATGTTAATCGAAATTCAATTGTTTTGATAAAAAATCAACATATAAATTCAGTCAAACAGGAAATTATTTGAATGGGTTTCGTAAGACAACAAAGTAAAGTTAAAGGATATATAATCCAGTCAAAATAGTTAAAATAGTTGAACGATGAAATAAAACAATTTAATTTGCTTAAAACTTCATTATATTTGACCTAATGTCCAATTTAAACTTGTGACCCGTTTCGGTAACCCTAAGTAATTAATTATAATAAAAAATACCTAGGTAAATAATGAGAAAAATTCTATATTTTTAATGAAATTAACAGCAACAGAAATCCATAGTTTGGCAAGACCATTAATTTGTTATACTTATTTAAGCTAATACTAATAAATCCATGTAACTAAGATATCAAAAAATGCAACAGTATATTTTCTAGAAGCTTATCAAAATTTGACACATGCCAAATTTATACATAAAAAGCAGCACTGACTATATATAAAGTGAAAATATTTTGTGAGGATGCAGCAATTGACTTCAAAATCACCTCTTTTTAATTTAGTGAGAACTTTCGGAATAGTTTTATTCCTTCTTCAGTCACTCTAAAATATATTGTACTACACATGAAAAATCAAAAAAGGTACTTACATTATATGAGTATAAAATATAAATTAAAATTCAGAAAAACAGAATAAAAAATGTACATAATGTATGCTTGAAACTACACTGGCGAGCAAAAAATTGAGTTCACCTTAAAATTTTCATGTTCTTTGAAATTTTACGTTTTCAGATCGTATTCGCACACTGTACATCATTGCATGTGCTTTTGTAAGCTGAATGTGATACTCTATACACCAAAAATGCATTTTTTTCTTGGATTTCATGATTTATTCTGAAAAAGCAACAAATTAACATGGGCGAAATTCAACATTTTGTTGTCAGGGAAAATATGGAACGAACAAAATGAAAAAACTTGACACTAACAACATGTATTCCCTCCTCTTGCATTGATGACTGCTTGAAGTCGGCGCGGCATATTTTGAATTAAGTTGTGGATCACATTCTGGTCGATGTTATCCCATTCCTGCAGCAGCAATCTTCTCAGCTCCCGGGCAGATCTTGGTGCTGGTGTGTGTCTGCGAATCAGTCGTCTCAACTCGTCCCAGATATGTTCTATGGGATTCATGTCTGGGCTGCGGGTTGGCCAGTCAAACCGCCAAATTTCTACCTTATCCAGATACTCCCTGACAATTCTGGCTGTATGTGGTCTCGCATTATCTTGCATAAAAATGCCACGTTCCCCCATAGTCACAATGAAAGGCATAACATGGTCTTCTAGCACATCCGTAATGTACCTGTGAGAGGTTAGGGAGCCATTTTCTATGAAGACCAACTCTGTACGAGCTTGTTCAGTGATTCCCGCCCAAACCATAACTGACCCACCGCCAAATGGAAGACGCTCGTCAATGCAAACTTCAGAATATCTTTCCCCAGGTCTTCTCGACACTCGTCGACATCCATCTGACCCAGAGAGGCAAAAACTAGACACATCTGAGAACAATACCCAGTTCCAATCATCATCATTCCAATGAACGTGATATCTGGCAAATGTCAATCTTGCAGTCCGATGCCGGCGTTGGAACGGGGGACCTGTAGCCATTCTTCTGCGTGACAGTCCAGCAGCATGAAATCTTCTTCTAACGGTCCATTCACTATCGTTGACATTGCTCACTTCTTCCAACTGATTTCGCAGAGAAAACGCAGTTGCTGTCATATTCCGCAAACTTGTGGACACGAAAAAACGGTCATCTCGTTGAGTGGTAACTATTTTTCGCCAAGACCCTGGTCTTCTAGTGATCAAGCCAGTCTCCAGAAAGCGCTGGTACACCCTTTGCACACCACTAAGACTAGCACCAACAATTCTTGCAGTTTCACGTTGCCCCCGACTATCTTGTAACAGCGCAACAAATCTTGCCACAACAATCGGATCTAAAGGCATTACTACACTTTGCAATCGTTAGGTTTTAAACAAAGAATCAACAGTAAACTGGAAAACAGGCAAGGGAAATGTGAATGTTCATTAGCGCAAAGGCACATTTTACATAAAAGTCGTACTCTAATAAATAGAATGACAGCTGTCAAGTCTCGGAAAAAAATTGCTTTAACGCCTACTAATTATGTATTTATCAATATTAACGTTAAAATTATTCGCAATTTCTGAAGTGACCTCAATTATTATTCTCAATATGAAGTTGGTAAATGAGTAATGTATGTATACTTATAAGGTATAATGAAAGTTTTCTGAATTTTAATTTATATTTTATACTCATTTAATGTAACTACCTTTTTTGATTTTTCATATGTAGTTATACAATATATTTTAGAGTCAGTGAAGAAGGAATAAAACAATTCCGAAAGCTCTCACTAAATTAAAAAGAGTTTTATTTTGCAGCGAATTGCTGCATCCTCTGAAAATATTTCCCGTTTGTGATAGGTTTGTTCCAACCTCCGTCAGAAACAGTTTCTTACAGTCAGGATTCTGCGCACTAACTCAAACAGTTAATAGATTCGTTTTCTGTTCCAACTGATTTTTATACGTATTTGTAAACGATCAGAACGGTTTGCGGATTATTCTCAAGCAATTTGTTTGGGGTATGTGCATTACTGTTTCTTTAAAAATATAACCTTTAAACCCGTACCCGCCAAAGTGCTAAATAGTAAATAGCTTATAAATCTCCGACTGAAAATATGTTTCTATTTGAATGTTTTGGAATTTCTTTTAATAAATCGTGAGGTATGAGTGACGAAGATTTTAGTGAGATTAGTGACATAATATCGTCCATGGAAAGTATTGATGACAAAAATTTATGAATTGCTACTAAACGAGCAGAGAATTCAAATCCAAAATTATTTAGGTAGATATGGTGTTATTTTTTACTTTGAATTAATTATTATTTATAATATTTTCAGAGGAAATAGTGCCCCAGTATTCTGAAGAAGTGTTTACTCACCCACTTCAAACTCTTTTTCAGCTGTTCCAACCTAAAACATAAATTGATCAGGTAACCAATATCTTACAGACATGGGCTTTGGATACGATTTAAACTGTGAGAAATCTATTTGTGCTTGAAGGTTGGAACAAACCTGATATAAACAGCTGCAAACACGAATGTAAAAATGCTCGGTAAATAATAGCTCATTTCTCAACCTAGTTACATTCTATTTCTAACCTTTTCACTACCTATTTTCTTAAAAGTGTTTTACTTGATAAATGCATTAAAATTATAGCAGTGATTTGAACGACACTGAAAATAGCTGGATTTGTCATCATAAAATTGATTAGTGTTTTAAGTAACGACTAATTAAAGTTCACCCTAATACTTTAAAGACTGTCTAGACTTAACTTAGCCAAAGCAAGCTCGGCCACAGAGATGATAGGCCCAAAATCGTTCTGTTTACCCCTTTTTGGTTTATTGGGCAAATCATATCGTTGAGTTTTACTTTATCGAAAGCTTGCTTTAGATCTACGAAACATGTGTAGGTGCTACATGGATTTGATGTATTTTATCTCTGCTGCCGTAATACTCGTATAATAATATATCCTTGGTGTGAAATTAAGAAAGAGAGACTCTTAAGAAGTAGTTTGCGAACAAATTGCTAATAGAAGATAAATGATGATGATAGATATGGGTTTCTTTAATGTTATGTCTACGTTGAAAGAATTTTGGGATTAATTTAGCAATGTGTGACGATAACAGGAGAAAAAGCTAAAGTTCGGTATTCAGTACCCCCAAATTACTCATATTTTTATTAATATTTCCAAAATAGTCGACGTTAGGTCATAGAATGATGCGAACCTGAGATACAAAACAACTAGAAATATATCTACTCTTTTTCTCAAAATGTCGGAGATCTTCCAAATATATCGAATAAAACTGTAAAATATACATTTCCTTGCAAATTACACTGCTTAACATGTGAATAACTTCAATTTTTCAGTACATTTGTTAATTTTAAAACTTGTTTTCAGAATATTTTCCGTACATACCGCACACCTGTTACTTTGGTAGTCAATTATGTTCAACTGTAGCCAGCGATTGTATAGAATATCATCGACTACGTACCTGTTGTTGTCAAAAGTATGCTGCTTTTAAATGTAAGTATACTGACCCGACTCTTCGTACAATATAGAAATAATATCGTTATCTACTTTCCTATCGCCTAAACTGATGGGGCATAATATTGAGAAAACTTGATTGAAATTAGCTTTAGAAATAAGTACCTACGCGCTTAGGAATATTAAAGTAATCATAAAATGTAGGATTTAACTACTATGATATACAGGGTGTTTCAAAAAAAGGTAGCTCCATTGCTAGGATAGGTAGATGAATGCAAAATAAGTTGGGTTCGTTCAGTAAAAAAAATCGTAAGGGCACTCGTTTTCAAGATACAGGATATGGAAAAAACAAAATTTATACACATTTTTTTCGATTATGTCGATACTACTGGCAACATTCCAATACAATTTTTCACGAATATAGTTGAATTATTTGATCTTTACTCGTGCGTCATTAATATGTGATAAAATAAAACACATACTCTTTATATAACATCTCTTTCTATCAACCATGACAAGCAGATCAAAATTCGTTAATATTTGTCTTTTAAGCAGAGACGTATGTTGCTTTGGTGATTTATTAACACTGAATAGTGAAAAAAGAGAACTATACAAGCGACAGTATTTTTACTACGCATAACTTGACTCTCTCTTGACTAGTGCAGTATCATCTACTTACAAAGTCATGTTGTTTGTCATTGTGGTATTGTTTTATTGTGTTTTATTATCTCCTTTGTGCTTTGCAGTTGGATATATTACAAAAACAGTTTTTCTTAAAGCTAAACGTCTCTTGGTATTTTTAATTTCAACGTAAGTGCAATACATCTTTGTTTTATTTACACTTTATTATTGAAAATTCCCAACGTCACATTTGAAATGATGATCGACTCTGTCTACGATTCCGCATAACCGGAATATTTACACAGCAGTAATTAAGAGTGTGAAAATGGTATGAACGAGAACAATGTATATGTGATATATATATATATATATATATATATATATATATATATATATATAAAGATTGGAAGTCTTTGCTGACCAGTTAGGAAAAATTGGCAAAAATATTGGGGTAGCAGCAAATAAAAGTACACTCTTTATAATATTTCCAAGCTTTCGGAAACGTTTATTTCCATCATCAGGGAGCACTACAAAAAATCACAAAAACGTTACAACAATTAAATGCGACCAACACCACAATCCGCCAAGCCAAAACAACCCCGACCAATCGCAAAATCTCTCTCTCTCTCACAAAAAGCAGCGAAGTAGTCAAGCATGTTTCAACCCAACAAAAAGCACTGATGGCGACACAAACATGAACTGTCAGAAAAGGTCAAACTGTGACAAAATTTTACCCGACTATAATACTGAAATAATTATATTTAATAACAAAGCCAATACATTACATTGAAATTCTTTTGTAGTCAAAAAATTTTGAAGAATATTATCAATTATGTAAAAACAACTAGCTATTTAAGCACCACAAACTCTCATCTCTCACATAAGAGAGTGTATGTTGCAGGAATCAACCAGCTTAAAAAAATATATTCTATTTAAAATGTTTGAAGAATATTATCAATTATGTAAAAACAACTAGCTATTCAAGCACCACAAACTCTCATCTCTCACATAAGAGAGTGTATGTTGCAGGAATCAACCAGCTTAAAAAATATCTTCTATTTAAAATATGTATGTGATAGAATTATTTCTTTTTTTGAATTTATCAAAGTAAACAAAAAACATTTATTGGGTATTATGGCACAATTCCAACCGTTTCAAAGCAAATTACGTCTATTATCAAAAAATTCCTTCATACTTACATTATGTTGAGATTAATAATATATATATATATATATATATATATATATATATATATATATATATATATATATATATATATATATATATATATATATGTATATATATATAATTTATTTATATAGAAGGTTGAAGAAAAAATAATACTTTTATTATATATATATATATATACATGTATATATATATAATTTATTTATATAGAAGGTTGAAGAAAAAATAATACTTTTATTATATATATATATATATATATATATATATATATATATATATATATATATATTGAGCAAATAATCATCAACAGTTCTGACTCTGAAAGTGATTAATAAATACATACATAGCTTATGTGAATCTAGTGTTATTTTGTACTCAAATATATTTCTGTTGGTGTTTTATTTCTTACATATTCATTAATTTATCAATATACACTGTGTTCCGGCATCGAAGCATGAATAGGTGAAAAATCTGAATGCCCCTAAGTTTAAATTTCATCTGCTGTGTTTCATCCCTGTTTGGATGGAAATAATTATCTTATATTAAACTAGGCAATTTTGTATTCCTACTCAGATTTCTGAAAACTTTTCTCAATAACACTTTGTCGCATCTGCTAGAGAAAAATAATTTTTTTTAAATCAAAGCAATACTTTCTTTTTCAAATCTGAAATTATAGCATAAATCATTTTATTTCTAAGCAGGGTTAAGCCACATAAGATATAATTTAAACTACGAAATTCTCACTGATTCATGGATCGATCTGAGAACACACCACATACCATACGCTGAAACGTTCTTATGACATAGGCAAATGCCATGTATTTATATACATGAGCAATAAGGGTCATGATAGAAATTGGCGGTGACGCGCTACTCTAATGGGATTTCGATTGTGCTATTCTGAACCTATTTGCTTGTGTACACAGATACATAGAATTTCCCTATATCATGAAAACGATTCACCATATGGTATACGGGCTACCTCATTTTAGAACAGTACTTAAAATTGCACACTAAAACAATCTTGATTACGTCTCACGACTTGTTAAAGTCATATAAACAAATATATGTTTTTCTACGGCTGTAATGAATTACGACTATTATTAAACATTCATTGGTTAGTAGATGTAGTATGTTTTCATTGTTAACTAGTTGCTTAGCAACGAGTGAATAATGAAATATATATTGTGCACAGATGCAAGGTAACATTTCATTTTTTAAAGTAATATAGCCGTAGAAAAAGTATAGTGTAAAACTCGCACAAAATGAGCATTTCGTACTGGCTGTACTGTTCTTGGGATGAATAAATAAGAGTGTTAATATAGTTTGTACTATTACTAAATAAATTGATATTACAAAATATGTTAGTCGATTTACTATGTTTCGACAAAACTGAGTTAAATCTCTTTACCACACTCTACACCTAGATGAGTATTTCAATAACCAAGTTATCTGATGATGATACCTTGTTATCAAAATGCTCATCTAGATGTAGAGTCTGGTAAAGGGGTTTATATATAATTTTTCATTGTGTGACACCATAGTCGTCTAACCAGAATTACCTACACACTGTTCCATAAAGAAATATTTAACGACCGAATAATGGAAGTTGTTAAAAAAATTGTGGCTTTTATTTTCACAAATTTCAGTAAAACTATAATTGTTTTATTTTTTATAGACTTTAAGACAAAATATTTAATGACCGAATAATGGAAGTTGTTACAAAAATAGTGGTTTTTATTTTCACGAAGTTTCATTAAAACGATAATTGTTTTATGGACTTTTAATATTTCCATATTTGAAAATGCAAAGTAAGTAATCTACCACTATTTATACGTTGATCGGGATATTAGCCACGTCGTTTTGATCGGAATATTAGTCGTTTTTAAATTCAATAATTAAGACTTTGTTTTGATTAATATTTTTCGACTCATTTCATATGAATATTAGTTATGACGCCCCTGGAAAGATCCAATAATTCAACTGGATGTTTTAACAAAGCTGACATTTTTCTTGCCCAAATTTTATGTGAACTCAAGCATCATTCAATTTTACACCAAAAAAGTACACTTGGCAAAACTGGATGCTGTGTATCGTTTTGGGAATATTTTGATTTAAAAATAATGCTGGTAAAAAGTATTTTTTATATAATTCGCGTATAAAAGAGACTTCATTATAACATTGTTTACAGTGTTTCATCTCAATGAAGTCTCTTTGAACACTTTTTTAGTAATTTTTAGTGTCATATAGTTCGTTATTGTATGCAGTATGTATTTTTATTTGACATTTGACTTTAACCTTCAAACAAATTATAAAACGTTCTAGCGTTTTTCTAGCTAGCAAATTATTATATTAAATAGTCTCAAAGGTAAATTTGAATAAAGTATATATTAAAAATATTAATAAATAAAGTACGCTAACGTTTATTCATCAATGATTTGTCAATTGTTTATTTTTATATTGTATAGGATCAGTACAAAGGTATACATAACGTTCGATTTTTGGGATAAATTACCAGATATCTATGTGAAGATGGATTATAGAAATAATACATGATATAATGTAGGCCGCAAGCATATACGAAGGTCCTTTTGAAACAAATAATCATCCTCTATTTGCTTAAATGAAAGTTTGTTTACAATTTACACACTTATTCCAGCATAATATGTCAAAAGTGCTTAATAAAACTAGCTGTGATCTGACCAATCAGGAATCTACAGAATTGCCAACTTAAACTCAAACCACTCCTCCTAGTTTAAAAATAGGGATCATAAAATTCTATTTAATTTAAAAAACACAATGACTCGTACTACAAAACGACACTTGTTTTACAAATAACTATTATAAAACAATTACCTATTTATTAAGAACCAACAATAATAACATTATTCCAATGCTAAAGTTATTAATTAGGTAAATGAAGAATCGCAAAAGAAAATTGCGTTGAATTTGACTAAAACATGAAATATTCGATCAGTGGTCAAAATGCATTCCATTAAAAATGTTTAAGGTTCTTCGCAAAACCAAAAATGGTTTTGTCTGAGTTAGCTATGCAAAACTGGCATTCATTGATGCTTTTAATAAATAGGTAATTATTTAAAAATAATACAGCATTATTTGTTACATCATCTTTTTCAAATCAAAATATTCCGAAAACTGATATAATATAATATTGTAACGTTTTTCTTATTTATTTAAATAGTTTTTAACACAACGGATGGGATAAGTTTATACACTCGGTATATTTACTTACGTAATTTATTTATATACTTATGCACTATTTACTTATGCTTAATTTAATTACACACTTAATTCTAATTTATATTAAATACACTGTTCATAGTTTATTCACTATTTATATATTCACGTCTGCTCATTATCACATTAAATTGTAGACTGACTCACCGCTCGTAAGTAGTCTCTTATATATTAAAACTACCTTCTCGAACCTTCGGATTGCTGAAAGTTCTCGATTGCAGCTCCCAACAAATAGTCGACTTTGTTAGAATATCTCTATAAAAACAATAAAAAAAATACCTACTCCTTCCTAGAAAACCGTGCTCGAGCGCCAAAATTTCAACTTTAGATATCGAACTGGAAGGGAGTCGGATTCAGGGACTACTACAGTGTGCAGTTTCGTCAATATGAAATTGACATAAAATTTTAGCTAGAAAAGTTAACCTCAAATGGATATGTTCAAAACTACTCGGAACGAACCGTGTAACTAGCGCCCTCTGTGAGAGGCAGATATTAAAACAAATGTATGCTATCTGTCAGCTTTCAAAACATATTCGTGAAAAATGTTATTACAATGTTGCCTGAGTTTCGACATAATCGTAAAAAATGTGTATAAATTTTGATTTTTCAGTACCCTGTATCTTGAAAAGGACGCCTTTACCAAAATTTTTTTATTGAGCAAAACCAACCTAACCTTTTTGGAAATACCCTGTATAATCTGACTATTTTTAAGAAATATTTTCAACCGGAAACCCCATCAAATTTGACCCATATCCTCAGTTTCTTTCAGACAAGTACCTACATAAACAAATATAAATTGCATTGGTCATTTCAATATTCAGTAATTTTGCAGATTTGTATATACTATCCTAGCTGTACCATGCCACGCTTTGCGGTGGCACCTGGTAGCATGGATAAGAAATGAGGAACAAAACAAAGCATATGTTTCATAGAAGTTTAATCGTGGATATACAATATTTTTCGTTTTTCCTTTGTTGGAGTAGATGTAAAGATACTGGAGCACGCATCATGCAGTTATCCATGTGAGCCCTGACTAAAATAACTCCAAACGTGAGAGGTCCTGGGTCAAAAAGAAGAAAGATGCTTTACAATGTAGTACAGTCGATTCTCTTATATGGAGCACCCTTATGGCATAGATCCCTAACAGTGAAAAAGCACAGGCAACTATACACGAGAGTGTAAACAAAATGCTCAAAAGGGTCATTAGTGCGTATCGTACTGCGAAGGCCTTGCAAGTGGTTGCATGGAAAATACCTATTGTACTGATGGTAGCAGAAAGAGAACGATTATACAGAAGAGACGGGGAAACTAAGGAAGCGAAGGCAGCCTAGCAAACTGACAGGAACTGTGGGATTATACCGAGAACGAGGCGCAATGGACAAAAACTTTAATACCAAATGTGCGAGACTGGGTGGAGTACAAATATAGAAGAGCGGACTATTTTCTGACACAAGTCCTCACAGGTCATGGCTCGTTCAAAGTTGACACAAAAAGAATTGGGAAAACAGATGATGATTTGTGTTTGTACTGTAAAGCAGTAGACACAGTGGCACATACAATTTTTGAATGTGATAGATGGGGAGAACAAAGGGGGTTGGCGCAAGTATAGGGTTCAACCTTAATCCACAAAATTTAGTGGAGACTATGATGAGTGGAAGAGATACTTAGAATAGAGTACATACCTTCATAAAAAGATTGATGCATCAGAAAGAGCTAGAAGAAAAACAAGAGGCAAGCCGAACATAAAGTGATCAATGCACTTCACTCCTGAAGATATGCGACCAGCGGTTTCAGGGTGGAGAACAGATCGAAAAAGGGTTTTTTTTAGTCAGTAGGAGTCTGACACTACCGGTATCGGTGCCCTATGCAGGGTTTTTCCCCCAACAAAAAAAAAGTTGTCCTTGTGAGAAGCATGCTAAACCGCTATAAAAATTGACCATAAGCATTATTGATTGTGATTGCGAATTGCCAATCAAATTGGGAGTCGTTACAATATTTTAAATTGAAATGGTGGAATTCGAGGATAAGGAAATCTTCACCTTTGAAAGATGCTTCTACAACATTGATAAATATTTTAACTACGAGTCCCATGCCGTTGCAGAGTTTTAGCTGATTAATATTTTGAAACATGATACTTGGCACACCTATTTTCGATTTTAATAAGTGTGGTGGCATCCCTGGCAGATCAAGTGAGTTCAAAAATTCCGTCGAATAATTGAAGGGTCTAGTGCGAAAAGGGTATAAGTGC
Source organism: Galeruca laticollis (assembly GCA_963921935.1). Classification (NCBI taxonomy): domain Eukaryota; kingdom Metazoa; phylum Arthropoda; class Insecta; order Coleoptera; family Chrysomelidae; genus Galeruca; species Galeruca laticollis. The sequence continues at coordinate 86,586,034 of OY998176.1, read as the reverse complement.
CAAATGTTTTCTGTGTAATGGGGGCTGAAGTTGATTATTGGTACATAATTCAGCAGAATGAGTACAATAACCGAAAGACTGGAATGTGCCAGAATAGGATGATTTAATCTTGGTATACGAATATAAAGTTTGATATTTCTATAGTTTCTGGAGTTTGATGTACCGTTTTTGCAATACTATAAGCTTCACGATGTCCTACAAAATAATCAATTTTCATGAAAGAAATTTTATTTAATTTTTGTTTAAATCGTGAACAGAGAAGAAGAGCCCATTTTCAGAAACATAGTCTTCATCCTCCTGGTCGAGATCATCTTCGATAGTGTTCACTCTTGCTTCATTATTTTCTTTGCTTTTCTTCTTCCCCTCCTTGTTTGTTTTTGGTCCGTTTGTAATATTGACGTAAAAATCATGATGAAGTATATAGTCCAAAGAGTATGTAAGTTTTTCCACTCTTCAGTCGTAATTTTTAGTGGAATTGAATGCATCTGCTGAAAAACTTCATCCAACGAAAAGTTTGGACCTCCAGATTTTCCAGAGGAGCAGACACCAATCGAAAATGGAAACGAATCATCAAGAGAGAGAGAAACTAAAATAGAATAATGTTGTCGCATTGTCCTCGTACTTGAAATGGGAAATTTGTTGGAACTTGATTAGATTTTTTTTCAGAATTTTTCTTTGGATAAATAATAAGTTTATCTAATTTTTCGAACGAGTAGAAGTCTTTCTGTGTCATGTTGTAGACTGTAAAATTCTTTGATGATTTCTTGATAACATTTATCCAATCTCTGGAATAAAAACTTGTGGATTTTTCCTTTTGTTTTTTTTCTATTACAGCGAAATCTCGATAGCATTCAATATAGGTATGCCCCACTTCCAGAAATGTATGATGAATTTCCTTTATTCGACCTATTTACACCAAAAACATGAATAGTTTTCACATATATCTATTTTTATTCTGACCCTACATGAATCACTATATGCGATGATATATTTTATGTTCGGGGGATGCGACTTGATAAACTGTAACAGGCAAGACCCTATCTGTTGGGAACCCCAAGTATGTATTTCAGCTTTCTCCGTGATCAAATTGTGAATGCAGAAATTGTAGATCCAAAGTTGCCTGAGATAAAATACTGTTGATGTCTCTAGCAAAGGAGTGGGTAAGGTCTGTTGTAAATCGAAACATATTACCAGTGTTTTTGATTATAATTTAATTGAACTTCGTCGACTGGCGTAGACATTCAACTATATTAATAATCTTAATCTGACAACATTAATGTCGAAATTAATAATTTATTAGAAATGCCTGTGGATATGGTGTACACACTAGATGTAAATTGAGTGAATGAAAACGACGAATACTCAGTGTGTATTAGTTTATTACTTTCAGGCTAAGCGCTTTCGGCTGTTAAGCCATTATCAAAGCCGTCCTATGAAAAATTACAAAGATTGTGAAATTTTGAAAAACAATTTAAAAAAGGTTGAACTTACGTCATTTAAAAAAGTAGTTGTCAAAGCCATCAAGTTGATCAAAAACAATACTCAAGATAGAATCATCGTTATGATTGAGTCATTGGAACAAAACATTAAAATACCCTTACACCCTTACACCCATACAATAGGGTATTTTAATGTTTTGTTCCAATGACTCAATCATAACGATGATTCTATCTTGAGTATTGTTTTTGATCAACTTGATGGCTTTGACAACTACTTTTTTAAATGACGTAAGTTCAACCTTTTTTAAATTGTTTTTCAAAATTTCACAATCTTTGTAATTTTTCATAGGACGGCTTTGATAATGGCTTAACAGCCGAAAGCGCTTAGCCTGAAAGTAATAAACTAATACACACTGAGTATTCGTCGTTTTCATTCACTCAATAATAATTTATTATATACAAATTTACAATGAATGTTACAAGTTTATGAATGTTTGAAATTCGATGGTTTTCAGATCGGAAGGTAAATAAGAATTTAATGATTCGGGATGATGAGTACGCACTTGCTCGTATAGCAACTAAATAACGATATGTTAGACTTAGTAACTCTGACTGTTTGAATTTGAGTTTACTTCGATATGTAACGACGACTCACATAATTTAAGTAATGACTACTTCGTAATGTAATGATGACTCTTCGTGATTGAGCGATAAACTAAACTGAGCGCTGAACTCGATTGAGTGTTGAACTGACTTTGTTGTTGAGTGACAAACTTGATTGAGTGTTGAACTCACTTCGTCGTTGAGTGTTGAACTCGATTGAGTGTTGAAATAATTGAGTGATGAACTCTAAAAGTAATTAAGAAATGATGTGTTTCGACTTAACTGCTTAACTAAGTGCGAATGCTTCCTCAATGAGTGTTGAACTCACTTCGTTTTTGAGTATTGAACTGATTTTTTCACGTTATAAGACGTGTCAAATAGAAATCTGCAAAGGGCGTGTTTACACGTGGATTGGGTTGACTAAAAAGAATTAAACATTTCCTATTGGCCAGTATCATTTTTTGACTTGCCGGACCATTGACAAGAATCAACAATGGACGCCTCCAATAGATATTTCAATTACTATTGAAAGGTGAGGCCGTCCTATTGTAACCTTTCACTCAGAAAGGTTATTCAAACATTTATTACGAACCTTCCGAACATCTACCATAGAAGTTCAAATACAATGTGACAATCAGTCTTTTACGAATTTTACAAGGTGCTATTTAGTATTCTCCAAGCAATACCATTTTACGCCGTTTACGATTCGATTAACACAATAAAATAATAGTGTGAAACGTGACATTTTCCTAAATTTTTAACTATAGGATTTCAAACACAATATGACAATATGTCTTTCACGAACTTCACAATGTGTTATTTCGTTTGCTCTAACAATGCTACTTTACAAATAATAGTGCCAAACGTGATATCTAACAATCTACAAATAAAGTGAATTTACCCTTTGAATGCACAAAAATACCGAAAGGATACAAAGAGATCTACAAATACCTTAACACATTTTTACAATACTACCAAATAAAATGAATTTACGCCTTGAAATGTATAACAATGGCGAAAAAAAGCAAAATGAGTTTCATATTTACAAATATTTTACACGTTTTTAAAAAGTACCGTAATCTATACAATTCAAGATTTCCTAATCTTGAACAACCAGAGTATCTGATGAAGACTTGTAGGTCTCAATGTCAACATTTTTGTAGTCAACGGCTATTTGAACTTTTCGCTGATGAACATCTAGAGAAACTTTGCTCCAATTCACTATTATCTCATCGTTGGAATGTTTGATTAAATTTTGAAGTCTGTCACATTTTGAGCAGGTATCAGTGTGTGGCTTATGGAATCTCAGATTGAATTCTGTATTGAAAATGTGTCGATAGTAAGAGAGTTTAACTACAGATATGTTGTTGAGTGCAGAATTCCTTATAAAGTGAATACATTTTGATAATATTCAAATCCGTTGATAAGTATTTTGTATTGGAGTTGTCCTTTCTCGAGTAATGACTTTTGTATCTTGGAAATCTCTTGATATGCTGGATCACTTTATTTCGAGTATGTTCATCAATTTTGTTAACACTAGGGGTTTTCCCATGAGGTCAGGTTTGCAAATACATAAGCGTCCAGATTTTTCACAAACTGTTGTTAATCGTCTATTAGTGATGTCGAAAGTCTTAAGGAAGAAATTTTGCAAACCCGCTTATTCGTAATCATTATTTTGGTACTGAAAGTTCTATTATTCCCATTTGTTGCTTTTTGACTCTTGACATCATCCTTTTTTATACAAGAAGCAAGATAATTTGAATTTTGTAAAATTTGTCAAAAAGTTTTATCTGTCTCCTTCAGAAATGATAGTATTACACTTATATCTACATACATGATCATATTTTCTCAATCTTTTTCTCTCATGTATAACATTTTTATGACACGTGTATTCTTTTCCGGCAGTTCGCAAATGTTTACGTTGATTTCTTTTCCAGTTTTCCTCGTGTCTCAGCTTTTTCCTTGTTTTGGCCGGTTTTGTATGTCCAGATGTAGAACTTCCACCTACTTCTTCATTTTCCGTATCAGATTGGTTTCCATCCTCATCTGGATTATAATCAGCATTCTCATCAGTTTGATAAGGGTCTGATTCTACACGAGATGCATCATACTCTGGAAAAACAACATAACCTAAATTCCTGAATTTTATCAAATTTAAAACAAACCTACTATCAATTTCATCCATATTTCATTGGATAAGTTGCACAACGAAGGCAAATGTGGCACATATCTACTGAGCTGATAAAACAACAGGAGTGAACACTATTTTTTACGAAAATAACGCAATAAACAAGACTATCTTCTGTGAAATGTATAGAATAGGAATCTAAAGTTAGTGCAAAACCGTTATAAGTACACTTAAACCGTTTTTGCAGGAATACTTTTCACAAACTCTGTGAGAGTATATTTACTGGCCCCATATATGGCAGTAGCGCTCAGTTTAAACACTTACATCGTTTATGCACGAACCGAACTTGTTCTTAGGTATACAAATCTGCAATAATACCGAAAACCAAAATTTTGCATATATACCCTTTTTGCACTAACTACTTCATCTACTTCTACAACGGTGTCTATCGACTTGTATTTAATTTCCACAATTTGAATTCTGGATTAAATAACATTATTAACTTGATAGACATTTTGATTCTTGGCGGCAAGTATAGTTCGTTCACTGAGCTAATCGTGATTGTTATAATTAATTTGAATATTAGGAAATTTTCGATCAGGTCTTCTTTCGATGTTACTAAATTAGAAAATTATGGGGAAATGATTATCGTCTTGACGTCTCATAGACTGGCAGTTGTCCGTTTCCAATATCCAGTAACTGTTGTGAAAATAGCTTGGCTGATTGATTGACTTCAATCTTCAATGTATGTACGTGTTACTACAGTGTCGAATATTTCACTAAAGCATTTATTCCGTCCGTTTGTGTCGATCGAGAAATTAGAGGCAATGCTTGTCTCAAATCTCCTGTGAACTATATCAATGCATTCCCAAATGGTTGAACGTTTCCAGACAAATGTCGCCAAAATTTGATCAATGGCGCGGTTGCTAGTAAACAGATGATCGTTAAAAAAACTGATTTATCGCGGTCGCGGGTATGTTACTGTCACGAAAAATAGATAAAAACAATCTTTGAAGTAGGTTGTATATCATGTCAAAATTTGAACTCAATCAGTGCAGAACTTTTTGAATTTTTGAAGCGTACACAAACCAACTACATTATGTCCAATTAATTCAATGAAATAAATTTGTTTTAAAGTATGACATTGACATCAATTTAATTACATTCGAGTGAAATTCGGCCAAAATTGATTTCTTTAAAAACAAATAAAACTGTTTATACTACCAAAATTAGGTAGAGGTAAACGTATAATATTTTACATAAAGTACAGTTCAAGGTTGTGCCGCTTGAATAGAAATCATTCGATTCAGTTTTTTACCGTTCCAAGCAAAAAAGTACAAGTATAAATGTGTGAAGTCCAATATAGTTATTACGTTAATCGGTATTAGACAGGGTGATTCATTAAAATCGTACAAGGACGGCGATCTGATCCTTTTTTTAAGCTAGAAGTGGAAGAAAAAACAAACGTTTTCTTTGAAATAACACCAAATATTTTTGATATGTTTATTGAGTTTCGAAGTGGTTCGAAGTTCTTATCCCAATTTTTTTAATATACTAACTGCCCTATCAATTTATTGATAGAAAATGTACACTTTGCTTTAAGCGAGTGAACTTGCAACAGTGATTAAAACTTGCTGCAATTTTGGATATTCTTTACCTAAGCATAACTATAAGGAATATCGGAAAAAATTAAAATTCTTTTTTTTTTGTAATGTTAATTTATTTAAATCCAAAATACTTTTATCTTAATAACCAAACAGACAAATTATTAACTACACCAGTTTTTATCAAAATACCTACTTAATTTTATTTTAACGATAACGTTTATTTTCTGTATTTAAGTGTAAAATGAAATAAAAGTATCTGGGTTTTTTGTAGACAGTTGCTTGAAGTTCAGTCGAGATTTTCAATTTTGAAAAATAATGATTATTATTATTTTTAGGGAAGGCAAAATCTAATGCTGTGCGAATTACAGAAGATAAAGTCAAAATATCTAGTTTATTTTTAATTTTATATTTATTTTATGTTAAATAATACCAAAGATTAAATATGTATTATATTTATAGAAAGAATAAAAAATTTTAAACCATTGTTGTTTGTTTATATATAATCATCCTCAAAAGTGATAAGGTCTATATATCTGTAAGCCAGACTCATTAAATATTATCCTGACGAATGTCGATAAAATTGTTTGAGAAAACACTAGAACTGATCAGCAAACATATTTGAAGAGCTGAAACCTGATCCTAAATAGTATATTTTTTATCAAATAACAATAAGTTATTTTGCTGACTTGGAAAGCTTCATTAGTGTTCTGATAAGACTTCTCTAGTCATCATCATTATATGTCATCTGTTTGCAATTATTGTTGAAGTAAAAAATTAAGTCTTGGCTTTTCCATTGTACTATTTCTTGTACTGCTTCGATTTTGAAGGTTTTGATGTATTATCTGATTTGAGATGTACTAGAAAGTACCGGTTGTCAAAGAATCTTAGGCTGTGCTATTTGTAAAATATAAGATTTGCTGGTACAGCTCCGCAAGTCTATGTCAATGTCTTGTACAGTAAACGTTGGTTTCCTAAAGCCGTTTTTTCGAATTTCTGCAGAAAGCCAGTTAAAATACCTCATCTACAGGTGTAGTTGTTTGCACCCAATCATTCCAATAGAAACCGTCAAAAAACCAGAGGAAAGCAGGTCAAGTTCGGTCAAATGTAACGATTTTGCTCACTGTTTTCTTCAGTTATAATAAATCGGTGCAACGTGAGCTCTTTGCAGAAGTTCGTACTGTCATTAAGGAATATTACTTTAAACATACGCGCCATTTCTTGAAGAATATTAAGAAAAAGTCGGGCTAAGTAGCAAAACAATGAATGGCTTTTGTATCACGATATTGCATTATATCTTTGCTTGTTAATGATCTTTTAGCAAAAATAACACTGTAATCATGCCGCAGTCATCGTTACTACTTCACACATGAAAATATGGGTTTAACCACGATTGAGGGGATGAAGGTTGCATCACTGGAAGAGCTCAAGGCCATATGAAAAACGCATATTAGAAATGCATTGAGGAATGAAAAAATACATAAGTTTATTTTATCTGGCGAATATTACTTTCACTTAAATACTTCAAAATGACATTGAATGCAAAACAAATGTGGAGTGATTCTGGTGTGGAGCCCCAAACTAAATATTATCGATTATCACAATTCAACTGTATGAAATAAACGGTTTTAAAGATTGAAACTAACTTTTCCGCATCTGTGAGGTGCCCTGAACAATACTCTATCATAAAATTAGTCACCTGTATATACTCCGGAGGCTGTATCGAGCAAACAAACTGAAATTTCTCCAAAAACGACAAAAATGTCGCACTTAAAGTACTATAGCACATGTTGTACTGGCTCGGGTGAGCTGAAAATTAATAGGGTTCATCTGTGAGATGTCCTGAATAATCATAAAATTGGTGACTTGTTGCACTCCGGGGGCTGTATCGTGCTAACAAGACATGTGACGAAAAGTGGGCGACGACAACGACGACGACATACACACAGGATTTTTCTCATCTAAAAATAGTTTTTTCGTGTTGTTCTTGTTGAAAAACGTAAAAATTACTCAAAAAATGTTTTCAAAATTTCAAATTTTTTGGGGTTAACCCATACTTTTCTCGCATATTAGATAGGTAGGGCGGAAAAGTAAAAAAAAATTAATCAGGGTTGCTACCGAGTAAGATGGTGACGTTTATTCTCTATTAAAAAGAGTAATCAAACTTGTTCCATGATTTTAGAGACACTCTGTATATTACAGCTACTCACGAATCATGTAGATATATGCTCGTAGAGAAAATAGCTAATGTGGTATTCGTATAATCTAATCAAAAGTTAAGAATATAATATGAAACTTTTTTTGAATATCTTATCCAATAAAAATGTAATGATTATCTTGAGCATGCAGGAAAACGTTTCTTCATTCACAATACAAGTCATTAATGATTCAATTTAATCCTAATTACCTTTTTAAAAAATTGAATTCTCACAATAAACAAGAAACAGCTGCTTCTACAGTTAAGTCATTATTCGATGAAGTTATTGTTACCACTTGAAAAGGTGGCCTAATAAAAACAAGAATAAAACGAATATAAATGGATACAGTTATATGGAGATGCCATCCAAGAATTTAAGACGCGGTTGTGAATGTGGAATTAGTTTAGTTTCAACTTCGCAAGTAATCATGGTGAGGAATATTGTTGGTATTATATTTTTAGGGCTTGTTTGTACTGGGATTGAAGCGAATGGTAAGTTATTTTAATTTATTTAATTATGATGAATCGTATATTTAATAGAGGTTAATAGATATTAAAATTTTATTACAAAATGTTTAAGTTGTTAATAGAAAAATATATTTCAATAATAATTGTTTTTTACGGAAATGCATGACCTGAAAATAACGTTTGGTGCGAAATGTAATAATCAAAGCCATCCAGTTACAAATTTAATTGTGTAAAGGTATAGGCATACAGAATGCAAAATTGAATAAATGGGACGAGCTAGAAAAAACGCTGGGAAATCAATTGGCATTTCAATTTTTATATAGGGTGTGTCATATAACAACGAACAACTTTCTTATTTTAAATACAGCACCCGGTATAATTCAATATTTTATCTGTTAAAAAAAATTAAGTTTTCCGATTTATTGCAAAATGTAATAAAACAATTATTTATATCAAAATAAAGATGATAGAGAGAGATAATAAAGAATGAACCTGTGCAACAGAAAGTTCCGACGAGTGAAAATATATGATGCGATAGGAGAAGATAGATCGTTGCTACTACGTGTAGCTCATAAAAAGTAGAACATTTTTCCAAAAATAAAACAAAAAATCTTAATAGGAACTCTGCGCCGTGTTCAAAAATATTTCATTATTATACAGTATAAATCTCAGATTAGCAAATAAAATATATATGTTTTTTTTTGATTTTTTCTTGCCCCAAACTTCAAGTCATATTCTTAGCTCACTTGCGGCCCTTCCACTGCTTTGCCATATTTACAAAGTCTCTTTAGTTGTAGGTAAAATGAAATTACAAGTTTAATTGAAAATTTGTGCTTTTAAAATTAATAATACTTGAATTTTATTCAATAAATGCCTATTCTTATATAAATTTTAAACAAGTATTTGTTGTATCCATAGATACCTTTATGGTTATAACTAAAAGTGGCAACATTGCTCAAAATTTTAGTACCTGTTTTATGTGAAATATATGTTTTGTTACACGAACCTTGTTTTTAAAAACTTTTATTCACTTAAAAATACAAAATATCGCCTTGCAATAATAACGGTAAAAATATAAATTGTACAAACAGGATATGTAGATTAAAAATAACATGCCGACTAAATGAAATATATTTACAATCATCGTGCCTATATATTTATACGTTGAATGTGCTGATGTTGCACCAACGGTCGTAGCAGTACCGGAAACCAGGCGGTACGTCGGCAATAAACAGGATGTAATTCCTCCATCCCCAGATAGATCCATACAGGGTGTGGATTGATTACTCATCTTCTTCTACTTGGAAACTTCTCGGTTTTGGTTTTGGATCAGTTGTGACTTCATTGACCATTTTTGTTCTCGGTGGGCGTTTACATCTCGACTTCCATTTGAAAACACCAACAAGAAGTGCGATTGCAATTACGATGCATAGGGGTGTAGACCAAGCGTAGGCGTAGTTGAGTGGAATATTTCTCAAACTAACTTCTTCCATTCGATTTTCTTCTTTTAGGAGTTGGTGAACTTTGTCTAAGGAAATGTCTTAAATTTTGATTTTTCCAGAGTGAATTCTTTCCTCGTTCTCGATCTTTATTTCAGGAAGTAGTAAAGGTTGACCTTGGATGAAATCTTCGTGGTTGGTGAATACGTTTCTTGCAATTTGGAAGTTACAGCTCGGTGGTAGTTCTATAAAATAGGTGACCTTTAGAGATATAAAATCGGTTTTTGTACAAGTGGTTTTGATTTTTGTTTCTTCTTATACGGCGATGTAATGCCCTGAATTTATAATTTCAATAATTTCGTTTTCTATGATAATTGGCACTGGTACAAATTTCGGTTGATCTTCAGTTTTTAGTTGCAACAATTGGTGGATGCATTCTTTGGATTAGGCATCTACCATGGGTTTTTCGTTGGGGCAAGAATACAGTTGGTGGATATTTTCACATTCTTGATCTTCGTACTCGTACTGACCTTGCATTGCCAGAAAAGGCTTAGGTGGGAATAGAATACAGGTGAAAATAAGAATAAGTTTCGGGTTTAACTAAGGGAAAGTGAATAACGAAAACAATTCTGTCTTTAGAGTAATAAGAATCAACGGTTAAAATGTTGTAATATTTAAATAAATTTTGAGTATCAATGCCAAAGATTAGGGTATTAATTGGATAATATTTGAGTAACGTTTCAACTATAAATTCTAGATGTTCAAACTTTAGAACACTATAATGCAACGCTTTTAATTTTGCAAATGCCATAGAATTTTCAATATTATTTAGTAGTTCTATTGAGATTTTAAGTGCTGCTTGTATTTGATCGAGAGTATTTTTGGCTAGGAAATAAGAGGAAAAATCATTAACAAATGTTTCAAGTTCAGAACTTAGCTCATTTAGTTTTCCTGTTATCTCTTCTTCATTTTGTTTAATTAGTGAGATTCTACTGTTATAATCGTCTATGATTTGACTGGCTAATGATGTTTGTTGCTATATCTTTTTGATTTGAACTTAATAAAACAATGGCATCATCGTAATGTTTGCTATCTTCTGCATCTAAGTTACTAAATATGCTTTCAAATATTGTTCCTAAACCATTTAAAATTCCTCTCTTAATTCTTTTACTGCCGTGTAGAAAATTTAATTTATCTTTGCATTGCTTAATTTGATATTTTATTAAATTAATCAAGAATTTAAGTTCATTTGCAAAAACTTGATTTTTGATATTAATTACCTGCAAAACATTTTCGAACTGATTTGTTATATGAAGTAATTCGGTTTCTATAGGGTTTAGATCAAAGTAATGGTTAAAAGAATGATAGGTAGATTGTAATTTAGCATTTCCTAATTTGTATGGGAGTATGTCTAGATTGGGCTCCAAACTAACAATTTTAATTTCCTGTGCCTGCCTTGCTACTACCAGCGGGAGGAAGATTCTGTAATGGTAGAACTTTTTGTAATAACCTAATAGACCTAAAAATTGTTTTATTTCTTAAGTCGTTTTTGGAATTGGGAATAATTTAATAGCTTCAATTTGGGTTTGGTTTAACACCATCTTTCGTAATAATGTGCCCTAAATAAGCGGTTTCCTTTTTTAAAAATTCACATTTATCTAACTGAATTTTGAAATTGCTCTTCGAAAGTCGTTGGAGTACCTTTTTCAAATAAACCGAATAAATTATTATATCGTCGAGATGTACTAAGCACATTTCTCCTAGTAGTCCTCTGAGGATGTTGTCCATTACGCTTGAGCATTTCTTAAGCCATAACTCATCCTTAAATACTCGTAATACCCCTTTTCTACAGTAAACGCTATTTTTGTAGGTCTTCCGGGTGCATCTCGATTTGGTGAAAATCCGATGTTAAGTCTAATGTTGAAAAATAGTTACATTTACCTAGTTTGTCCATAATTGTATCTATACGAGGTACTGGATATATGTCAGGAATGGTTTTCTAGTTGACTTTTCACCAATCCACGACGATTCTCCACTTCTTTTTGCCAGAAGCGTCAGCCTTCTTTGTGACGATCCAAATAGGTTATGCTCATGGTCTGATTATATTTTGCTCTAACATTTTTTCTTTTTGTAGTTTAACTTCTTCTTTATGGACGTATGGGTAAGGGTAACTTTTAGTATAAACAGGTATTTGTTTTGTTTTGATGTGTTTTTCAAGACATTTAGTGACAAAATAAACTTTTAAGTTAATTAATTTAATGTTTTTGGATTATCATGATTCGTTGGTGCCAAGTTTGTCAGAAAAACAGCCGAAATAACCAAGGCCATGTGTCTACAATCCCATCCTCACTTTTTCTAATTCGTTAATTATTTCACTACTAGCGTTTAGGATTGTTGGCCGCAAAAATAAACGTGTTTATGAATGAATAGCCTTCTCTATTGTATATTATTACTCCAAGGTATAAATAATTGTACTACAATACAAACATAATTACATTTGAAGTATATTTCAATCAATAATAAGTATTAATCGAAAGTAGAATTGTGTTATTCAATTAATAATTTTCTTCTCTTGCCATTTCTACAATATTTAAGATATCTGATATTAATTTGAATTTTACAATATGCTGATTAGACACTACGGATTACTGCTTAGTGAACAGTATCCATAAATGACTACAATCTGATTATCAAAGTCAATTCTCTTTCCCTGCTGCATCTTTTTGGGAGCTGCTAATAGGTGTAAGTCAGATGGGATATGATATTTATGGAGAGTATGGCAGCGAGTTCCAACTGAAAACGACGTAGAATAATGTATTTTAGGTAAAATATTTTTAATAAACCTGTTTCAGCTATATTTGCAAATAATGGAATTGGGAATCTACTTGCACCTGGAGATTTTACTGCATTTACAAATCCTTTAGATATCTTCAGGAATTCGTATAAAAGATGTCCTGTTTGCGCACCCTCCGTCGACAGTTATTGTACTGATAAGCTATTTCACGACTCCTGCTGTTGTAATAATCCTAATAATCCTTATGGTAAGTTTTTGATATTCATGTGATACTGTAGCAATTTCAACTTGAATTTCGCATAATAAGAATATGTTAACCAAGAGTGTATCTATATTCATAATTAACACGTTTAACTCCTCACATATCTTCATAAAGGTGTATATGGAGGCAGGTTTTAAATTATTTTCGACGCTGTATTTCTTTTTAAAGTAATTATACAGTTCTGATTTGAACGCCAAAGTTGTTCTAAGTATTGTTTTGAAGAAGAAGACCTACAATAATGGATTTCCATTTTTGGTAATGACTGAAAAAAATGTAAAAACAGCCGTATTTAAATCTGAGAATTGTGCCTTTCTTAATTCTTTTTCCCTTTTAACCTGATGGTCTAGTTGGGATTATATATAATGTTCATAGTTAACAGTATTTAATTCTTTTTTCCTACGACCACATAGGAAACTGACATATATTGCACTGTCTAGTTCTATGGAAAGTGGCCTTTATTCATACACGTACGGAAAAAAAAACTTATCCGTACGTGTACGGATAAAAAAGCTGTCAAATTGAATGTTGAAATTCTAGTCTACTGTTTGTCAGCAATCGAGTGTTCGGACGCTTAGCCCGCTCGGCCATTCCATCGCTGTTACGTTGTGTTCTTATCAAAGATACTTATATACTATATAAAGTAATTACAAATACACATATATAAAACCTCTCACATCTACATAAAAACGCAAGATTGTACATGCCTGATTCGGCAAAAGTATATCGCGTGGTCGTAGGAAAAATAGTGTAAATAACTTGCGCGAAAGTGATTTTTTACACTCGTGGGATTATCTCACTTGCGCCTCGTGAGACAATACTTCTCACTCGTGTGAAAAATGTCACATTCTTTTAATCCTAACGTGCCGCCGAACATCCGCCTGCAAACTCTAATCCTTTCCTTGTCCACTTTTAAAAAGTGTTTTATACAATATTTTCTTTTAGATTCATTTTGTTGCCCTCTTCATCTTCGTCACATTGTGCCCAACACTGTACCTGTAATTTTCTCTCATTCCAAGTCATGTTATTCCAAAATGTTTGAAAATCATTGAACGTTTTTCTTCAGTTATTTTTTAACACTGAATAACACGTTTTTCTACTAAGACTGCAATTGCACGGATCTTGCAAGAATTTTAATAACAATCCTTAAACTTTTAATCATTCATAAAAATGAGTTTTGATGCTCTTTTGACGAGTTTTTATATTTAAACAGCTATCGGGTGGCGGATCATTTCTTTCACCTTCGTTGATAGAACTTATTATCCGAATCGTGCTGCTTCTCAAGAATGTAGAAGTAATTTTTGGGCGGAATATTTATTATGTTATTTAAAGGAGCTTGGTTCTGTTCCGTTTCTGGGAATTGGGGGTTTTCTGACTCACTGGTAATTATATCAGCATCCTTTAAGTTTGTAGGAATAGACAATTCCAAGTGATCGGAATCGGCAAAATATTTGAGTTAACTTCACATGTGTTTTTTATATTTGCCAGTGGTTGAGCGTCAATGTATACAGCAGTTTCATTTGTAGTAATAACAGTCATTATTTGTGTATTTATATTTATACCAACACCCACTTGTGTATCACCAAGACACAATACTCCATCTTCTTAATGGTATAATATTCAACAGGACCTATACAAGAACTGCTTGATTGCTGCTCAACCATTTCCATTATCCGTTTTGTTCGAAATGACATCCTGCAATTAGAAATAAACATTTTTGTTGTTGATGTCTGACGGGTCTCTCTCTCTCTCTCTCTGCTCGTTTCCTCAATCATAAGGGTCGTGACCTCTTTGGAATACCTTCCGCATTTATAGATATTCAGCCTGGTGAAACGGTACGTGAAGGAGTTGGTCTATGACTTGTTTGATTTGATCAGACCATTTCATAGGTGATCGGCCTCTACTTCTCTTTACCTGTACTTCTATAAGCCTGTCTATATAGTCATCTCATCTTCTAGCTACGTGTCCAAAGTATTTCAACACTTTATTCATGTGTAATGATGATAGTCTGGTGGTTACACTTAGCTCTACCAGTATCGACTGATTAGTTCTCTTCGCGATCCAGGGGATTCTAAGCAATCTCATGTAGCACCGTTCAAAGGAATCAATATATTTGCGTTCTTTAGCTCTAAGTGTCCACGACTCTGAGCCGTATGAGAAGATTGGAAAGACCAACGTTCGGACCAGATTCATTTTAGTGGTTTTGGTTATGTATGAGCATTTCCATATTTTGGTAAGTCTCAGCATCGCACTCTTGGCCAAGACTATTCTTCTTTTAACCTCCTCTACGCATCCACCCATGTTGCTTATTACTGACCCCAGATATGTAAAGCTGCTTACCCTCTCAAGATCGTCAAGCAGGTGAGTCCTGTTTACGACGTTAAGGCTTATCCGCTATCATTAGTTTTGTTTTGATTCTGTTTATTGTCAGACCAAACTTTCCACTCTCACGCTCTATTCTGTTTAAGAGAGCCGCCATTTCCTCCTCCGTTGCAGCAAATATGGTAATACCATCAGCATAGCGTAAGCTGCTTATTCGATCTCCCCAACAATAATTCCACCTTTCCACTAATCTAGGGAGTTCCTCATTATAGCTTCACCATAGATGGTAAACAGTGTAGGTGATAAAATGCACCCTTGTCTCACACCTCTTTGTGGGTGGAAGTCTTGACTCATCATCTATTTTGACTACAGCGGTACTTTCCAAGTAAAGATTTTTGGTTAAGTTGATCAAGTGATCTGGAACGCCCATGTGGTTGAGTACTTTTCCCATAACCTATTCCAGTTGACAAAGTCGAAAGCCTTGCTGTAGACACTATATTCGCGGCATTTTTCTATCATTTGTCTAATGTTAACAATTTGATTTCGGGTGCCTCTACCCATCACGAAACCGGCCTGTTCTCTTGCAATTTCGTTGTCCACGTAGTGCCTCAGTCGGTTATTTATAATATGTAGCAACACTTTGCTTGAATGTGATAGTGTGCAATAGTTATTACATTTGCGAGTGGAGCCTTTCTTGTGCAGTGGAATCATAATCGATGTTGTCGTCTTTGGGCCATTGGGCCATATTCCGGTCTTACATATTAAATTACATATTCTGTGTATGATATTGACTCCCTCGTCGCCCAATTCTTTAAGAATATCCCCTGTGATTCCATCAATACCTGTCGCTTTATTATTTTTTAATTTCCTTCTTAGCTTATTTTACTTCGGTTTTAAGTATCTCTGGTTCTTTCTCCGTGTTATTGGTTTGCAGTTGTGTGCCTTTTCTTTGTTCGTCACAATATAACTCTTCACAATATTCTCTCTTTCTCTCCGTTATTTGCTCTCTGTCAGTTAGTAACATTCCGTTTTTATCCTCAATAGCCCATGTTTTTTGCTTAAAATATCTCGCTATTTCTTTAATTTTTTAAAGAGATCTCTTACTTGCTTCCTCTCTGCATATCTTCACACTGGCCATTGAGATAGGTGTTTTTGTCTTGTAGACAGCTCTTTTGTACAAGTCTACTGAGATGTTAATATTCTTGTCTCTGTTGTTCTTCGTTAAGTCCAGTTTTCTTAATATTTTTCCTCTGCTCTATAAATTGCCATATTTCTGGGGACATCCAAGGCTTCTTAGCAGGTATTTTATTTCTTTGTGACAGTATTTGTATATGTACATTTTTAACCGATGTTTTTAAATTGTTCCAGATAGTTTCGCTGTCCTCTGTGTTTTGTATATTTTGTATGTTGGTGTCCAACAGATCCCTGAATTGTTGTCCTTCAGACGGATATATCTCCATTCGTTTTGTCTTAGTTATTTTCCCTGAGGTATTTAATTTAATGCGAAGAACTGTAACTAACAACTGGTGCTCCGAATTGCAGTCCGCACTAGGATATGTCTTGGTATTCAGAATTGAGGATTTACATCTTTGATCATAATATAATCTATTTGGTTTGTATATCGATCCCCAGGTGATTTCCAAGTATAGAGGAGTCGAATATGGTGATCTTTGTGTTCTTTCATTTCTTTTTCTATTATAGCCAGTTTGCCGGGTTGCAGCAATCCTTGGACATTCTAAGTGCCTATTCGGACACCCTGACGAAGTTTAAGCATGGGTTTATTGGGTATTCCAGTCGCTTTGTTTCCACATGCTGCCTGGTCTCCTACGAACATATGGCCGGTTGCACATTTCATACCCGGAGGCCCGGAAACCCCCTGGCGCTGATTGCTAGTAGGGTCGCTTGGCATATCTACTGAACAAGTTCCTGACATTTCATTGAGTTTCATTGGTTTTCCATTGCCTTCCTCATCCTATGCCGTAGACCGTCTTCTTGGTTCGTCAGCCTTGAAGGCAAAAGTATGCCCTTGCTTCTACCTATTGAAGCTGGTTTGCCACTTACGCCGGATCCGCCATCTCGAAGTATATCCCTTCTGTGCCTTCTTCGCCGATGTGGACTTCACTCGTAACCCTGGGCAAGGGTAAGGCGTTACCCCGCAATACTGGGTCCCCAGCAGAACTTATCTGCACCCCTTACGATAAGCAGCTTAACGAACCTCTATCCAGAAAGAAGGAAACTCAAAAAGGAAAAATATGAACACCTTCAAATTTTCAAAAGAAGCTTGTTGCCTGATTATCACGACTTTTAAGACAATCTTCATTTTGCATAGTTTTTTATTGCTGTTCTTTAACTATTATTTTAAATATCAATATATTTAAACCAGTTTAATATTTGTATGTAGGTTTTAAGCTCATTTGTGTAAATTGTTCTTTTAATAAAAAATGTTTAGCAAATCTTATTCCTCTTGTATACGTCATAGGAATATTACGTATCTCCATATTTTTAAAAACGAAAAATGCGTATCTCCTGGTTTGAGTGTTCTTTGTTTCTCGTGTAAAATTTTGTTACATGGAGTTACGCAGTTTTTCCCTAAAAGGCGACGATATGCTGATGTTAGGCACACTGAGAGTAACACGGAATTTCCTAAGAGAAATTTGACAATTGGAAATACGTTTGCTTAATACCGGTTTTAGGAGGGAAACATTGTTTTGACAATCAGTTTTTGAGTACTTGAGTTTGAGATGGATTTAAAAGATCAATTTGCCCAAAAATTACGTGATTTTCTTATTAAGACGACGATATGTAGATATTTGACATCTGGATACATTAAAACAGTCCCGTTTAGAAACACATTACATCCGATTCGAGTTGTCTCTTAAGTTTGATTGTATTTACATATTCTATTTGGCGTCCATAAATAATATTAACATGGATAATTATGTCTATATTCTATGATATACAATAAAACTGAGAAAAGAGTCGTTCATGAATAAAATAAAGTGGAGCATCCTATTTTTCAAATAAAAGGGTTACTATGCTAATCTTTATTCACATGTAATCATTTTGAAGCATTTTAATTCCTTATTAATTAATTTAATGTGAATTTTAAATATTTTTTAACATAAAAGCTTAAAATATTTCAAGGCGTTTTGTTAATTTTGTTCTTTTTTATTTCAGAACAACTGCCGTACGAATGTAAATTCGCGGACTGTAGTTTTCTTCATGCAAATTCTTGTTATGAACATAAGCTAATCACTGCGTGCTGTTGTACTAGACTCTATCGATAAAAAACGGAACATTTTGTAGAAAATATTTATTTTGTATACAATAAATTATTTATTATATTGCTATTCTTAGTTTTTGTCAACCTCTTGCAAAAGATATTTCAATATTAGTCCCAATTCAATTACAAAAAAGGCCACATCAATGCTCAACAAATGTGGGTGGACAATTAAAAATGCTGCTAGTAACTATATGTGCTCATTGTTGTCTATGAAGATGCTGCGAGTGATTAACGAATTCACTATTAACAAATTAACGAGTGCTTAATAATAAAAATGATATTTTACGAACCGTTGAGATTAATTTTATTCTTTTTTATTTCAGAACAACTACCGTATAAGTGTAAATTCGCAGACTGTAGTTTTCTTCATGCAAATTCTTGCTCTGAACATAAACTAATCACTGCATGCTGTTGTATATAGTCTCTATGGATAGGAAAAACAAACAACAATTTGTAGAAAATATTTATTTTTTATATAATAAAGTATGTATTATATTGCTATTCTTAGTTTTCATGTCAACCTCTTGCATAAGATATTCCAATCAACAATAATAGATACTAGTTGATAATTTCAGTTTCAATTTACATTATTTGCAGAAAAAGGTTTTATATGCAGTAAGAATCTTTGACGTAAAAATTATTATAATTAAACCACACTCAAAAAGGCCACACTTCTAAACATATGTGAATGGATAGTGAAATTTAAAATGCTACCTGTGATTAACTTTGAGAATTTTATCGTTTAGATTAGTGGTTGGTTATTAGGTTTTTACGAGAAATAACTACCATGAATGGATTGAAAGATATAGGTTAATTGAAATAGCAGCAGAAATACCTAGGGTGTTTACACTATTATAACTTTCATAGGCAAACTACTTAGGCAAAGGAAAACTTCATGAAATAGTAATCATTCACTTTCTCTACTAAAGCTGTAATATTTATCCTAATAAATCAAGGAAGTGTACATCTTAAAATAAACGTAGTAGATTCGAACTTGACAGTAAGTTGTAACCATATATGCGACATGGAACGTATATTTTTTAAAGTAATAAATAAATACAGCATAGAGAAGAAATATATATGGAATTCATAAAAATAGATGTTCTACCTCCATTCAATTTAATGACATTACTGGCATTAAATAAGCTTTTTGTTTATAACGTTTTACTGAAATTTATTAAACTGTAATATTAGGTAGCTTCTTCTCCTTTGTTACTTAACCTAATCTGATAATTTCCTATCTTTATACCGTGGTCTACCTTGTCTGTGAGTTAGCCACCCTGAAAGAGTCCTGGGTGTGAAACATATATCCTCAACTTATAGTTATATATTTAGTACAGCAGATCATGGCTAAGTGGACTATATCCTTCGACCAAAGAAAAATAAATCAGGAAAAGAACTGCATGAAATATTTCGTAGCTGTCACAAGATAGATACCCATAATCATCATCTTACTTTTGTCGCGCAGTACCTCCAGATGGTGCTTAAGAGATAAACAAAAGTTGAGTATTTTGAACAAGTTTGAAAAAGTTAAACTAACGTTATACAGAAAGTTTAACATTTCGTTAACAAATGTGATGACTTTTGTGAAGTCCCATTTTCTTACTGCAGAATAGTGCCCTGCTAAGCGAATGTGCCGTATGTACAGAAATGACCATTATGAGGTTTTTAGATGGTTGTATTAGTACGAACATTTTGCGCTCTCTTTACTAAGCAAAAACGCCGTTTTTGCCATAATTATTGGAAACGGTTTTTTTGCACATACGGCACTTTCGCTTAGCAGGGAGGAATACTTTAAGCATATAATAAGAGATTCGCTGATGAGTAAAACAGATTTTGGGCTAATTTATACAATGGAATTTGCTTATTGATGTCAAATTGGCAATACAATGGAAATATAAAGGAGAACTATATTTCGGTGCCAATAAGAGAAAATACTTATAAACATAAAAGAAGGAGGAAAAGGGTTTATTTTTAAACCCTTCCTCACTATTTTGTATACTACTATAATAATTAAAATGATTAAAAATAACATAGAAATATCCTTTAGATTGCAAAGTTTAACCAATAAAACAATGTTTTCCTTTTTTATTTGTTGCATAAAAGAAATCCAAATTTGACATCTAGGACCCAGATTCAAAATTAGCGTTGAGATGTTCTGTTATACTAACACTGTACCTACTGATTTGTAGTACCTTGGGAAAATATATATAATATCGAAGAAATAATTCTTGAAAGCTGAATAATCTTGTGTCATATCTCAATCTTATTTCACTAGTTTTATTTAACACAGGTCAAAATGTAAGTAGTAAAATTGAAGGTTGTGGCAAAATATGGATAATATTAATATATTTTGATTAAACAATATTGTTTAAGGAAAAAGTCGGTATTGAATCCTATTATTTAAAAGATTGTTTTTAGTCATAACCAAAATAATGTATTTACAGAATACTAAGGAAGTAGGGGAGAGGTAGTAACAGTGAGACGGTTGGAACACTGAGACATGATAGTTTTGTCTGTATTGGATGATGCAGACTATTGACTAGTAACCCTAGCAACCAACAGAGGGCTCTCAATATATCAGATGCAATTTAGTTGATAAAGTAAAAAAGCAGTAACAGATGATCAGTTTAGTGCGTGACAAAGGAAATTTATTAGCCCTCTTTGAATTAGAATGTTTCCTGGTTAATAACCCATTTAAACGAGGTCTACTAGAAGTGTTTATTAGTGTCATGGTAGCACATGACTATAGTTTTTAGCTCGTAAATTCAAGATTTAATATTTTGTGAAAAGTATTTATAAAAAATGTGGTTTAGGAACACTGAGACTAGTCATAATTGGAACAGTGAGACGTGTCTCAGTGTTCCTAAGGCATGTCTTAGTGTTACTTATTGCATAGTGGCATTACTGAATACCAAGAAAGAATATAACAGACAGGGTAGTGGGGCGATTTACCGACACAGCAATGAGAGAAGCTGTTCTGTTAGTCCAACAAGGAATGAGTATCCGTCAAGCCGCTAGAGAAAAAGGTTTGTCTTTTCAGACTCTTGCCAGATATGTTCAAAAGTTTAGAAACGATCCTGATGTTAGAATGTGTCCAAACTATACAGTCAATCAGTTTTTCACTTCAGAGCAAGAGAATGAAATTTGTGATTATATTATTACATGTGCAAAAATGTTTTATGGACTCTCTCGAGAAGACACCCGTCGGTTAGTGTATAAATGCGCAATCCGAAATAAAATAAATATTCCTGAGAAATGGCATGCGTTCCAATCAGCATCCCTTGCCTGGGTAAAGGGCTTTCAAAAAAGACACCCCATCTTAGCGCTCAGAACCCCAGAAGGCTGCAGTTTATTAAGAGCCACTGGATTTAATAAATTTAATGTGGAGCCTTTTTTTAATAAACTAGAAGAAGTCTTACAGCGTCATCCTGCATTTGGAGATGGAACCAGAATTTTCAATTTAGATGAAACCGTGACGCAAACAGTACAGAATTGACAAAAGGTGTTTGCTTGTAAAGGTGTTCGGCAAGTCAGTAAGGCAACCAGTGCCGAACGTGGAACTCTTGTAACAACTTGTTGTATAGTTGGGGCCTCAGGTGTGGCTATTCCCCCGGCTATAATTTTCCCGCGTGTCCATTTTAAGGACTTTATAACAAACGGAGCTCCACCAGGAACCCTAGGGTTAGCTGCTAAGGGAGGATGGATGTACACCGAATGTTTTGTGCAGGTTATAAATCACTTTATCCGACATACTTCTAGTTGTAAAGAAAATCCAACTCTGCTAATAATGGATAATCATGTTAGCCATCTATCCATAGAGGCCATAGATATTTGCAAAGAAAACGGGTTGACTATATTAACTATAACACCACATTGTACAAATAAGTTGCAACCCCTGGATGTTGGGGTTCTAAAGCCATTCCAGACATTTTACAGCTCGTCGATCGATAGCTGGATGATGAGCCATCCAGGACAAACTTTTAGCATTTATAATGTTGCATCATGCGTGGGCATTGCTTATCCTCGAGCGATGACTCCGGTAAACATTACCAATGCGTTTAGGAAATGCGGAATATTTCCTTTTGATAGACATATTTTCAATGTGGAAGACTTTATGCCAAGTTCAGTAACTGATAGAGAATATACTCCATCTCCTTCAATACCAACTTTGCCTTTCCCAGGTCCTTCATTATCGACACTTGCCTCTCCAGGTCCTCCATTATCGACACTTGCCTCTCCAGGTCCTTCCACATCGACTAAGATCCAAGGAAATAATTCTGAGACTATGACAAATGACACTTCTGAAGCAACATTTCTGAGCCCGAAAATTTTTAGAGGTTTCCCGAAAGCTAAACCAAGAACAACCACTCAAACAACAAAACTGCGCAAAGGAAAAACCATGATAGCAATGACACTCCTGAACGCGAGGAATTACTAAGAAACAAACAGAATAAAATGAAACCAGACAAAGAAAGAGTAAAGAAAAATATATTTAAAAATGAAATAAAAAGTGGTGGCAATGAAATGAACCTTGCAAAAAAAAGCCAGAGAAGAAATGAAGAGGAAAGTGAATCTGAAGATGATAGTTTTGATATAGAATTGCCAGACTCAAGTGGTGGTGAGGATTATGTAAGCGAAGATGAAGAAATAAATGTGAACATGGGATTAGAACGAATGCCAGTTCCAGAACAATATGTTTTAGTGGAGTTTGAAAGTAAAGGAAAGTCTGTTTACTATGTAGGAGAAGTTTTGTCTACAGCAGGTGATGATGCTGAAATAGAATTCCTCCGAAAAAGTACAAAATGTTATGGAACTTTTATGAAACCTGATGTTGAAGACATATCACTTGTTCAGAAAAATAACATTAAAATGATATTGCCACCTCCGAAGCTACAAGGGAAGACTAAGCGTCAACAAAACCTCTTGAAATTTGAAATAACCTTCGATTCCTTAGATATTCGTCAAATGTCTCACTGTTCAGTTTTTTGTCGAACAGTGAGACACTAGCCAATTAAAAAAATATTAAAAAGCCAGAATGTTTTTCTAGATCTTCATATTTTCTAAATGAATATATGTTCTATATATAAGAGAGTAAGTTTACTTGTTTATAGAGTTTTACACTTTAATTTTTTTAGTACAAATTCTGGTGTAAACATTTTGTGTCTCACTGTTACTACCTCTCCCCTACAGATGGGGAAGTACAAAAGCCAAAAACCAGCAGTGGATGCAAGGAAATGACTGAAATGAGTTTACGGTTTAACTCTTAAACATTATTTGTCGACTTAATTTTCTTGACAGTGGTTTACACTAGACAATAAAAAAATAAGGTGTATGGAAAACAAAAGTCAGTTTCACAATGGGCAAAATAGTTTATCATTAGCTATAAAAAGAAGCTGAAGGCGAGATTCGAAAATGTTCTTCGATCAGTTTCACAATAGACAAAACAGCTTAAACCATAAGCTACAAAAAGAAGCTGAATATGATATTATGAAAAGTTCATCTAGTATCTTCATTAAAAATATAAATCTTATTGTTTGAATATTTATAATTCCATTAATTTTCTGCTGTAAGAGACTAAGACTATTTTGAATCTTATTCCGCAAATTAATTATGTTTTAAAAAATTGTAATAAAATATTATTCATTATACTTGTACTTTTTTTATAAATTGGAACATCTTACATATCTAACTATACTAATAAAATTTGTTTTTAGTGGCAAAAATTATAATATAATAAAGCACCGTTAAACCATTCGTGAAATGACTAAATTAAACAAGATCACATTTAAATAACACAAAATGAAAAACCACCTTATTTTGATGCTTAACGTTTATTAAGAAATATGAGCCTGTGGTAAAAGAATTAAATTTCTCAATTATCCGTGATTATAAAAATATAAAGTTTCACAGGCCTGGGGATATGCAACGTTTGTTGATATAAATATTATTTTATGCTGCACAAAATTCTGTTTCAGTAAAAATTTGTAAGTGCTAAAAATACAGATTAAATGGAAACCAATGATTGGGCGTATTTTATAAATTGATAAATATCAGTTTTCATAGATTTTTATACCAAGTCAGACTTACCAGCGACAGTTGAACGATATTAACATTTTATGCAGGTGGTGTCACAAAAAGATAGGACACAAATAAAATAACATATTTGGGTTCAGAGAGATCCTTCGACAGTTCGACAATGAATAATAAATTATATCAAAAATACCTTAAATAAACAGGAGGAGCTGGGAACGTTATGGATAGATAAACTAAAGCAGAGACTTTCATATCAAAACTTCCTTCTTCACGATGTTTATAGTATTGAACTCTATGTTGTGTGTGTGTTCAAGTTTCTGTAGCTTTTGTTCTTGTTTCTTAAATTTCTTGTGCTTCATCGTCCTGACACTTTCTCTGATTTTGTCATCTAAACAGTCAAATTCTACTGGCAAACATTTTTATGGACAGTTTAGAAAGAAAAATCTTTGAGAGAAATATTTCAAAAAATGTTTTATTTTAATATAGATATGTAGATGACATATTAGCTTGTTTTATGGGTAGTGAATGACAATTAGATATATTTTTCAACCACATTAATAATTTACACCCAAAAATTAAATTTACATTAGAAGTAGAAGAAAATAGTTCAATCAATTTTCTTGATTTATAAATTCAAAGAGTTAATAATGTACCTGATTATTCGATTCACCAAAAACACACATTGATGTGACTATTCCATACAGTTCCAATCATCCCATGTCCCATAAACTAGCGGCATATAATTCAATGATACATAGAGCATTTTCAGTTCCTATGAACAAATGTAATTTTGATAGAGAGATTAACACAATTAAACAAATAGCAACATCCAACGGTTACCCATTACATATGATAAATCAACTAATTAGTAAAAAAGAGGAAAAAAGTGGCATTACAACTAATATTTCCTAAACAAACTAAAGAAATAAAAACTTATAAAACCATTACACATGCAGGAAATATTTCAAAGATAATATCTTTAGCAACAAATACAACGATTTCTTTTAAAACAGAAAGTAACATAAGTACAAAGTTGTTAAACGTAAAAACAAAAATATCACCATTAAAGAAATCTGGTATATACAAACTTAAATGTCCAGAATGTAATGCTGTCTATTTGGGTCAGACCCTTAGACATTTTTAAATCCGATACAGTGAACACTTACGAGCATACAGATTAAAACAACCAGATAAATCCCACTATGCCAGACATCTACTTGACACCAATCATTCATTGACACAGAACTAGAAGTACTACATATTTGTGATAAGAAACAAGAACTGGATTTCCTTGAAGAATTGGAAATTAGAAGACAATGTACGTATTATCCTGCTATCGATTTTACTTTTAAACCCTGTTGGTCACATATGTGGACCTCACATTTTTTTAATAAAAAACAAACTAATTTTTGCAAAACCTATATGTATATGTTTAATTACCCTAATAAAGGTACACTATATAGAAAAAAAATCTCTCACAATTTCAAATTCAGGGCCGAAAGGGTTAATGCTACGACTGTTCTAATGTAATATACCGAACATCGTCCTCTCTTTCCCATAACCCAAATTATATTGGTTAATTGTGTCAATATTGTGAGCTCTTATTGGTTCATATGTATTTACTCTGATATAAGGGTCCATATGATATAACTTCATCTCTCGTTTAAAAACTATTCAAAAGTCGGATATATCCATTTTATTAATCATATTTTGTTTCAATATGAAATTCCTGCCTAAATCAACGGACTGTAAAATGCTCTGAACAATTTCAAATTTATATAAACTATATATTTTTTTCAGTGAATATTTAATTATTATATTCTTATGTAACTATTTGAAACAGAGAAAATAGTAACCGTTTATGCATCAAAATGAGGTTAACATTGATAATTGGAACAAACTCAGTCTTTGTTACGAAATTAACAAATAAAATATGGCACAAAAATTATATGATCACTATATTACTTTAAAATCAATTCCTATTTTATTGTGAGGATACTTTTATACACATTGATTTGCTTTGTTAACATATAATCACATTTTGTGCGATATAATTGTTACAATAAACATAACACGGAAACATATTTTCATACAATTCATATTAAAAGTATAACATAGTCCATAAGAAAAGAAAAAAATTGTTATTACCAATTAAAGTTAAGAAAATATTGTTTATCCAAAAAAAAATAGTTTTGGATGTATTGGAGGATATAGATATGTGAGATAAACGTAGTTGCAATGGTTGATATTCATTTTTGGAAGCATAGTGTTCAATGAAAGTGACAATCGTGTTTGGAACTACAAAATATGAAACAATCCAAATCCTTAAGGACTCCGAACTCATCAGTGAAATACAATATATATTATGATGTCTTTGTTGCTCCTTTGAGCGTCTATCTGTCTAAATTTACCAGATCTAGTAGATACTTAGTTTACTTTAAAGATAGTGCGTTTAGTCTAGGTTTATACAAAACCCAAACTTTACATGATTGTACATCCTTCTTAAGTACTAATTTTTCAGTTTGCATATTCAATTAACAATGCGTGTCGTAAGCTTTTATTTTGTGTGTTTAAAAATATATTCATTTGGTATGTAAAACAGTACAATAGCCTTGTCTAATTTCATTTGTATTATTTGAACAAAAAATATTTTTTGAAGATTATTTCATAATACTGCCACTGAAACGTACAGATAAATATAGGATTTTTGATCAGGAATTGGCCAAAATGGAAATAATTAGCAAAAAAAATTCTCCAGAATGTTTCAGCTCCACCAATTAACGGTGTTGCCATATGGCAACGTAAATTTGAATCAATACTTGTGCTGCTATCTATTATAAATCACGTTAAGTTCGACTTCGGTTGAATTGCACGTATCTGCTAAACACATGTCTAAACGTCTATTGTTCATTTTAATCTAAGATGGTAAAGGTGTTTCTGTGTGGTATTGGTTTGAAAATCAACGTGTACAGTGTACGAGAAAATAATTGACTTCAGATTAGAGTAAGTATTATAACTACGAAGATTTTTTTGCTAACATCTAATATGCTATAAAAGATATATATATATATATATATATATATATATATATATATATATAAAGCTTAATAAAGGGATATATCAATGAGGTTAGGTCATATAGTTTCATAGTATGAATGAATAATGACTAAAATTCTGCTGTTGCCATATGACAATGGTAGGCAGATGAGAGGTCAAAAAGGAACACCAAACGTGTAAACCTGATTTCCGGTATATAAAAAGTAAACCGAAATACGGCTATTGTTTCATGTAGGCTTCGTGGTGAAGTCTTCCACGTTTTTTTTTAGTTAATGTTTGGAATTCTAATAACCGTGTATTTTTATTTTTAGAAGAGGTTTTACTCAAGAAGGGGTTCATCACATGGTTTATGACGACAATTTGGACACACCTACCATTTATATAGAACCTCCAAAACCAAGTGTCCTTACCGACGAAGACTCAGCGGACGAGGATGACAAAGGTCTGGTAGATAATCTCAATCGGGGGCAACTGATGGCTCAGGTAGAAATCCTAATAAGAGAAACAAATGCAGAGGAAAAATCTGACAATAGAGAAAATTTAGACGTAGACGAAACTCTAAAAAACTATCAACCAATTGAGCCAAGACCAGGTAAAGAAAAAATTAAATGCATTGGTGTGGATATTGTTTCATCAAATAAAAAATTCCATAAATAAAAGAAAGTATTTCAAAAATTTGGAATAGTGGAAACATTTGAAAATTTTATTGACGATGATATTATATATTTCCTAGATCAGGAATCCACCAAATATGCTTTGTTCATGAATTACCCAGACCCAAAAATATCTAACAAGGAAATTAAATGTTGTTCGGCTATTTTATTTTCGTCAGGTTATAATGTGTTACCAGGTCGCGACTTCTACTGGGAAACTAAAGACGACGTCAAAAATTCTATGGTTAGTAATGGAATGAGGTGAGATAAATTTAGACAAATCAAAAGATGTTTTCATTGATGTGACAATACTAAACAAAACAACACTGATAAAGCCTGGAACCTTTGGCCACTGATGGATAAATTGAAAAATACATTTTTAGAAAATTGTGCTCTAGAATATATTTTCGACGTTGAATAGTTTATAATAAAGTAATTTGGACGCCACTCTTGTAAGCTATTTATTGGAGGAAATCCAACTCGCTTTAGTTACAAGATGTGGTGCCTCAATGCACCCAGTGGTTATTTGGTCAATTTCGATTTGTACCAGGGTAAGAATCCCAGAGGGAATAAATTTTATGAACAAGAGTTTGGGAAATATATAGCTCCTCTAATTAGCATGATAAACGAGCTTCCAGAAAAAGAGCGACCATTTAGATTTTATTTTAATAACCTTTTTACTGGTTTCAACGTTTTGTACTATCTGAGACAACGATGGTATTTGTGTACTGGTACTATTAGACAAAATCGAATACCAAAA
Source organism: Galeruca laticollis (assembly GCA_963921935.1). Classification (NCBI taxonomy): domain Eukaryota; kingdom Metazoa; phylum Arthropoda; class Insecta; order Coleoptera; family Chrysomelidae; genus Galeruca; species Galeruca laticollis. Next base: position 86,556,992 of record OY998176.1, on the reverse strand, counting down.
TATTATCGTCTGCTTCCAAATTATTTGCAAAAAATAAAACTGTGGATATCACGTGATAGTGAAGATGGCATCATGGTTGTCAAATGGCTGGGTAATAATGTCGTTTCAATAGCATCTACTTGTCATGGAATTCAGCTCATTTCGAATGTAAAAAGATATTGTTGGCAAAAAAATAGAACTATAATGATTCCTAGACCCTCTATAATTTCAGAATATAATCGTTACATGGGTGGAACGGATCGTTTTGATGAACATGTTCAAAGTACCGAATTAGTATAAGAAGAAAAAAATGTTGGTGGCCTGTCTTCACTTGGCTTCTAGATGTGGCTGTCGTCAATACTTGGACTGTTTATAGGGATTCTCATTCGGACAACATTTTGCAACTAACATTCAAACGGGAAATTGTGCAAACTTACCTTTCAAGATATAAAGTTCCCACCAAGAATAGTGGTAGACGATCAACTTCCAGTTCAAGTGTCTCGCTAAACAGAGTGTCAGACAACATACAGTATGACAGATTAGATTACCTCTTGTTTAACACTGTTGAGAAAAAGAAAAGACGTTGTGCAGGTGAAGGGTGTTAATTAAATGTACAATGTGTTCCAAATGCGATGTCGGCTAATGCATAGACTGTAATTTTATTTTTCATGGGAAATAGAAATTATATATCCTAACCGACTGGCGTTGCCATATGGCAACAGGCTTTTTTCTGTGAATAAACGGTTTTGATTTTTTTTTGTAAATTTTTTAATAATTGTTAGACACCTATTAACATAATTTCTTAGAAAAAAGCCTCATTTAACAAAAATAAAATATTTCGCCGGGTTAATCTGAGCTGATAATTTGTGCTGAATGAATCAGTAGATTTCAAAAATAGCAACAAAGAAGAGGAAATCATTGTGTGATCGAAATTAAGTGCTAATATTATTTATTCTCGTGTTTTGTCTTTGCTTTTTTGCCGTTTTCCCGGCGCCACTAAGAAACATCTTTGTAATTTAGAATTAGCAGATTTGAAATGTCTTTTCAAATTTTTTCTTGTTTAGGGGAGAGTGCCCTACAGTGGCCATGCTCCTACAGTGGACAATTTTAAATTTCTGCGAATCTATATCCTGGTGCGTGCTGCCACCAACCTTGTTAGGTGCGCATTAGCATCAGCCACGTTGCACTGTGTCGATACGTCTGTCAGCAGTGTTGCCACATGTGGATCGTTCGAGCCAAACCTGGCTCGTTTGAATTATAAGTTCCTCGTTGACTCCTCTTTATTAAAATTGGCTCGTTTTTAACATCTGCTAAATTTTTGTTAAAGTTGAGTATTTCTGAACTTTCGTGAATTGAACTGAACGGCGTTGAGTGTTGGATTACTTGGATTGGATTATTTGAATTATACGGGACGGGCGAGTGTAATTCGTGAACGCACCACCGCCGAACAAGAGAAATTACGAACGCACTCCAAGCAAACCGATCAGCTGACTGCCAGCTTTGTTCTTCGAAAAGCAAAATGTAAAATATTGGAAAGTTTGTTGTTGGTTATTAAAATTTTTAAATGTTGAATATTGGTTATTGATAAATGCAAAAATACCTGCCTACCCTACCTTACAATGGAAAAGTAAGTTAATATTTTTAAACATTATTACCTTAAAAATTCTACGTTTTATATTTATCTTTTTAAAGGTTTATTATAAGAAAACCAAAGAAAGAAGGAATTGGGACAAACAGTGAATTAGGACACAGTGAAATGAACATTGCAACTCCTGCTGTCGCTGTTCATTTGACTCAGACCATAGAAAAACCTATCATAAGGGAATCGGAATTTGTAGGAATCAATTCCTCACCGTCGGAATCTGAAGATGAATCATCGATAAGCGAACCAAAGCCAAAGAAGAGGAAATTATATAAGCACAAATATCAAGAAAAATGGGCTGCATCTTATCCTTGGTTAAGAAATGAGCAAGACAAAATATTTTGTAGTGTTTGTAATAGGTATTTAAAATGCAGTTTGTTTGATATTAAAAGACATGTTGTTACAGACTTACACAAGCGGAATGTTACCAAGTTAAGAAACACTCCAAAAATTACGAGTGTTTTAAAAAATGAAAATCTTTTACGAAAAAATCAACTTGTTAAACAAGCAGAATTAAAACTCTGTGTGTTCTTACATGAACACAATTTACCTTTTTTACTAGCTGATCACTTACCTAGTTTTATAAGGAGTGTTTGTCCTGATTCAGAAATTGCCAAAAATATAAATTGTTCACGAACCAAGGCGACTTACATAACTAATGAATGTATAAGTATCGAGCAGATTAATAATATTTCAGAAGTGTTAAAAACAAATAAATTTTCATTAATCATAGACGAAACCACGGATATTAGCACAGAGAAGTCCCTGGTCTTAGTAGCTAGGTATTATAATGAGAATATTAAAAAAGTATGTGATAGTTTTTTTGGCTTACTAAAAATTAACAATTCGTCAGCTGAATCTATATATTTGTCCATTCTGGAATATCTAAATAGATATAAAATTCTAATTAATAACTTAATTGGCTTGGCTGATGATAATGCAGCTGTTATGAGAGGCAACAAAACGGGAGTGCAAGCCCGTTTCAGAGAAATTTTGCCAAATATGTTTTTTGTAGGGTGTACTTGCCACACTATACATCTCTGTGCATCATCAGCAGCCAATAAACTGCCAAATAGTGTTGAGGATTTTATTAGAGACTTGTACAACTATTTTTCTAATAGTTCTAAAAGGATGGATCACTTTGCCAAGTGCCAAGTGTTTTGCCAACTTAAACCACATAAACTTCTACAACCAGCACAAACTCGATGGCTTTCATTACAAGCAGCCGTAGACAGAGTGTTAGAAAATTGGGAAGCATTAATCCTGTTTTTTACAAATGAATGCTTCAGTCAAAACTTACATGTTTGCAATAACATTTTAGAATCTTTAAAAAACCCTCTTTATAAATTATATTTTTATTTTTTAAGCTACATTCTAGACATTGTTAATACAATGAACTTCAATCACAAAAAATTAAAATTCACTTGTAGCTTGGCAGAATCTCAGACTTATATCGGAATGTTTTAAAAAATTACATGAAGGTGGACTATATTTTAAAAAACAAAGGAAATCTAAAAAATATAGATCCCAAAAATCCACACAATTTTCGCTCTATTAAAGACATTTACCTGAGAACCAAAGTTGAAATTTTAATAGCTGAAAATCATCATATAAAAACCAGTGACATTGAAACCTTTCAAATGAAATATTTGGAGTTCTACATAGAATTAGCCAAACAAATTAATGATAGGTTTGATTTTGAAAATCCGGTCTTATCATTTATTTCGTGTTTTAATCCAAAAACCGCCTTGTCTGGTGAAATCAATAGTATTATAATTAATTGTAAACATTTTTTTCCTCAGTTAGTATTAGTTGAACAAAAGTTAAATGCTGAATGGCGAATGATACCAGACATAGAAGAATTGCAAAATATTGCAAAAACTAACAATTTCGACATGCAATTATTTTGGGATAATGTTTTTGACTTAAAAAATGCTTTAGATGAGCCAATGTTCCCTAATATAAGTTATTTTGTAAAATGTATTTTGGCATTACCGCACTCGTCCGCAGCCGCGGAAAGAATATTTTCTCAATTGTTTTTATGAAAAACCAGTGCGTAATCGCCTAAGTATCGACACTTGCTCCAACATTTTACATACTAAAGAGTTGGTAAAAAATGACACCTGCTACTCTTGGACTCCGAGTCCTTCCTTATTAACAAGAAGTTTTAAGGAAAATATCATTACCTAAAAATAATAATTTTTATTCGTTTTTTTTTCTATTATAATATGTATTTTATTACAGAAGTTCCTTTTTTGTTGTGATTTGTACGTTAACATAGGTAAAGAAAAATGTAATTTATTTGTTTTTTGTTTTAGTTGCAGTTATTATCAATACTGTCTTAACAAAGAATTTATGTTTTTGTTTTTTTATTTACAGAAATTTATAAATATAACTATAGAGAAAATATTTTGTGTTGTTTGAATCCTTATTTACCCCCTACCCCAAAAAGCAACGATTACCTAATGATGTTAATTTTAATATGTATTTCGAATACATGACTAACACTTAAAAATATATATTTTCAACAAAGATTCACTAGTAAATAACATTTTTGAAAAAGCTCGTTCTAGTATGAATTTGGCTCGTTTCCGCCACATCATCTGGCTCGAAAAAAAATAGGCATGTGGCAACACTGTCTGTCAGTCGCGTGCAGTTCGAGCAGTGAGAAGGTGTGTATTTTTCGACGCAAAAAGTTACGTTTTCATCAAAATTGTGAGTGAAATTGTACATTATCATTTATATTTTATTCCAAGTAACATCCATTGCATTAGTTGTGTATCTAGTGGCCACATATATCTCCTACTTTCATCTGCTGAAAATCGTATAGCTACCATTTTTCTAAAAAAAGTGACAATTCCTACAGTGGCCATGGTGGATGTAGCCAACAGTGGCTACTGCTTTTTGGAGTCATTGAGGGGTAGCCAGTGGCCACTGTGGGAATTAATTCGGTTTTAATGCTTTAATTTTGTTATAGATGCCGAAAGGTGAGAGACTGACAATTACTCCAGAGCATGTAAAGCGGGAAGCAGTACAAAAAGTACTAGGAGCAATAAACGCAATTCGAAACTCAGTTCCCCCTCTGTTGGTATTTCCAAGGAAATTTTTCAAACAGCATATGTTAGTTGGAGCCCCACCTGGAAGTGTAGGGGATAACCATGACTCACATATTAGTTTGGAGGTAATAGAGACCGCTAAATCCAATAATGTGAGCTTGCTTACATTGCCACCCCACACAAGCCATAAGCTCCAGCCATTGGATGTTTGTGTTTTCGGCCCACTTAAAAAATACTACAATAAGGAGTGTGGAGTCTGGATTGCCAATCATCCGGGAAAACGAATTGATATCTATAACATTGCCGAGATTTTGGGCCAAAGTTATGGCCAGGCCTTTTGCACACAAAATATAGTACTGGTATATATCCGCTTAATAAGAATTGTTCCAAGGAACATGAATTTCTGCCAGCATCAGTGACCGATATACCACTTGAGCCCCAGCCAGCACCCATCGATATACCATTTGAACCTCAGCCATCTACTTCACAATCAACCAACGAAACAAGTCCAGTCGCATCTACTTATGAAACAGTTCTAACGTTTGTTCAAGGTGATGAGATCTCAACCGAAGAGGATCCGATTATCAATCAAGGTGATGAAGAGGGTGCTCTATACTTTTCACCCGAATTGGTGAGAGCTTTCCCGAAAGCAGAAAGACAAATCCAATCTAAGAGTGGACGGAAGAAGCGGGCAACCCAAATTTTAACAAGTACCCCCAATATTCAGAAGCTTAAAGATAAACTTGATGAAAAGCTGAAGTCCAAGGTTACGAAAAAGCTTACATTGGCAGAAATTGCTTCCCCTAGCTCATCATAAAATGAAGATCAGAGTGAGCAGAACATTTCGTTTGCCTCGTCCACACTTACTGAGAATTTCGATGAAGAAGAGGATGACGATAGACCTTTGGAAGTGAGCAGTTTTGTTCTTGTGAGGTTTGCTACCAAAAAACCGATAAAATATTTTGTTGGACAAATCAAAGAGGTGCTGCCTGATGAATATAATGTGTCGTTTTTAATGAAATTGACTGTCTCGACCCTTACTTCGTGGAATATGCTCATATTAGTGTTTTTAAATGAAACTCAAGGTCTCTAGTTAATTCCACAATATAATACAAGTTATTGAAAATTCTAAAAAATTGACAATTGTTTCGATAAATCAATATCATCGTCAGAATGACAGAAGTTACATTTCATGTTATGCCTACCTGATGTTTAGTAGTTATATTTGGCTAGACCAAGAAGTAACCTAACTTGTGATTGGCTTAATATATGTTTATAGAAAAAAGAAGAAGATGTGATATTACAAATATTGAAGCTTAGATATTATTAGCCCTATGGTGATATCCTGGATATCATTTTTCCAATTAAGATCAGTATAACTGTGCAATGATATAGGAAACCAGGAAAACTATATCTGCTGATCTTTACAATTATCACTTAAGAAGACAGTTTATTAGTGGAGAATTCCCTAGATTTAACTGTTCATTGACAACTTCATATTGTGGGTTTCTTAAATGTCTTCTAATTTCCAGTTCTTCAAGGAAATCCAGTTCTGTATATTTGTGAAAAGAAACAAGAACTGGATTTCCTTGAAGAACTGGAAATTAGAAGACATTTAAGAAACCCACAATATGAAGTTGTCAATGAACAGTTAAATCTAGGGAATTCTCCACTAATAAACTGTCTTCTTAAGTGATAATTGTAAAGATCAGCAGATATAGTTTTCCTGGTTTCCTATATCATTGCACAGTTATACTGATCTTAATTGGAAAAATGATATCCAGGATATCACCATAGGGCTAATAATATCTAAGCTTCAATATTTGTAATATCACATCTTCTTCTTTTTTCTATAAACATATATTAAGCCAATCACAAGTTAGGTTACTTCTTGGTCTAGCCAAATATAACTACTAAACATCAGGTAGGCATAACATGAAATGTAACTTCTGTCATTCTGACGATGATATTGATTTATCGAAACAATTGTCAATTTTTTAGAATTTTCAATAACTTGTATTATATTGTGGAATTAACTAGAGACCTTGAGTTTCATTTAAAAACACTAATGTCGTTTTTAAGAAAATACAGGGAAAAGAAATTCGTTTTTCCAAATTTTGATGATGTTTCTGTGATACAAAGGGCAGACATTATTCTGCATCTACCTGAACCGAGAAATACTGGAGGGACATTAAGAACAGCTAGATCCTTTTCCTTCGATATTGATCTGGACCCTTATAACATCAACTAATCGACCAAACTGAAGACTGAAGATTTTATTTTTATACTTTTTTATTATCTTCTTTAAAATATCACTTTTATGTTTTCTTGAAAGTTTGTTCCTGTTATGCATGAATATCTTATTCATTTGAAAAATAGTGTCCACTGTTAGACGTATAGGTGGCCACTGTAGGCGCTATCTTCCTACAGTGGCCACATTTTTGAAAAAAAGTAAGTTGCTTTGAAATAAGTTGTTTTTTTGATTTTTTGCAAAGTTAGTTATGGCAATTTGTAGCCAAATAATGAAAGTTTTGTGTGGTTTAATTATTTTTTCAAAATTTCTAATGGGAAAAAAGTTATGTCCAACAAAGTAAAAAGGTGGCCACTGTAGGGCATTCTCCCCTACCTTAACTTCTACTGATCCTGGAAAAATTTCATTTGGTCCATCTTCTTCTCTTCTTATATGACAAAATCTGCTATAGAGTGAACCTTGCAGTGTGTTACAATCTTTTTAAACCCCAAAAGAATGTTAGTTGGAAAATGAACTTTCATTAAAATAAAACTTTCTGTAGATTATTTTTAATGCTAATTGTCTCCATTTCAGACTATGTCTCCATTTCACACAAATGTTCTGTTCATTTCAACCACAGATTCATAAATATATACTATGTTTTAAAAAAATCTGCAGTGTGTAATTTTAAGAAATGGAACTTCAGGAAGAAATGTAACAAGGATTCTTAAGGCGATTGCAAACAGAAAAATATTATTATTTGAAAGATCTTTAGAGATCGAGTTTGAAAATTGATTAAAATTCTGATGGTTATTTATGTTTGGTAATGGTAATGTTACCAGAACACTGTAAACAATTTTTATAATTCCTGTTATTTCCTAAGCATATAAAACGAAAATTTGAACCGACACAAAGAAGAAACGTTGGTTCAAATTGAAGTTTCCGGTCAGTCATAGATGGAAGTAATAGAAACTAATGTTTATTGCCAAACGGAAAATAGCAGTGTCACATTGCCAATAGATTTGAATCCTTATAATTAATTAAATTAATTCCAAAAGTTTCTTTTTCAACTTTTGAGTTATTTTTTCTGGTTAGTAAATATAGAGTAGAGTTAAAAGAAAAAATAGAGAAGTAAAAGCACCGAATAATGAATTGCATCGAAGTAGTAGACAGAGACAAACCTGTAGGGTTAGAGGATAGAGAATCTGGGGTAGCATTTTAATGTGATATTAGTACCTATCAGTGCTCATAGCTCTAAACGACTAGATATTTGATAGTTTTTACATACATTCTTTAATTATGAGATGAATATATTTTTAGACATACATAATAAATGTTTATTGTCCAATTTCTCTTACTAACGGCAAATGATAATTGAGATTTGACAATATTTTGTGATAATCTAAGAAATGGTGAAACATGAATTTAAACCTATGGTGTATACAATTTTACGTTAGTGAATCGATGTTTGAGCTTATCAAATAGATTTTAAAGTGAAACATTTATTCAGTTTTTTTCAACAACCGATTTTGGGTGATTCCATTGTGTTTATGCTTGAAATATTGGACCTATTAGCATTTCATTGATAATGATAATTAATTGTACTTTATATTGATTATACTATAACTTTATTTATTTGAAGTACACTTTAGAACGTCGCCTGGATGTTAACTGAACATATACAGTGTCTTAAAATGATAAAAACAACTTTTTTATTATTAATTTTGTCTATTATTAATTAGTAGAAAAAAGTACCTTTACTTTTGACAATATCAAAAATTGTTATAAAGTAAAATTGATCAGAATTGAAAGGTACATTCAAATCTGCAAATACATCGATTTGCATTTAGAAACGAGTTTTTTGTCTCTTTTTAGAGTAAACAATCTGTATATAATAAAATATCACATTTTATGGATAGATGACAACAACCAAAGTGTACAGAATATACAATGAATTCATCAGTCAGTCAACTCCTTGCCTGTAATTTTGACTTGCAGTAACACAATTTTTAATTGATTTTTATACAGCTGTCGCTGATTCTCCATCCTCCATAACATATATCCTATTTTAAAATCTCTGACCGTCATCGCCATCGTTATATTATCTTCTCTCCCTTCTTCGTCTCCTTTTTCTTCGTTCTGGTGGTATTCACTCTAATATTTTCCAGATACATCTGTCATCCTGCATTCTCTTTGCGTGTCCAAGCCAAGTCAGTTGCCTTCATTCAAATACTAATCAGTTTCTAACTCCATCAAATTTTGATTGCTTGCAACTATAAGGAAGTCCATTTCGATATGAAAGTAGAAGAAGAATGGGAAAGACGTGTAGGGATAATATTAGATCGAGAATCGAAAGGTATTAGAATGGAAGCCCATATCGGACATAATTTTAACTGTTAGGTTAAAAACACTTATTATAATACAATGTTATGTGCCAACAAACGTTGCAGATACAGAGGAAAAAGAAGAATTCTATTAGCTATTATCAGAAACCTTACAAAATATCAAGGTAACATAAACGCGAAGGTTCGATCCAATAATTCTGAATATAAAGAAATCATGGGAAAAGAAGAAATAGGAACCCTAAGTGAAAATTTTTCTGGATCTATGTATTGAAAACAACCTTGTAATAGGAGGCACTTTATTCAAGCATAAAGATGCAGATAAAACAGTGGACTTCACCTGATCAAAAGACCAAAAATCAAATAGACCACATTACTATTAACAGAAAATGGCGAACATGTCTTCTTCTTGATGTGAAAAATAAAAGATCAGCCAACATAGCAAGTGATCATCATCTCTTAATGGCACAAATTAAGCTTAAAATAAGTGCTAAATAAACGGTTTTACGGATTAAAGCTAACTTTTCCGCATCTGTGGCCCTGAACAATGTTCTATCATAAAATTGTTACTTGTATACACTTCGAGGGATGTATCGTGCTAACAAACCGAAATTTTTCCAAAAATAACCAAAAATTTTGTATATCTGGATTTAGAGGACCCGCTGTACTCGCTCTAGTCAACTAAAAATCAATAAGGTACATCTGTGAGACACCTTGAACAATATTCAATCCTAAAATTGATCAATCGTATACTCTCTGGAGGCTGTATCGTGCTAACAAACTGAAAACTCTCCAAAAATGACGAAAATTTGGTACTTCAAGTACCATAGCACCCGTTGTACTGGCTTTACTGAGTTGAATATCAATAGGGTTCATCTTTGAGACGATCTGAATAATATCCATCATAAAATTAGTCACTTGTATATACTCCGGAGGCTGTATCGTGCTAACAAACTGAAACTTCTTCAAAAATGACAAAAATATCGTACTTAAAGTTCTGTATCACTAGTATTGGCTCCGGTGAGCTGAAAATCAATAGGGTTCATCAGTGAGAAGCCCTGAAAAATATTCAATCATAAAATTGGTGACTTGTTGAACTGCGCAGGCTGTATCGTGCCAACAAACTGAAATTTCTCAAAAAATTACAAAATGTCGTACTTCAAGTACCATAACAACCGTTGTACTGACTCTGGTGAACTGAAAATCAATAGGGATCATCTGTGACATGTCCTTAACAATATTCAATCATAAAATTGCTGACTTATCGCACTCCGGAGACTGTATCGTGCTAACAAGACATGTAAGGAAAAGTGGCCGACGACAACGACGACGACATACACACAGGATTTTTTTTCTAAAAACCGTTTTTTCGTGTTGTTGTTGATGGAAAACGTAAAAATAACTCAAAAAAAAATTTCAAAATTTCAACTTTTTTTGGGGTAAACCAATACTTTTCTCGCATATAGAAAGGTTGGGCGGAAAAGTAAAAAGTTAAAGTTGAGATCAAGTTAAAGAAAACCTACAATATCCAAAAGCTAAATGACCAAAATATAAAATGAAAAAACTGCATGGAAACACAAATAAAGGCCCTACTCAACAGCGAAAACAACATACATAAAAAATGGGAAAATACTAAAAATACAATACATAAAATGGCAGAAAAATTAATTGGCTATAAAGAAAAGGAAAGATAAATTTGTTTGATCGATAATACGTGGGACTTAATAAAAAGAAGAAAATGTATAAAGGAGCGACTAAATAGAACGAATGACATGGTAACAAAAAAAAAGATACAGTATACAATATATTAAACAAAGAAGTCCAAAAATGAGCAAGACATGACAAAAGACGATGGGTTGAAGATATAGCGAAACATGCAGAAGAGGCAGCAGAAACAAACAATATGCAGGTGCTATACAAATGCACAAAGAGATTAGCGAACCAACACTTCAGAAGCAACAAACCCATCAAAGACCTAGACGGAAACCTGCTTACAACAATAGATAAACAAGTAGATAAATGGAAGGAACGCTATAAACAATTGCTACAAGACGAACAATTTGAGAAAATGAATAGTAACAACAATAAGACAACAAATATTGAATTAGAAATTGAACAAAGTAAACCAACAGAAGCGGAAATTAAGAAATGAAAAAGTGCCGGTTGCGACAATATACCAGAATTTTGGAAAATAGACATAGATAAAATTACTCCCTTAATACATGAATTCTCAGAGCAAAGAGTTTTCTAATAATTGGAGTTGTTTTATCAATCTGTTTAAATATAAATACATGGTTTGCTGATCTGATTTAAATTAAAAAACGTTGCGCAATTTTTTTTTCGATTTCCTGAGAATGTATCAATTGTGACTTAAGCCCGTATGCCTCTGAGGTACAGAATTATTGCTGATATAATGTTGGTTGACTTTGTCTGATCAGTTCATTCGCCTTTCTTAAATGTGGATGATTTACCACCATAAATGGTGAAAACGCAGCCATACTAACAATATGTGGATCATTTTTGTTTGGATATCTTCTGTCATGAATTTCTTGTTGTAAAATCACATTTTTTTAAGATGAAAAGAAAATTAGAAGTGTATTATCCTGATTATGTCTCTTCTGATAAAAAATATGTTAATTGTAAGCTTTTGGTACTCATAATTAGAAAACAGAACAGAAAGTATTCATTCATTAATTACTGATATTCACAACAATTTTTTTAGTTTATTTTATATAATATTTAGATTAACAAATATTCCAGTGCATTTTTTATTGCTTTGTACTTTGTTGTTGTAAATGTGTTTACGAGAATAAGAAATTAATCAAAAATATCGAACTGTACTAAAAAAGGAGGTAAATTAAAATGGAAAAAATAGTATTATAGGGATAAGATAATCAAATTGGTACATAAACATCCCTTCTTGTTGTTCATATATAAAAATATTGCAAAATTATTATTTGGTAAAAGATAGAAATTACGCCAGTATATCTTGCAACCAACAGAATCTTTTAACGTAATTATCACATATTTTCAAAGTTTTATTCATTGAGACTTAAATAAAAAAAAACATTGCATGTTTTAAAAAGCGTATTGATAAAAACGATAATGATCAGATTTTATCAAATTCTTAATTTTTTTTTTCGAAATATACATATGTTTACCTGTATTGTCATTTATAATACTTCTTTACAGTGGCATATAAGGTATCACATGTGCAAAAGCTCGCTTGCATACTACGGTATACTTTCAAAGCTACAATTTATGAATTGCAACTAAGTTGGAATTACAGGAACTGGCGACTAATATACAAAGATATTGTAATGTTTGAGTGATGGAATCGAGAAAAAATTATTCAAGATTATTTAGTTTAAGAATCCATACTCAAATTACTCACAACATCGCTATTTCTTCTACTAGGTAAGGGTTTGGAAATTCCTAATGTAACAATACCTTGCGGTACTGCTTTCAATACTTGTACCGCTTGATCCAACGTAGCAGTTTTTATTAAAATTCCATTGACACTAATAAGTCTATCTCCTGGTTTTAATTTTTCATTTTGTTCGGCAGCTCCGTGTGGAACTAGACTTCGGACTAAAATAACTGTACGTTTAGGATCTAGTGGATCTTGGTAATCCAATATGGAAAAACCTAAGCCTCTTTCAGTTTTATTCAGTTGTAGATATTCTATTTCTTCCGACCACTGCACTAGGTTGATTACTTCTAATGATCGCGATTTACCCTTTTGTAGATCAGCGACGTCTGGAACTTAAAATACAAATATTGCAAAAAATACTGAACATTTTTGCCAAAAATTTTGTTAAATTAGATAATTTTCAAAAAAAATCAGCCATCCAAAATTAATTTTAATAATTATTCTAAATGTTAGGTGATTCCCTCAATTAAAATGTAAATAAATTGAATATTAGTGCCAAAATTAATTATACCATAATATTCCATTCTTGTAACGCTCTGTATGTTGTAATAGTAGATTACAACAGGTGTAACTAAACTCAAACTACATTTCTTACCATTTTTGTATATTTGCATATAACAATTAAAGGGCACTGGGGAAAAGCCTACTAAGTCCAAACAAGAGCATTTTTCAGAAGAAAACAAAATTCAAAATGATCCAAATCCAACTCTTCTGTAGCTTTTTGAGCGAAATACTGTTTTATTTTAAGTTCGATATGTACTTTCTTTAATATCTAGAGTAATGTTATGTTTGTATTAATAATTTCGTAGTTGATTACTTTTTATTCAAACAAAAAGTGGACTGCGTTGTTTTTTCCCCGTGAGGACAAAAACAATTTTTTTAAATTGTTTTAATTTGATATAATAGGCATTTCATATGATAATACAAGTTGTAAACTACTGACTGAAATAATCTGATTTTTAAAAATCGCTTTGATCATCGGACACATCATCTGGTTCAGGTGGTAATTCGGGGTGGTTAGCAGAGAGAAGTTGGCTGTAGTACTCTTTAGATCCATCTTTGGACTTTTAGATCAACAAACTTTTCTGTGGGCCTATGGTACAGCTGGTTGGGTTCTTGAAGATCTGTGATACTTTTGATTTTCCTTTCCGGTTCTTCTGTTGATCTTTTAACAATGATGACGTGAAAGCGTCGTTATCGGTTTCCTTATGATCAACAGTTTTGCTTCTGTTTCAAAGAATATTATCTGTTTTAGCTGCCTAATAGGAAAAGGAAACTTTTTCTTGTATAGCTTGGAGGACAAAAAATTACCCCATCCTTTAAACATAACTTGTTCACATTATAACTCAACAAACGGATACGGCTTGGTTCGGGCGGCTTCTCTCCAGTCATCTGGGGTTTCAGCCTTTCCACTTTTGGGGATCGACACCATGTTTTTGTCAGGCTCCATGAAGGAATGGTCACGCACGGGGTAAGTAATTGTCAGAGTCAAATATTTTTAGCTCAGCAGTTACATACTGGAAGAACAGAATGATGGAATGATTTTTGTTATGGCACCCGCACGAGTCGGCGACGACATAAAGTTTCTTAACAGCAGGATTCAGGTACAGTTGTATTAAAAAATGGCTACAAGTATTAGAAAGAAATGCTAACGTCATCCTATTTGCGTAAAAACGGCTGTGATTATTGGAGGTTATCAAATGTCAATAAAGAAATTAAATTTTTTTATCAATAAATCAAAAATAACCGACAAAAAACAAACAACAAAATATCTTTTTGTAGAAATAAAGAGAGGCAGCTTATAGGAGAAACAAATAAAAAATTATGCTAGCAATTTGAGCAGCTCATAAATGAAGAACAAGAGAACATAAGCAGGAGCCCCGCGCAAATAGAAGTAAGTCGGATAGAAAACAAAAAAAAACAAAAGAGAACAAGAAATAGAAGAACCAACGGAACTAGAAATAAAAGAAGTAATAAAGTTTCTAAAAAATAATAAAGCGCCGGAGAAAACCTAATTCCAGCAGAGATGTTAAAAGCGGGTGGCGAACAACTATACAGAAGTTTATACAAATTAATACTTAGTATATGGAGAGAGGAAAGAATACCATGACGGTGAAATGAAGCTATTATTTGCTCGATATAAAAAAGGAGATAAAACCCGATATGAAACCTACAGGGGAATAACCTTACTCGATGTGACATAAAATACTGGCAATGATAATACGTTCAAGACTCATGAGTTTGATAGTCAGTAGTTGGAGAATATCAGGGAGACTTCCAAACAGGAAGTTCGACAGTCGATCAAGTATTTATGCTAAAGATGAAGCAAAATAACAGTTACGAACAGAACCTAAGCCTTCATCTGCTTATTATCAATTTCAAACAGGCATATGACTCCATCTGCTGACAGAAATTGAAAGAAGCTCTAATAAAGTTGAAGATATCAAACAAGTTCATACAACTAGTGTTTATGACACTTGCGGAGACAAATAACAAGGTTTTAATTGAGGGACACATTTGGGATCAATTCAAGACTCGCAGAGGTTTAAGACAAGGATACCCAGTTTCGACGGACTTGTTCAATTTAATCTTGGAGATTACTATGGGAGAAAGAAAGATTCAAACCAACTGATTGATATACCAGCACAAAGAGCAATGTATAGCATACGCAGATGAATTGATATTCCTAGCAGGAACAAGGAATCAATTAGAAAAAGCATTCCAAAGATTCGAAGAAGTGGCGAAGACCTACCGAAAAGAAGGCAAAATATAAGGAAATGAAGGCAAATTCCAAAGACGACGAGAGTTCTAAATTCAGAGTAAAAGATAAAGAATATTATTTCGAGACGGTAGAACAAATAGAATATCTAGAATATAGAATCCTAATAAATAAAGGAAAAGAAGAAAAATAAATCGAGAATAGGATCCTTAAAGGAAATAAAGCAGTAGGTGCATTATCAAGAATAATAAAAGGTAAAAATATAACAAGAAACACAAAAATAATACTGTACGAAACAGTAATACTATCAGTGGTGTTATATTATTTTTATTATTAGCAATCAAAACCTTTACAGTAATTCTATAAGCTAATTGGTTGGCTTATGAGCTGTTGAGCTCCTATTGGCGTGGTGAGGAGGTCTTCAGTGATAGGGCGTCTTCAGTGATAGGGCCTCTGCAACCATCTTTCAGATCAGCAGGCCAGTTTATTTTGAGTCTTCAGTTCAGTTGGGGTTCTAAGAGTGGATGGAATAGAGGAATTATGTGCAGTTCTAGTCTGTTGCAGTGTTTTGCACTTTGGTCTGTGATTACTTCTTGTATATAAGGGTATTTTAAGTTTTCGTGAAAAGTCTAACTTGAAATGTACCAGGGGGCGTTTGTTATTATTCGTAAAATTTTGGATTGGCTTCTTTGGATAATACTTGTATTTGATTTGTTGGTACATCCCCATAGTTGGATACCATACAACCAAATTGGCTTTATAATGGTTATGTAGTACAGTACAAGTATTTTGTTCTTAAGTCAATTTGTTTATGCTTCTTAAGGATATGTACATTTCACGTAAGTCCTCGAGTCGAGATGCTGGATTTTCGTGGGTTGCTAGTATGACTGTATCGTCGGCAAACGTATCCGTAGTAGTGCCATTGTTTGTTGGTAGGTACGCTGTGAATAATACATAGAGTAGTGGTCCAAGAACACTTCCTTGAGGAACACCTGACTTTATTGCGAAATTCTTGGAAATGCTTTCGTTGACTCTAGATTTAAATTCTCTGTTATTCAGGTAGGATGTTAACAATTTCAAGTAGGTGATTGGAATATATTTTTTTAATTTTGTAGATCAAACCCCTATGCCAGACCTTGTCGAACGCTTGCCTGACATCTAGGAAAGCCGATGTGCAATAGTGCCTGTGTTCCAAGGCCAGATTTACACAGTGGATTATTCTATGTACCTGCTGAACACTGGTGTGTTCTTTTCGGAAACCAACTTGATGTAGTGGTATCCATTCTTCTGTTTCTGGGTCAGATTAGATCCTTTGTAGCAGTAACCTTTCGAATATATTGGACAATAGGCTTATGGGCCTGTAAGATGTAACTTCATTTGGGTTTTTGCCTGGTTTGGTGATTAGTATGATTTCAGCTATTTTCAGCCATTTTGGCCAGTAATTTAATCGTAGGATGGCATTTAGTATGTAAGTTATAAGCACAACACCTTTGATTGGAAGTTCCCTAATCATTGTTGGGGTTATTTTGTCTATACCAGGTGCTTTTCTGGTATTTATGTATTTAATTTCTTGTTGGACTTCTCTCACCCTTAGTGGTTTGATTAATGGGATATTCATTGGAATGTTATTTAGGCCTCTTTCCAATTCATTGTCTGGTTGGTTGTCGTTGGCAAATAGTTGGGTTTCTCCTCGACGCTTCTGGCCCACTGAAGATTTGTTCCACGTTCGTCTCTGATTGGAGGTACGTGTGTTTTGGTTTTTTTAGTATTTTTGATTGGCTTCCAAATTGAGTTATCAAACCGGTTTAGATTTGTTATATACTGGTTAAATGAGTTTTCTTGTGCTTCCTTTAGTTTGGATTTCAATTGATTACTCAATCTGCTTAGAATGTTCTTATCTGCTGGGGCATGCGTTTGATGCCATCTTGTTCTGGATTTTCTTTATTGGGCTATCAGCTTTTTAATTTCGACTGGAATATTGTGAATTTTATTTCCTGGTTTTGAAATCAGTGTGGCATTTTGTGCAGCATCTTTAAGTTTATTATCATTATTTATAATCGTCATTGTTTTAACACCAATTATGATGAGAGCCCATGCCCACTTATTTAGTCATGAGAGTTTTTGTAGACGCCAGTGGTTCATGCGACCAAACAAACTCCTATGTTACATTCTTTTTTGCGGCTACTAAAGTTGGTGCAGTACCTCTGGCCTGCATTCTTCATACTGAACAATCGGAGTAAAATTACACGGCATCGTTTCAATTATTACGTGACACCTTACCAAAGGAAAGTTTTGGAGGTTTTGGCTTTCCAACAATATATTTGACTGACGACTCCACTGCCGAACGAAATGCATTAAAAAATGTTTTTTCCGAATCCCGTAGACTTTTATGCATCTTTCATGTTTGCCAGGCTGTGTGGCGATGGTTATGGGATAGTCATCATGGTATTTTAAAAGATGATAGAAGACATATTATGTTATTATTTAGAAGAATTCTGTATTCAAATACCATTGAAGAGATTCGAGAAAATTATGACCATATTCTAAATGATACCATTTTTAAAAAATATGATAATAGTCAAGCTCATATAGCCAATTATTGGGATCGAAGGGAAGAGTGGTCGTTGGCTTATAGAAGTACTTTATTAACACGAGGAAATAATACGAACAATTATGTAGAAGCTTCTATTCGCATTTTTAAAGACATTGTTCTACAAAGATGTAAAGCATTAATTGCTTGTGCCTTGGTGGATTTCGTCGCCAATGTTTTCGAGTCCTATCAAAGACGACACTTGCTGTCGTTTGCCAACTTCCCGGAACTCTAAGAATGAAATACTGTTTAGAAAAATGTCGCATTCTGCTATGTCTCTGTTCAAAGAATCGACGAAAATTATTTTTTAGTTTCTTTGGAGACTGATGATGATATGTTTTATACTGCATATGTAGATATTGCATTTTGCAACTGTATTTTTAGACAGGGTGGAAGGTATTGTAAACACCTTTGCACCATACAAAATAAGTTTGGAATAACGTTTAGGACCTGTATGTAAATAAACACCAATGACAGAAAAGTATTAGCATATCCCCAGAATTTTATGACGACATGTCAACTGATGTGGGTATAGAAAATGACTTGCCAACTAGTACAGAGCAACAAAGCAATGTTTTTATGCAACAGGATAATTTTTCTGTCGAAACCATAAACACTGTCAAGAATGCCAATAAAACAAATTTAGGTGAAGAACATTCCACAGCTGTAACAGAACTATCAGAAAATTTTGAATGCATTAGTAAAATAGCATCCAAAAATAAAACAGTTGATATGGTTAATGCCATGAAAAAATTTAATAAAACTTTAAACAACATTATGACACCCACTGATGTATTTAATTTTATTCATGTATCAAAAAATATCTCACCAAAAAAAAACATTTCTGTTCAGCCAACATCAGCAAGCCGAAGAAAAATTAGACGTGGTTTATCATGCGGCGCAAAACGTTTTCAAGCTGGTAGGCCATCCAAGAAAGAAATGTGCAACAATCCTAGAAGGCAAAGATCTTTAAAGGAAAATATTGATCTTAATAGACTAAATACAAAATCACATGGAAATGCACACTAGGATTATACTTTAGTGGATTTTGCATTTAATGTAGTTTTTTGTATTTTACTGTGGTTTAATAAACTATTTTTGGCGATAGTATATTATTGTTATTTTTATGAACACGAACTGCAAAATTGCGAAAGAAAGCAAATTTCAACGTGGTTGGGACTGCAACGCGGTGAACAATGTCTTGAGAATGGCAGCGTATCAATAATACCATAGTTACGTCTGAATACCTGCCTGTGCTGAGTCGTGGTAAGATATATCTGGGTAGAGAGAGCATTGGTTCAGTCATTCTTTACCTCGTTGCAACAGCATGTATGCGTTACAGCATAGTAAACAATGCCAATATGCCGCCGGCCTCGGCTAATACAACGAATGTTCTCCAAGGTTTTAACCAATAGATAAGTACAGGTTTCATTGGAATTTTGTTAAACAGGGATAATCACCGACATTTTTCGTACCGGATGGATAAATGTAAATATAGACAAAGAAATTGACTAGTTTAATGTTTCTATAAGGGTTATACAATTTTTGTTATTTGTTGGTAATATAGAGGTGTATTGTTATAGCGAATCCGTTTCATTCCAGTTTCCGTCCTTTAGGTACCTCTGCTGGCGTCACAGGAGCAACGATCGCCGTACCAGCCTGGTACTGGCGTATAATTTAAGCCCAGGCTAATCCACGAAACCCTTGCCGCTCGAGCACGCATCGCCCTCTCTCACCTCCTTCCTCTGGGAGACGAATTTACTCGTTATCCCTTGTGCCTGACGGCACTGGGACTGCTATAGAATAAACACTGAGGGACTTATTACATCTGGTTTTGTAAGAAATTATTACAAAACAGTAAATAAGAAGAAACCAAAATCGAAATATGAGAAAGTATGGAGAAAGACCTTTAGAGGTATCAGAATTCCAGATAAAACATGGAGAAAAATGATAAAAATTGTAAAAAATTGACAGTTGTTTTGATATTACTAAATATCATGGGACTTTTATGGAATTTCTGTAAACTGAAGCCCCGCTTATTTCTTGGAGTTTACATAGGTACAAAAACTCAAATAAAAGTGAAAATTACTTTTTAAAAGTGTTATCAAATGTTTCATACAGAACTTTATTTTATAAAACATATCTAGGAACCATTCTCAATATTACAACATTAAATCTTGTTAAAAATCTAATGAAATGAAAGAGCTATGAATAATCATTGATTATTATTTGGAATAATAATAATAATAAGTATACTGTTTGTATTTAAAAAAAAGTATCATAATTGAGTATAAAATAAAAAAAACTTATCTCACTTATTAAGTAGCAACATAAAAATAATAATTGAACTAAACTTTATTGCAAATGATTAAATTCTCATAAAATTCAACATATCTTTGGTCACTAGACACAGTGGCGTAACTGAGTATTCTTTACCTTTCGGAAGAAAAGTGATTAAACCTGTACGTACAAATAATTGCAGTCCATTTTTGATGTTCCGAAAACTATAACTGTTATTTTTTCGTATCGAACATATAAATTAATTTAAAAAATATGGTAGGCAACGGTTTGGAAATCCCTATATTCACTGGACCGAGCGGTGCGCCTTTAAGAACCCTCACCGCTTGATCTAGTGAAGCATTTTTGATATTGGAGTCGTTTACGCTGATCAGTCTATCACCAGGAATGATCCTTCCACTATGCTCAGCAGCTCCATTCGGAATCAAACTTCTCACCACGATAACCGTATTATCCGAATTCAGTGGATCTTGGTAATCTAAAACGGAGAAACCTAGACCCCTGTCAGTTTTATTAAGCTCTACATATTCTATTTCTTCTGACCACATCGCTACATTTGTTGCTTCTAGAGAACGAGATTTTGCTTTGTGTAGATTGGTGTCTTCTGTAACTTAAAAATAAATAAGTTGCAGCTCATACTTATTTGGAGATAAGTAGAAGAAACCTATTCTACAAAATGCCTTTAACAAGCTCTACGACTAACGAGTCTCTTTAAAGTGGTACATTTTCAAAATCATTTCATGCAGTGTATAAGTGGTTCAAGCACTTTTTCTTACAAAATATAAATGAAAATTACATTGCAATAACAAGCGTTTTAAAAAATATTTAAATAACAAAAATAAAATGGTTGTAATTACACTATATTAAATTTAGAATAATGAGTATAATGTTCAATATATTTTTTTGGATATCTGTTCTGAATATTTCTCAGATCAATTTTTATTCAGAAAAACATATTTAACTATACAAATAATCTTTCAAAACGTAAGCAATACATTTCATAACGAGAATAAAGCCAATTTATCGCATTTTCAAATTCAAAACTTAATTAAAACTTCTATGATTAGTCTTTCAACTTTTATCTACATGCATTTTGTTTCATTAATTTTGAGAAGTGAATGTTTGTTGTCATGATAAATATAATAATGTCTTCTTTTAAATAAGAAGGGTACAACAGAAATAAAATACCTATGCAATTATAAGTTTAGCAATAAATACATCACTTATTAGAAAATTGATGTTTATCTCTTTAAAAAATAAAATTTATGTTTCTATTTTGACAATATTTCAGTTGTCATTAGGTCATCACAATTAAAATTATGTAAATTTTGTCTCTTTTTTTTATTTAATGTCCTGTTATATCCAATATCATTAGATGAATCCTGTAGGTGGGACAGGAACAAATTTTTTATTTATTGCTCCATGCCTCATTAACTACAAGGCTTATGAGCGCCGATAACACAGTTGCAGGCGTGGTATGTTGGGCTAGTTTCGGAGGTCATTATGTGGCCATGAGTCAAATGTGTGTGGTCAATACGTAGTCTTCAAAAATCCTTGCATCATACCAAGGATGAATTGAATTTCACGAAGAGTTGTATTCTTGTTGGTCCAATGAATTTGCCAAGATTTGCGGATTAAGGCATTGAATAAGTATTTCAGATCTTGGCTTAGCTGAATTGTAGTAGCAGTGGTAACGAGGGAGGCAACTTCTTTGACATGTTGGTCAGCAGTTTCATTGCCACCAAGGCTGATGTGAGATGGAAGCCAAATGAGTGAAACTTTAGTATGTCGAGCATGAAGGGATTGGTATAAGTCATGTACGTTTTGAACTAATGGATGGTCGGTGAATTTAGTTTTTAAAGAATTGATAGAGAATAGGGAGTCAGTGCAGATAGCGACATGTTTAGATGAAGAGGGAATATATTTGAAAGCCTGAAGGATACTAATCCTCTCTCCTGTATGTATACTGCATGAAGTGGGCAACCGAGTGGTACTTATCATATTGTGTGTAGTAGTGACAGCGCATCCGACACTGGTGGCGGTTTGGGAGGCATCTGTGTAAAGAACTGCTGTCATGTAAATAAAGCAGCCATAATCCATTCTGGAACGAATTAGTGCTCTATAAATTCTAAGAAGGATGTTCTCGTCCGCGCCCCAGACGAAATGCGAGAGGCAAACGCCATTGATATCGTTTATATGGAATAAATATATACAAATATAAATTTATTGAATTACATGATTTAATACGATTATATAACGATGTTAAATCAAGAAACTTTTACATTTTGTCAAAGTTTGTTGTGAGTACAATTTTTATGCCAACACCAGCTATACTTGAGGCTTTTCTTCCTTCATAGAACTATAGACACTGAACGTTAAGTAGTTTTTTGGTAGAATATTTTAGGATAAAATTTGAAAATTGAAGTTAAACTTACAATATTTGTAGTTATGCCAATATGTGACTGTGACTAAAGATATGTACACTACGCCAAGAAATCAGTGCACTCACTAACTTATTTTTTTATTAACTTTTAAATCAAATGACAAGAAACATCAAAAAGGGTAAAGTAGTTTCAACAAAAATTGATCTTTTGATTGAATGTAAATGTCTACTGAGCGCAGTTATATTATGGAACAAATTCATTATTTTGGAAACAATTTATTTTAGATAATAATCCTGAAATTGGTCGATTTTTGATATTAAATGTAGATTTTTTAAATAATGTGCGAAAATGATGACGTCACCAGTTTTGACACGGTGACGTAATCATTGATTTTTTTTAAATTGAAATGTGGGTCATGTAATTCCTCATTTGAAAGGTCTTTTAATAATGTATTCAGCAGTATCATACTTAACTGACTAATGCTTATACAGGGAAAATAAAAAGTAATGTAATTTAATCGGAGAATAATTTTACAATAAACGAACTACAATATGAAATTAATTAAATAATACATAATACTTTTCGATAATAATACAAGTGAAATAAAACAATATAGTTTGTTTAAATCTTCATATATTTGAACTAATGTTCAATTTAAACTTGTTGACGCGTTTCACTAACACAGTAGCTTTGTCAAAACGAATGAAGGTAAAATATAAAAAAATATATAAAAATGTCTTAATATATACAGTGCTAAATCTATTTACTAAGGTTAACAATGGTATTAAAAGATATTACCTGGAAATTCATTCACTACAAACATTCCTAAACTATCTTCTAGGTAAAGAGGTTCAATAGAGGAGACTGATTGATATCTATTTGGTCGTTAAGGAGATTACCTGAATGTTTATTTTTGTTAATCTCTAGGGCTTCTAATAAATTTAAACTAAAGGATTTACCGACTACATGGAGAATTTCAAAATTTGGGTCGAAAATGTGTTGGTTTTCTAATAAATGATTTGAATAGTTAGAATCTAATTTTTTGTTGTCATAGCTACGTTTGTGTTCCGAAATTCTAGTTTTAAAATTTCTAAAAGTTCTACCGATATAAATTTTATCACAATTGTCATTACCACATTTTAATTTATAAACTCCTGATTTGTTTAATTTTGAAGATTTAGATTTATTATTTTTAATGAATTTGGATAAATTGTGATCAGTTTTAAAGGAAATATTCATGTCTAAAGTTTCTAAAAATGATTTAATTTTTAAGGATGGTGTTCCAAAGTATGTTAAGCTTTTAAATTGTCTATTATTTTTATCTGAAGGGAATACTTGTTCTAAAGTCTGTTTTTTTATCTTTTTATTTATGATATTGTCAATTAAATTTGGATCGTAATTATTATTAACTGCTATTTGTTTTATGATATTTAATTCTTTGGTATAATTATTAATATTTAATGGGACTGTTAAGAGTCTGTGTATCATACTATTGAAAGCTGCTAGTTTATGACTGAATGGGTGGACCGAACTATTATGAATTGTAATATCTGTATGTGATGGTTTATGAAATATAGAAAAATCATGTTTATTATTTATATTTGAAATTGTAAGGTCTAGAAAGTTTATAGACTTATTTTGTTCAAGTTCTACGGTAAATTTGATATTATTGTGAATCGAGTTTATGTAAGTAATGAAGCTCTCTAATTGTCTATTTGTACCGATGAAGCTAGCTAAAATGTCGTCCACATATCGGTGCCAGTACATAAATTTTTTACTAAGGGGGTGTTCATGAATTATTTTTTCTATATTATCTATAAATATTTCTGCTAGTAGGGGGATGTGAGGGTTGCCCATAATCAAACCATCTTTACTGCTATAAACCTCTCCATTGAAATGAAAATAATTTTGATTCAAACACACTTTTAATAAAGTAATGATATCAGAGTGAATTATAGGATTAACATTATTGTATGTGAGCAAGTTATCAACAAGAGTTATAGTTTCTTTAGGAGGTATACTAGGGAATAGATTTGTTACATCGAACGATATGAATTTAGAATTATGGGGTAGTATTATATCTTGAATATTATTAATTAATTCCGTTGAGTTTTTAACTGAAAATACGGTAATAGCATTACCTAAAGAAGATTATTTATTAAAAACCAACAATTTTATTCAGGCAAGCAATTTTGAGACCCTTAAAAAAGACCCAACTAATAAATTTCAGAGAGAAATAAAATTAGCAGTAGATAACGTTAAATCAATAATTAACGATAAAGAAAAATATTAATTATTTTTACCCAATCCGCAACACCCTGAACTTTATTCATTAATTAAACTCCATAAAGAGGGCCAGTTGTTTCTTATTTCACAGCACCTTCATTAAAAATTTCAAAGATTCTCATAGATGTCATTTCTAAATATTGTTCATTCATACCTCGATTTTCAGTTAAAAACTCAACGGAATTAATTAATAATATTCGAACGATATGAATTTAGAATTATGGGGTAGTATTATATCTTGAATATTATTAATTAATTCCGTTGAGTTTTTAACTGAAAATCGAGGTATGAATGAACAATATTTAGAAATGACATCTATGAGAATCTTTGAAATTTTGAATGAAGGTGCTGTGAAATAAGAAACAACTGGCCCTCTTTATGGAGTTTAATTAATGAATAAAGTTCAGGGTGTTGCGGATTGGGTAAAAATAATTTATATTTTTCTTTATCGTTAATTATTGATTTAACGTTATCTACTGCTAATTTTATTTCTCTCTGAAATTTATTAGTTGGGTCTTTTTTAAGGGTCTCAAAATTGCTTGCCTGAATAAAATTGTTGGTTTTTAATAAATAATCTTCTTTAGGTAATGCTATTACCGTATTTTCAGTTAAAAACTCAACTGAATTAATTAATAATATTCAAGATATAATACTACCCCATAATTCTAAATTCATATCGTTCGATGTAACAAATCTATTCCCTAGTATACCTCCTAAAGAAACTATAACTCTTGTTGATAACTTGCTCACATACAATAATGTTAATCCTATAATTCACTCTGATATCATTACTTTATTAAAAGTGTGTTTGAATCAAAATTATTTTCATTTCAATGGAGAGGTTTATAGCAGTAAAGATGGTTTGATTATGGGCAACCCTCACATCCCCCTACTAGCAGAAATATTTATAGATAATATAGAAAAAATAATTCATGAACACCCCCTTAGTAAAAAATTTATGTACTGGCACCGATATGTGGACGACATTTTAGCTAGCTTCATCGGTACAAATAGACAATTAGAGAGCTTCATTACTTACATAAACTCGATTCACAATAATATCAAATTTACCGTAGAACTTGAACAAAATAAGTCTATAAACTTTCTAGACCTTACAATTTCAAATATAAATAATAAACATGATTTTTCTATATTTCATAAACCATCACATACAGATATTACAATTCATAATAGTTCGGTCCACCCATTCAGTCATAAACTAGCAGCTTTCAATAGTATGATACACAGACTCTAAACAGTCCCATTAAATATTAATAATTATACCAAAGAATTAAATATCATAAAACAAATAGCAGTTAATAATAATTACAATCCAAATTTAATTGACAATATCATAAATAAAAAGATAAAAAAACAGACTTTAGAACAAGTATTCCCTTCAGATAAAAATAATAGACAATTTAAAAGCTTAACATACTTTGGAACACCATCCTTAAAAATTAAATAATTTTTAGAAACTTTAGACATGAATATTTCCTTTAAAACTGATCACAATTTATCCAAATTCATTAAAAATAATAAATCTAAATCTTCAAAATTAAACAAATCAGGAGTTTATAAATTAAAATGTGGTAATGACAATTGTGATAAAATTTATATCAGTAGAACTTTTAGAAATTTTAAAACTAGAATTTCGGAACACAAACGTAGCTATGACAACAAAAAATTAGATTCTAACTATTCAAATGATTTATTAGAAAACCAACACATTTTCGACCCAAATTTTGAAATTCTCCATGTAGTCGGTAAATCCTTTAGTTTAAATTTATTAGAAGCCCTAGAGATTAACAAAAATAAATATTCAGGTAATCTCCTTAACGACCAAATAGATATCAATCAGTCTCCTTTATTGAACCTCTTTACCTAGAAGATAGTTTAGGAATGTTTGTAGTGAATGAATTTCCAGGTAATATCTTTTAATACCATTGTTAACCTTAGTAAATAGATTTAGCACTGTATATATTAAGACATTTTTATATATATTTTTTATATTTTACCTTCATTCGTTTTGACTAAGCTACCGTGTTAGTGAAACGCGTCAACAAGTTTAAATTGAACATTAGTTCAAATATATGAAGATTTAAACAAACTATATTGTTTTATTTCATCGTTCAGTATGGATCTTCATCAAGTAAAAGCCTCATCTATTCAATAATACAAGTGTGTTAATGATTATCGAAATACAAATTTCTTCGATTTTGAGAAAGAAATTGTTGTTTGGAAACCGCACGAGCGTAAGCGCGAGTGTGGTTTCCTAAAGCAACAATTTGTTTCTCAAAATCGAAGAAATTTTCGATAATCATTAATTACACGAGTTGTATTTGTCAAGATTATTTCACGAAAGCAATTAAAATTGTGTTCAAAATATTAGGATAATTATTTATTGGAAATATTAATATTAAATGTACAGTTTGTACAATTATTTATTTTTACATTTTCTAAGTCTAATTGATTTTTCTTAATCTCATTGGATGTTGACGTCATGGGTATGTTTACATCTTCGTTTCTTATGTTTGATATTATTTCAGCATAACGCTTTTTGTTTAGTTGAAGATAAGGTTTTATAGAAGTTGAACTACTATGACCGGTTACTTTAATAATTTGTTGTTCACCAATTCCAGAATTTGCCAACCGGATTACTGCTGTAGATCTGTTGGAATGGTTTGATATTTTAACGTTTTTTGTATACAAACCAATAATCTTTGCAGCAGATTTAGTCCATTTGTTAAGTTCATTTATGCCAACTGGCATATTTTTAAACCAAGGACTGTTCAAAGTTTTATCCCAATTATTGTTAACTGTTAAAAATAATCGGTTGCTTTTACTCTCCTCTTTTTGATAAGAGTTTTTTAAACAACCGAACTGGACAATTTTCCGGATTTTCTTTATTCGGTGTAAGCCACTTACTTTCTGAAATATTCTTGGAGCCTCCCTGTGCGGTCTTGGTAAAAATAGGATTATATTCAAGTCTTCCAGATGGTGTTCCGTCATTATTAATTTCTTCCTTGAAATATCCAGTTAAACATCGGCAAGCTTCACCACCACGCCAAGCTAATTCCACTGCGATAATATGATACAATTTTCTTTGTAGTCCATTGGGTGTATTTTCATTCCAAGACTGAATAATTTTCGTTAATTCTTCACAATTCAAAGATGCACTAGATATTTTTCTCTTCTGCGGGATACCTTGTAGTTGCCTTCTCTTCGCGTTTTTCGCATTTCTAGCAGCTTGAAAAATGATATCTTTGAACGGATCAAAACGTCGATTATAATCGTTATATTTTTCTTGGAGTAATTTGGCTGTATTGTTCCAAATAGTCTTTATTACCATTTCCTTATACTCGTTTCCATCAGCTTTTCGCATATTAAACGCCCATTCTGTAAGGATATCTGCAAGTTTTTCATCCGATGTGTGTTCTTCCAGGCTATGATGACGTTCGTTGCAAAATTCCATGAATTGTTTCCACACGCACTTTTTAGATCGCACGCTATTTTGCGGCATTTGTTCTTTTACTTTCTTTTGAATCATTTTTAGATCAAACAGACCTAAACGGTTTTTAGAATTTATTCTTGATACAATAATTTTGACGTTTCTTTATTAATTTGACATTTTCTGTCAGTCACTAGATTTTTAATATCGAATAAAACAACTAATGACAACGCGAAACACACAGATAGGAAAATTGAATGTATCCAATCAGGTGCCGAAATACAAAATCGAAAACATGGTGTTTTCAGATGTCAATCCTCATATTTAAACCAATCGAAGGCGCGTATTTTGTATTGAGTGAAATAATCAGCTAAATTAAATGCTCAAAATGCCATCCACCGATCTCTTGACAATAAGCAAATCGATGAACGCATTACAAATAACTTCAGGAGTAATTCTATTAACTTCGTCTCTAATTCGGTCTTACAACTTCTGTAGATTTAGCGTTTTATGTACATAAACTTTTGAAATTGACTGTCTCGACCCTTACTTCGTGGAATATGCTCATATTAGTGTTTTTAAATGAAACTCAAGGTCTCTAGTTAATTCCACAATATAATACAAGTTATTGAAAATTCTAAAAAATTGACAATTGTTTCGATAAATCAATATCATCGTCAGAATGACAGAAGTTACATTTCATTTTATGCCTACCTGATGTTTAGTAGTTATATTTGGCTAGACCAAGAAGTAACCTAACTTGTGATTGGCTTAATATATGTTTATAGAAAAAAGAAGAAGATGTGATATTACAAATATTGAAGCTTAGATATTATTAGCCCTATGGTGATATCCTGGATATCATTTTTCCAATTAAGATCAGTATAACTGTGCAATGATATAGGAAACCAGGAAAACTATATCTGCTGATCTTTACAATTATCACTTAAGAAGACAGTTTATTAGTGGAGAATTCCCTAGATTTAACTGTTCATTGACAACTTCATATTGTGGGTTTCTTAAATGTAGTAGTGAACGACAATTAGATGTATTTTTCAACCACATCAATAATTTACACCCGAAAATTAAATTTACATTAGAAATTGAAGAAAATAGCTCAATCAATTTTCTTGATTTAAAAATTCAAAGAGTTAATAATGTACTTGATTATTCAATTTACCGAAAACCAACACAAACTGATGTAACAATTCCATTCAATTCTAACCACCCTGTGTCACACAGACTAGCAGCATATAATTCAATGATACATAGAGCTTTTTCAGTTCCTATGAACAAATGTAATTTTGATAGAGAGATTAATACAATTAGACAAATAGCAACATCTAACGGTTATCCATTAGATCTGATAAATAAGCTAATTAGTAGAAAAGAGGAAAAAGTGGCATTACAACTAATATATACTAAACAAGCTGATGAAATTAAAACTTATAAAACCATCACATATGCAGGAAATATTTCTAATAATATTTCAAAGATAATATCTTCAGCAACGAATACAACAATTTCTTTTAAAACAGAAAGTAACGTTAGTACAAAATTGTTAAATGTAAAAACAAAAATACCACTATTAAAGAAGTCAGGTATATATAAACTCAAATGTCCAGAATG
Source organism: Galeruca laticollis (assembly GCA_963921935.1). Lineage (NCBI taxonomy): Eukaryota > Metazoa > Arthropoda > Insecta > Coleoptera > Chrysomelidae > Galeruca > Galeruca laticollis. The sequence goes on along the minus strand of OY998176.1, from coordinate 86,526,953 downwards.
TAATGCTGTCTATTTGGGTCAGACCCTTAGGAATTTTGAAATACGATACAGTGAGCACTTACGAGCATACAGATTAAAACAACCAGATAAATCCCACTACGCAAAACATCTACTTGACACCAATCATTCATTGACACCTAACACAAAACTAGAAGTACTGCATATTTGTGAAAAGAAACAAGAACTGGATTTCCTTGAAGAACTGGAAATTAGAAGACATTTAAGAAACCCACAATATGAAGTTGTCAATGAACAGTTAAATCTAGGGAATTCTCCACTAATAAACTGTCTTCTTAAGTGATAATTGTAAAGATCAGCAGATATAGTTTTCCTGGTTTTCTATATCATTGCACAGTTATACTGATCTTAATTGGAAAAATGATATCCAGGATATCACCATAGGGCTAATAATATCTAAGCTTCAATATTTGTAATATCACATCTTCTTCTTTTTTCTATAAACATATATTAAGCCAATCACAAGTTAGGTTACTTCTTGGTCTAGCCAAATATAACTACTAAGGCAGGTAGGCATAAAATGAAATGTAACTTCTGTCATTCTGACGATGATATTGATTTATCGAAACAATTGTCAATTTTTTAGAATTTTCAATAACTTGTATTATATTGTGGAATTAACTAGAGACCTTGAGTTTCATTTAAAAACACTAATATAAACTTTTGATTTCAAATAAGCCCATAGAATAAAATCTAGGTGTAAAATTTGGAGATTTTGGGGGCCACTCTATTGGTCCTTACTACAATATCTGCAATTCTGACGAATGATTGAACTATTTAGGCAAAATGTTGCCTCATAAGAAAACATAATTTGTTTAATTAAACGTGGATTGTGATTACATAAATCCTGCAAAATGTCACAAAACTGCATACGGCATTCGGGATCATCATAGTTGAGTCCTTGATGTAACTGAATTTTGTACGGATGATACTTTTCTTGTTTCAGAATACTTAATACCGATATGCCTTTGTCTGCTACAATTTGGCGTGAAGTATTATGGGAATTATCTTCAACACTTAATACAACATTAAGTCTCACGTTTTCTGATACCTTAGGACGTCCAGCATTTAGAATATTTTTAACATGACCAGTATCTTTAAATTTTTTCTCAATTTTACTGACTGATTGGCTGATAGGTCTGTCTGGGTACTTTGCATTAAACAAATCGCTGAGTATCGTTTTATCTCCACATCCTATAAAACTCTTTTACACTAACGCAGGACGTTCTACGTTGAATAGTACCTTCATAAAAATAGTACCTTCACAAACCCCTCACCTTCCTCGAGTCACCACACACCGGCATTTTAGCTTACCCTCCGCATCTCAAACAAAATTTAATGTTACAGAAATTATTAACTAAATAATTATCTAATCTGCAGATACTTAATTTAAATAAGTGCTCAAAATGCTGACCATAATACAACCTATCTTTGAAGCTACGAATAGAGTAATGCCCTGCATTTCGAGACATATACGATCCTTTAAATCGTTCAACTTAGTTGGTGTGTTTACATAAACGCGGTCTTTCAGGTAGCCACAGAGAAAAAATCAAGTGTTGTCAAGTTGGTTGATCTTGCCGGCCACTCAACTGCACTTGTTCGACCAATCCATCTTTGAGGGAAAATTGTATTTAAATATTCCCTAACGTCTCTTTTATAATGTTGAGGTGCGCCATCTTGTTGAAAGTATACGTTAATTTAGGAAATAATTGGTTTATATCAGGTATAAATTCATTTTGGAGTAAATGAAGAAATTATCAAAACAGACCAACATTAAATTTAAATACGGGAATCCCCAGGTAATTCTAGAGTGCAGATTAACCAAGTATCAGCAGAAATTATGAAAATACAAACTGAACGGAGAACCAATAAAATAATAAACCTTGCAACAGATGATCATATTGAAAGAACTCCATTAGTACCAGCATTGAGTACATCAAGTGACAATGAGAGGGATCAATTTACGGCTGTAACAAGGAAAAAGAAGAAAAAAGATATCGCAAAATAGGTAGTGGAAATGGTGATGCAAACTTCAAAGGCATTGATAACACTAATAGAAAAATCTGGCTATTTTCATCTAGAGTGCCAGATGCTGTTACTGAAGACAACATAGAAATATACATAAAAACTCGGACAAAAAAACTTCCAACCTACTTTACCAAACCTAATAATCAAGCTTTCATGATAGGTGTGGAAGCAAACCTGCAAGATTCCATTTATCAAACAAACTTTTGGCCAAAGAATTTTTATTTTAGTCGTTTTAATTTTAAGCAGGGGCAAATATTTTTAGATCATCCCCGAAACTTAGCAGTTGTAAATCTAAGGCAAGATACCCTGACATCAACCAGCCCAAGATCTACAAATTTTCGACGAGATGCCTCTCCGATAGAACTACCAATCTATCAGCATCAAAATACCAACTAATCCATTTCAATTCCCAAAGTCTGGAGAATAAGATCAATTTGTTGGAATTATTTTGCAATAGTAATAATCCAACATTTGTTTGTATATCTGAGCACTGGTTGTGTTCAGATAGATTAACAGAAAATTTTATTGAAGGTTATAAACTTGTTTTCGGTTATACACGAGAAAACAAAGCTCAGGGGGTACTGCCATCTTTGTTAAGTCAGAGATTTATTACGAGTGTAACAACATTTCCCGTCTGGTTAATTCTTCCTTGGAGATTCACTTTGAGTGTTCTGCAATCGAGGTAAAAAAGCATCTATGTATCCTTACCATATATCATAGCTCCTCTGCTAACTCTAATATACACATTTTCCTGGATAAACTGGTAAGTACTTTGAATTGTGTAACAACTAAATATCTATACGTCATTGTATGTGGAGACTTGAAGACTTCAATATTAATTTTATTGGAACAAATCATCATAAAGAACAACTGTTTGATATTTTTGAAATATTCAATCTTACTTTGCCGTACAATGAACCAACACGTGTTGCAACGTATGGGAATACAATGACATCAAGTGGACTGGACTACTTTGTCAGTAATATTGGAAATGTTATTGGTAAAGTCACCAGTGTAGGTGTCTCAGATCATTATGCACAAATTATTACGTGGACGATGCAAAACTTGATCAACACTGAGATAAATACCTACATATTAGCGTGAAAGTTTAACACCAACACCCTGCACGAATTTAAAAATATTTATGTGAGGTCAGATCTTGAACAGAGTCAGGAGTCAGATATTGACACTGCCTTTAACATATTTATGTCAAATTTACAATGGTGTTTTGATGTAGCATTTCCAAAACAAAAATTATTTAAGCAAGTTCAAAAAACAAAAAAAGTTCCATTTTCACCAAAACTTCTCTCAGAACTTGAACCACTCAAAAATCTGAACTGGTTAAGGCACAGAGTCAATGATCCTGCCCTGACAGAAAATTACAAAAAATTCAAAAAATCACATAAAAATATCTAACGAAAAAAAAAAAAAATTATTGACAACTCTAACAATAAAGCAAAGTCTCTTTGGAGCCTGGTAAACACAAAAATGGGTAGACATAAAAAGTACTATCTGATTCCGGAACAAGTATTACAAATAAAAGTGAAATGGCCAATCTTTTCGCTGGTTATTTTGCGACGTCTGTTCGTGATATGATTAGTGAATGTAACTTTGCCGACGGTTTTGTACGACATCTAAGATACATAATCCATATTCTATGTTCTTTGTGCCAGTCAATGAACATGACGTAAAAAATATAATGTTGAATCTTAATAAAAAATATTCGACAGGACTTGACAGAATCCTCTGTCTGGTATTGAGAGAATTTGTAGACACCATATCTTGTCAACTAGCCTATATGATAAATCTATCTGTGGTGCAAGGGAAATTCCCTACTAAACTCAAAAGGAGCAAAATCGTACCAGTATTCAAAAAAGATGACCCCCGATGTGTCGAAAACTATAGAATGATTTCTTTGCTTCGCTCGTTCTCTAAAATAATTGAGAAAACGGTATGCAATCAGCTAATTGGTTACCTAGATCAAAATAGAATTATAACCCCATCAAAGCATGGTTTTCGAGAAAATTATTCAATAGAAACTGCATCAACTGATCTGGTACAATATATTCATGAAAACATTGACCAAAACAAATACTAGGTGGGTATATTTTTTGATCTGACTCGTGCGTTTGACACTATCAATCCCCACTACTTATCCCTGAAAATGGAAGCCATGGGTATTCAAGGTACAATCCAATCGTGGATTAATTCTTACATGTCTGGTAGAACACCCAGGGTGCAGATCGGGGATGAATTTAGCACCTCCATTGGTACTCCCCAAGGTGGTATTCTGGGACCACTTTTGTTTCTTCTTTACATAAACGACCAACCCTTATACATCTCCTACGGACGTATTTTTATATATGCAGATAATACCTCAGTTATAATTGCGGCCGACAATTTAGATGAATTACTCAAAAAAATAAGGAAAATCATGATAGAGTTCACCTCTTGGTGTAAAAGAAATCACCTTATTATAAATGAGGTCAAAACTGTTTTTGTTCAATTTACATAACCACTCAAGGAAGGCATGTCCTTGTTTTTGATTTTAATAATTGCACGTTCATCACTTCTGAAAATACAAAATTTCTGGGAATTGAATTGGGATGGTAAATTGAATTTTAAAAATCACGTTGACTATGTATGTAAAAGGTTGAGTAGATTATATTTTGCTTTTAATAGTTTAAAATCATATTTATATCAAGATTATTTACTAAATTTGTATTACGCACTAATATATTCTGCAATCAGCTGCAATGTAATTGTGTGGGGCAGAGCAAGCGAGGTTGGGCGAGTATTTATTCTCCCAAAAGAGATTTATTCGTTTGGATCTTTGGCTTAGGCTACAAGGAGTCCTCTAGGAGCATCTTTAAGAGCAATAACATCCTGACATTCACAGGTATATATATCTACAAACTTCTGATCTAGACCTTTATTAACAAAAACAACCTTCAGAAAAATAATGACATACATGATCACGATACGAGATCTAAAAGTGCTATTCACTTGAACAAATTTAATCGTTCCCGATTGAAGAAGTCGCCTACATATACCGGGGGTGAATTTTTTAATCAGTTACCAGATGATATTAAGCAAATAAACCATCTCAAAATAAACGGTTTTAAAGATTAAAACTAACTTTTCCGCATCTGTGGCCCTGAACAATATTCTATCATAAAATCGTTACTTGTACACACTTCGGGGGATGTATCGTGCTAACAAACCGAAATTTCTCCAAAAATAACCAAAAATTTAGTATATCTAGTTTTATAGGACCCGCTGTACTCGCTCTAGTCAACTGAAAATCAATAGGGTACATCTGTGAGACACCTTGAACAATACTTATTCATAAAGTTGATCAATTGTATACTCTCTGGAGGCTGTATCGTGCTAACAAACTGAAAATTCTCCAAAAATGACAAAAATTTGATACTTCAAGTACCACAGCACCCGTTGTACTGGCTTTAGTGAGCTCAATATCAATAGGGTTCATCTTTAAGACGCTCTGAATAATATCCAATCATAAAATTCATCACTTTATATACTCCAGAGGCTGTATCGTGCTAACAAACTGAAACTTCTCCAAAAATGACAAAAATATCGTACTTAAAGTACTGTAGCACCGGTTGTATTGGCTCTGGTGAGCTGAAAATCAATAGAGTTGATCAGTGAGATGCCCTGAATAATATTCAATCATAAAATTGGTGACTTGTTGAACTCCGGAGGCTGTATCGTGCTAACAAACTGAAATTTCTCGAAAAACGATAAAATGTCGTACTTCAAGTACCATAGCACCCGTTGTACTGGCTCTGGTGAGCTGAAAATCAATAGGGTCCATCTGTGAAATGTCCTTAACAATATTCCATTATAAAATTGGTGACTTATTGCACTCCGGAGGCTGTATCATGCTAACAAGACTTGCAAGGAAAAGTGGCCGACGACAACGACGACGACGACATACACACAGGATTTTTTTTCTAAAAACCGTTTTTTCGTGTTGTTGTTGATGGATAACGTAAAAATAACTCAAAAAAAAAATTTCAAATTTCCAACTTTTTTGTGGGTAAACCAATACTTTTCTCGCATATTAGATAGGTTGGCGGAAAAGTAAAATTTAAAACTAGTCTTAATAAAAGGTTTCTAATACAATATTGTTGTTACTCGCTGGATGAATTTAGTGGGTGGCATAGCAATCCTAATTACTTACCTAATTTTTAGGATCTTTTAATATTTAAAACCTTTTATTTATTTTATTTGTTTCATTTTCTTCATATTCTTTTTTATACCAAATGATTGTTATACACTGTTGCTTGTATACATTTAAATTCTAATTCTAATTTTAATTGTTTTAACTATAGTTTTATACTGTATCTAACTTGTCTTATGTCATATGTATGATGATAAAGACTAATAAATTATCTATCTAGTGCTATAAATTGTTTGTATTTAAGTATGTATGCGATTGATACATACTTTATTATTTAAAAAAAATAATTCGCAAATATTATTGATATAAGGCTTGGAAGGTTTTTGCAAACATGGCCCAAATAGCTTATAAGGTAACAATATGGCACTTAACAAAAAGTGTTAGGTACCTTTAGAGAATTTGACGGGACAGTATCCAAGAGATCGCAGGAGAAATTAAAAAAATAGTTTTAAAAAAGTAAAACAGTAAAAAACTGATCTAATTCTTGAATGAGTAGCAATTCAACACAATATTATCAATAAATATGAATTATTATGAAATCCATTATTAATGAACAACCACAAGTTGAAAATAGTTATTTAAGGATGTGTTTGTCCTGATATTAATAATTACATATTCGACATATCCAAAAAAACAAAAGGTGAGATATATCGGTCAAAGATAAAGCAGTGCAGTGTGCACTTAGTGTATGTGTTAAAAGAAATGCCAAGAATCTACTTTACGAAATATCTACCCAAGAGAATATACTGTAACAATTAAGAAACCTGAAAATTACCTGTTGTAGTTGTACTGGAAGTATTAAGACTAGTATCACTTAACGCTTTTAATAATTTTTGTTCAGGTTGTGGCAGAAGGTTCTTTAAACTGCCGCCTAAAATATTTCTAGCTTCGAACGCCTCCCTATCTTGAGAAGTATTTATAACCCTGTTATTTTTATGTTCCCTGGAGCATACAAGTCTAACAGTATTTGGAAGATCTCTTAATATCTTTACTACTTCTACGTGTCGTATGCCCAGCAGTTTTTGACCATTCACCTGGAAAATAACAAGCTTTTAAATATAGTTTACTATTTCAAAATACTAATATGTTGTTTGTTTTTGTTAACAAATATGAAATACCATACACAATTTGATTCAGGATTTGCTTTTATATGTATCCTGCCAGAATATCCATAGTCAAAGACCTTTAAGCTAATAATGTGAAGAAATTTATTAAGAGAGATTCAGAAATAAGTACAAAACAAGAAGTTATAGAGTTAGAAATCGGTTAAAAATAGGAAGTATTCGTTGGAAACCTGTTTGCATTCCATACTACTGTTACTATATGAACTTAAAACAAACGTTGTGAATAAAAATTATTGAAAACTTTAATGTAGCAAAAAATAACCTTGTCTATGTGTAAGTTTGATTAAAAACCTACTTTCTTGATAGGTATGTTGTTACAGGGATTGTTAAAATAGCATTAATAGCAAATAACACAATTTTATGAAATTTGACAAAAGATTCCATGGATTATGGACAGCGGAGCATCAGCTCATATGACTTACCGTAAAATTTTTTTTGACAGTTTAAACACTGATTTTAAGTATAGTATATCTCTTGGGTTTTTTTTTCATAGAGGTAGGAAAATACTTTTACGTATCCTCAGGACTTGGTGTTCTGCCTGGTAATCGGACTCGGAAGCCTTTCCAAAACCGACTAAAAACCTCCTCTGTCTCCAATCTCTGTTTCCCCCGCGGTACCTACGTTAGGCATTACTTCGCAGAGGAAGGATCTAGCTATCGCCCTTCCTTCAATGAGTCGAATTCATGGAGGTTTCGTTCCACGAAGTTGTCTGTCTAAATCAAATCTTTTTATTCACGAGTTTCGATTTTTTGCACGTTCTCATTCTAAACGACGAAGTTCTTGGAGTACCTCTGTTGCAAATCGACTTGTTGCCTCCCAGGCCTCCCCTGATGATAGCATAGCTTTCACTAGTGACTCTGGTCGTGTTTTCGAATGAACGGTAGCTTCCCAATCGCTGCGTATTGAGCTGAAGCGGGGACAGACACAGAACACGTGCTCCGCGTCCTCCCTAACTCCAGGACAGGACGGACATTCTGGAGAGTCCTCATGTCTGAACCGGTGCAAACATGCTCTAAAGCAACCATGTCCCGAGATCAGTTGTGTCAGGAAGTAATTGACCTCGCCATGATCTCAGTTTAACTAAATATTCAATTGTGGTATAATGCCCACCTTCCTTTTTTTGAAGAATCCCACAGTATCTACCATCGCCGTATACTATTCCGCCGTTCTATTATTCTTTGTGCATCAGCGCTCAGCGTAGTTAATCCTTTTTGTCGGTGAAGAGCACTTCTTTCTTCTGCGAGTACTTCGATTGGCAGCATCCCAGCAATAACATATACTGCATCCTCAGACACTGTGCGAAATGCGCTGACTGTTCTTAAGGCACTCAGCCGGTAGACTGGCGCGATTTTCCTACCGCCCAGATAGGTAATCCATATGTTAGCACAGATGTAACTACTGACGACAGTAATGCTCTCCTCTTCTGCTTTGGTCCTCTTATGTTGGGCATCAGTCGTGACAGGCTCGCTCTGACTACTGACGCTTTGACACCGACGTGTTCTGCCTGCTTTTTAAAGTTGAGCCTGGCCTCGATCATTATCCCCAGATACCGAATGAACGGTTGCGATATAATATCGTGTTCTTCGATACTCAGCCTGATAGTTTCCACCTGTTTTTTACTAGTGATGAGCACTGCCTCGGTCTTGTGCTCTGCTAACATTAGGCCAACTGTCTCCACCAATTGTCTGATTTTCTCGAAAGTGGTGTCAAAGACAAAATTTATCTCTTCCAGATGCTTCGCGACTATCACTATGGCAACATCGTCAGCGTATGCCACGAGTTTAGCTTCTCTTGGCAATGCTAGTTTCAATAGCCCCTCGTACATAATATTCCACAACAGTGGGCCTAGTACCGAGCCTTGAGGTACTCCTCCAATGACTCTGTATTCCTTCGGGCCGTTCTCCGTATCGTATTTTAGAATTCTATTGGTGAAGTAACTTTCTACGATCCTTAGTAGATATCGTAGCACGTTCATTTCAATGAGAGCTTTCACAATACAATCCCACCTAGCAGTATTGAAAGCGTTCTGGATATCCAATGTTGGTACCAGGCAGTACTTCTTTGGGCCTTTATACCATCTGGTGCCTGTGATTGCGTCCTTGGCTAAGTTGACGACGATGTCAATTGCATCGAGAGTGGAGCATCCCTTTCGGAAGCCATATTGACTGTCAGAAAGTATCGGTTCGACTGCTGCTTCGATTCTCATGTTAATTATGCGTTCCAGATTCTTGCCGGTTGTATCCAGCATGCAGAGTGGGCGGTATGATCTTGGTTCGTTCGGCGACTTCTTCCCTTTTGGGAGGAGTACTAGTCTCTGCTGCTTCCATTTTTGTGGAAAAGTACCTTCTTCAAGACACGTATTATAGACTTCCAGAAACAACGAAGGGGCCGTTTTGATAGCCAATTTTAATGAGATGTTTGGGATCCCATCTATGCCAGGAGCTTTAGTATTCCCGACTCTGTTATCACGCTTCCATTAGCTTGTCCTCTGTGATATGTGCGATCTCTTCTATCTGATGCTGCTTTGTAAGGTGGTGCCTCTTCTTTTGTTGGGGAAACAGCGTAGTCACGATTGTCTCCAGGAGTTTCGGACATGTAGGTGATTGCATTGGTTGTGTTTTAAAGTGAGTCATGACTACCTTATAAGGTTTTCCCCACGGATCGTTTTCTACTTTCTCAATCAGTGTACGCCAGCATAGTCGTTTACTATCTCCAATGGCCTTGCGCAGACTTCTACGTGCGTTTTTGTACTCTGCTACCAGCTCTTCGTAATTCGGTTTTTTGCGACCGCGCTGTGATATTCTTCTCTTCATAAGGCACTCTTTACGGAGAGTAGCAATGTGGTCATTCCACCAGTGCATTGATGGTAAGTGACTTATTCCGCGTTTTCGGGGCATACTGGCGTCACAGGCTTCCGTTATCCTCTTAATCAGCTCCTCTGACTTACTTTCAGCATTTCCTTTCTTGATTGGCTTGATATCTAGGGCAACGGTGAATGCAGCAGTATCAAAGGCGGCCACTTTCTATCCAAGTGTATTAAGCTTCCGGTGCACTTCTCCAGTAGTCACTTCCCACAGCAACGCGCAGTGGTCACTAGCCGTGTAAGTGTCCAACACCCTCCACAAGTAGTCTCCCTTAGCGAGTGTGCTGCTGACAAAGGTAAGATCCAATATGGAGCTCGCGTCACCTCTTATGAATGTTGGTTTATCACCACTATTGAGCAAGACTACATCCAGTGTTGACATGGCCTCCAGTAGCACTTCACCCCGTTAATTCGTCTCTTTGCTACTCCAGTCCACTGCCCTGGAGTTGAAGTCCCCTGCGATTGCCACGGGAGAGTGCTGCTTCGCATCTTCGGTCAATCCGTCTAGGAAGTCGATGAATTCGGCTAATGTAAGGTTGGGATGAGCATAACAGCTGTAGAAATAGATTCCGTTCATCTTCGCCCCCACAAAACATGCTTCTGTGCTATTAGCAACACTCTGAAATGGATATTTACCACAGGACCATATGACCGCATTAGCGGTACTATCTGTTTCCCACGGTTGAGCGGTAAGGTGTCTGTATGATTGAGGTTAAGCTGTACTATTTTCATCATCGTTTGTTCATTGCCTTCTGAAGTGCCTCTCTATAAACTGGGCATTTGTTGCTATCAGAGATGTGGGCACGATTCTCCATGTCGCCCTTTTCGCACAAAACGCATTGAGCTTCCCTTCGGCAAGTGGCTGCTTTGTGGCCGTGGCTCTTGGGGTGTGTATGGAGATGCGCTGTAGAGGTAGTACCTTTCATCAAGGACGGTCGTACTCACTGACAAAGTCAGTAAGTAATTGGTCGGCGATGACTGGTCCTCACAGGACACCCAATTCTCACTTATGGCTCTACGTGCCACACCCCGGGCAACTGCATCGACCTGCAGGCTAAACTGAGTGAGGATAGACAGATATGGCGACCTCGCAGCGTCTGATCCCGAGTGGGCGGCTGCAAACAGCGACTGTTTTCCCAGAATGGGCGGCTGAATATAAAAAAACACGTGTAGCAAGTGCGGGAGGTTTTAAAACCACGCCATATACCCCTGAAATGAAAATGTCATTATCTCAAAAGGTATTACCCCAGGCGGGTAGGAAAATATTTTCAGAATTTCGCACAAAATTTTTAGTCAGCCATACGGATTCTGGGGGGGGGGAGGGGGCATGACTATGACAAGAAACCATACTAAACGTAAAAGGCCCCTAACGTTCAATGTTGCCACATACAATGGTAGAACCCTATCAACCGAAAAAAATAATCACTTGAGATGGAAACAGAAATGTTGAAAATCAAATGGGATGTAGTGGGTGAGGTAAAGCAACGAGGAGAAAACCTGAAGAGACTAAAATCAGGATATCTGTTCTATCAGGTCGGTAGCGAAACTTAAATAACAGGAGTCGTCGGCTTCTTTGTACACAGAAAACATGAAAACAACATCATATCAGTGAAAAGTGTCTCTACTAGAGTGGCTCTCCTAATCTCGAAGCTTAGCAAAAAGTGTGCAAGTATATGCTCCGACAAGTAATCATGCAGACTATGAAGTAGAAGAACTTTACGATGTGACAAATATTTAGAGAAGTTACAGTCCTGAACCAGTTTTCAACTGGTAGCGACCACAGAATGCCGAGAGCCTCTATAGAAATAGACCTTGGAAAAGAGAGCTATCATATGATTAAAAAGAAATGCACACCTACCTGGACAGACCCTGCAAATACACACATTCTTAGAACACTATCCTCGAAAGCAAGAAAAACACAGACAAAGATGTCAACACCTTAAATAACATTATACTGGAAGCTATAGAGGAAAGCCAGAAAGTTCATTGCCAAAAAAAATCAAATACCAATAGACAAAGTCCTCAAACACAAGCATTAATGGAAGAGAGGAAAAAAATGCAAAGCGACAAAAACAAAGAACACCACGAACTTAGAGAGATAAACAAGAGGATATTCAAATATATCAGGAGAGATAACCAAAAGTACAAAAGTGAACAAATCCAATAAATGATCGAAGATAATAAAAATCTCAAAGTTCTAAGGAGAAAATTAAACAGAGGCAAAAAAGAAATAATCAAGTTAAAAGACAAACATGGAAATATGGCCACCAATAGAGAAGAATTATTAAAGGTAGTAGAAAAATTCTATAGGTACAGAATTATACAAGAGTCGACAAAACCTTGATGAGCAACAAACAGAAAACTTAGATAACTCTGGAAAAAGAGTAGTTAACCAAGGATTGGAAGAAATGCCAGATATGACAACAGATGAAATAAGAACTGTACTGAAGAAAATGAAAAGAAATAAAGCACCGGGTGAAGACGGTACTGCTATAGAAGCCGTAAAGATTGGAGGAGACAGACTTTTAGAGAAAATAAAGGAACTGTTCAACTTATGTGTGCACCAAGGCAAATCACCTACAAGATTTTTAGATATAGCGATTACTTATATATTTTTTTCAAACTCTAGAAATTAATGTTCTGAAACCCATTAGAGCTACAATTTTAACAAATGATACATTTTTCATTTCCAAGTTCATCCTGTAAATTTCAGATTGCATGCAGATAGTTGTATTTCAAAATTTCTATCTGATAACAAAATAAATTAGTTAACGAGACGAAAAAATATGTACCGGGTTATTCAAATTTTCTATAATACACAACTCATGTTTATAAAATTATAAAGGAAATACACACACCCCTGGATTACACTGACAATCAAATGTTGTGCCAGTTATGTTTACTTTTGAGGAATATAAGCAATTAAAACAATATAAATTAATAACGGAATATGAATATTCTTTAATATGCAATATTTTTGACTATTACCATAAAAATTTCAATATTGAAGATTCATAACTTATAAATGTTTCAAATTACATAAACATTGCCATCAAGTATGTTTACTTCATGTTGCATCAGTTACATTTTTAACATCAACAGTGAAACACCAAGATTTTAAGTCTCTACATTAATTTATATGCCATTAACCTACTGTATATACTATTATAATATAAAAAAGCGCAACAGGCCGAATAGGCACAAGGTAAATTTACTATCTCCTTCTATCATTTGCGCCCCTCCTCTACCAGCTGACTATTAGAGTCTGCAAATCTTCCTACACTTGTTTTTGGCCTCTTACTCTCGGTCAACCTCTTTTTTAGTTTATTTTAAGTTGTTTGTTTAATACACCTTGTATAATTGATCTATCTTTACTATGGAGTACATGCCCCATCGACCGTATTCTTTGAGGCTTTATTACTTTCACATATCTGCATCTCTGTATAAGTCATATAGTTATCTCTTATTACCTCTTCTTTACAAGACACCATCATTTTTTTCCTCCAAATATTTTCCTTAATATCTTACTTTCCCATATTCCTAATTTATTTTCGATAACCTTCCATTGTCGACGTTTCGCAAGTTGAGATTACCATAGGTCTTATCACCATTTTATAAATTCTGAATTTAGCTCGGATTGTTACTACTTTGATCTTGAAATTTCCATAATTCGTCCAGTATACATCATACCTTTTTAATCTTATGTATTCTTCTCCATCTCCTTCCTTTTCGGTAAAAACAGAGCCAAGATAACTGAAACTTTTCACTCTTTCTATTTCCAGATTTGCAGTTTGCCTGTTACCTTCAATAATTAATTTTTCTCGGTTTTCTCTTTTTTCAGTGTACCCATTTCCACATATTTTGTGTTACAATTGTTAATCTTTAAGCCTAACCATTTGCTTCTTCTTGTAAACTTTCTATTTCAGCACTTATTATACTGATCTATACTTAATTTAGTTAAAAGAAATGTTTTTCTTACAAATGTAGAATCATTTACCATAAGCTGAAACTCATTTTACTTACCTCTAAAAGTTCATCTCCTGGACTCAATTTACCATTTTGTCCTACAGGTCCTTCTGGTAAAATTGATCTAATATAATGATGTGGCCTCAACTCTATTCCACCTTCAACATCAACCGTTCCTTCTAGACTTATGCCCAATCCTAAATATTGAATATTTTAAAATTAATTAACTTGGAAATATTATAGAAAATTAGAGCAAGGTCAATGTTGAATGTTTTATTGCAATTCAGCAATCAAACAATTCGATGGAATTTTTGGGACCCAGCGATAACAAACCAGTTTACTATCACAGTTTAGTCACAGCCATACAAAAGATAAAGTTAATTCAAAACAAATAAAATAACAAAAACCATAGAATAGAAAGTTAATTACTAATAACCAGTCAAAAAATGTATTCTTCTTTGGTACAATACAAGTATATGACGAGCAGATCAGACCAAAAGAAAAATTACTGACAACGGTACTACTCCAGACGAAAATAAAAAACGACAATGGAGTATTGAGAAACAATTCGAGAAAAGTAAATTTAACAAAAGAACACCATTTTAAATACAAAAGGAAGGCAAAGAAAGTAGACAGAAAACAATGATAAATATGATGAAGCAAGTAATGAACAAAAATGAAATTGTGCAGCTGGGAAGTTAAATAAGGGATAACATTAAACTACTAGCAGAAATTTAACAAGAAAATGGAGTACATCAACAGTCAACAGTAAAATAAAACAACTCAAATAGAACAGACATACTGAGTTTTTCAAAATAATGTGGAAAACTAAACTGTAATGCTGATGTAACAAAAATATTGGCAGAAGAAAGACTCACAGAGAAAGAAGCAAAAACAAAAGAAAACGATAGAAATGCATGTCGAAATATTAACACCTGTGGAAAAGAAAATACAGGATAAGTAATTTGGAACCTGAGTTTAAATATACAAAGATAATTTAAGAGAAAGTGTTAGATTTTAAGTAAAGAACTGATAATATTAAGGGGAATAGCTGATTTAAAATAAGAAAAAAGTTGCTCTTACCTTTTAATTTGGTCAAGTTCGCAACCACGATATCCGCATAATCTCCAATTATATCTTGCCACTTCTGCTTTATTACTGATTCGAGATCATCTTCCAAATTTACTTGGAAATTTTCATCCACAAATATTTCTTTTAATTCTGGATTTTGATCCGATGTTACGCTGTTTACACTATCAAGTGATGAAATGTCAGGATCGTTCTTCACCTAAAATGTAGCATTTAAGTTCCAACAAAGACTTTGTAAAATATTAACTGAATACCCTGGATACATTTCTGTGAGTTTTATCAATTTAACACAAATTCAAGGAACAGTTTTTTTATAACATATTAGGTATCAACTCAGATTATACATAGTTATCAACTTATTGTTAATATTGTAGACTTTTTAATGTTCAAAGTGCTGCAACAGCGGCAATACCTAACTAACACGTAGATAAAAGTACACATTTTAAGGGATGCTACTAGAAATAAAAAAATTTCAAGACTTTCAGGGATCACAAGGTATCTAGATTTGTCTCACAGTTCATATTCACATCTCCGAACTACCTTTCTAAGAAAGTGATTCACTAACAATTGATTAGTACTACTGATGCGACGAAAACATTTTCAGAAAAAAAAAACTGATGTTTGTTCAACAGGCACCGATATAAATTAATATATTACCTCTGTAGTATCTATAGGAATCCAACTCAAAGTTGTCGCAGATGGAGATGCCGGACTGACATCTTTATTATTTCTTTCTGTACCCGCTATAGCTTCTTGTAGTTGTTGATATTTCGGCCCGCTCAAATACCTTTCAAAAATGATTGTCACCTCATTACCAGTCTCCTTAAGCTTCTTAACAGCCTCATAATTTGAATAATTTTCTAGAGAAACCCCATCGACTTCGATTATTCGATCGTTGATTTGAATTTTACCGCATTTAAACGCCTCTGATTGTTCGTTAAGACTTTTTATGAAGATTCCACAAAGTGCTTCTTTCTCACATACATAACCAGCTATGGTGATACCTGAAAATATATTTATTAATTGAGGAAAGAAATTAGAAAAATTTTAAATGAAATAAAGAGGAAATTATGGCACCTTGAAAGTTTTAACATTTCCTTAAAATATTGTAGAAAACGTTCTTTAAAACGAGTTTACACGAACCTTTTAGTTTGCCCAATATAGTAATTTCCTAATTTAGCTTTCTTCAATAATGCATGAATGTTGGTATTTTTCCTAACCAGGGTGTTGATAGATAATATAATTTGAAATAAAATAATTAGCATTATATTTAAAAATAGTATATGTAATTTAAACGCGAAATTATAGTGAATTAAAAAACATCATGAACAATTCGCTAAATCGCAGTTGTTAAATGTTTATAGATTCCGAAACTACAATAGTGCTACAAGAAATGAATGAATACATTGTAAACAACTTTCCTATTTTTCATGTTTTTACAGTTAATATCTTACCCAATCCATGCTCATCCTTCGCTAAGTGCACTGTTATCTTCTCCGTTTCTGGTTCTGAATTGATACTGTTCTGTTCAATTGGTGTTACAGGAGTAAGAGGGCGTTGTTTTGAAGGATAATAATCTACTGAAGACAAACCGTTGGGAGTAGTAGGAGTAGTCTTTCCACTTGGACTTTTTTCATTCAAGTTATTTAGACTCAATGTGATTGTATTGTTTTCTAATTGGCCCTGAGCACTATCACTTTTCACGACCTGGAATTGGCAAATACTTCATGTTCAATTCTGAATTATACAAATTAATTTGCTACTGTAGAATAACTAATAGAAAATATTTAGAAAAATTGATTGTTGAGGAGAGGAACATATATAAAAATATAAAATTGAGCCTAAAGAAGAAATTTTCTGGAAATACATAGAGGGAGAAGGGAGTTTATTAGTCGCAGAACTAAACCAAAATACAATTACTTAATTTTTATAGAAATGAGCTGAGAATCATAACAGGAATTATAGCATAATATACCAGAATACCAAATATTATTTCCAGTTTTGTAAATTGAAGAACAACAGCAGATTTCAAATGAGAACGCATTCTCAATGTAAGCAAAGACAATAGAATTTTCAGTGTAATTATTTAAAAACATCGAATCACAAAATTTGATAATAATGAAATGAATAACACCTGGTTAAGGAGTTGTATACCTTATACAGAGTAGTAATCAATAGTTGTAGTGATAATGATTCTGTAGTCATTTTTTCAATATTATATTTAACAAACATATTCTAGGGAGATAAGGTAAGTGTACCCATAACTGACAGTGTTCCAATAATTGACACATCATGTTCAATTATTGTTATTCAAAAATAAGAAAATTAAGACTCTAAATGAGAAATTTTACTGAAACATCTTTATTGTTAGACCATTTGGAAACCATGTAGCCAACATAAGATATCTTAGGTGGAACTTTTATTTAAAAAAAAATTATAAGGTCAGTATTACCAAATTAAATATCTCTATTTTTCATCATTACTTGTTTAATTGATTTCAACTATTCCTTGGTGTGTATTTACAAAACACTGATGGGTCTTTATTGATTTTTACATTTTTAAATCCTATAAACCCCATATTATTAAAATTTCAATAACTGGAACAACAAGCAAAACTGTTATATTCCAGTTAATGACAAACCTTTTAAATATGAGATCTAATAGATTTTTGGCTCCAGTGATTGACAGGGGTGTCAATTATTGGAACAAAAAGTGTCAATAACTGTAACATGTTTTTTGTTATAATAATTATGGCACCTAAAAAATTATACACAGGTTCAGTTAGATGAAGCCCTTGCTGATATAGCAAGAGGGTTGCCAGTAGCTACAGCTCCTAAAACGTACTTTGTTCTACGAACAACATTCCTACATAAATAAACAGGAAAGTAGCCTGTACATTGCTGAATGGGAGTACCATCCCCACAAGCAATGAAGAAGCTCTTCTCGAACAATGGATACTGACTCTAGCTAAAGTTCACCATCCAGTTGGCAAAGAGCAATTACAAGGTAGTGTCCAATTTATCATTAACGATACTAAAGGACCAAAACATTTCACTGATTCAAGACCAGCTAGGAAATTGAAAAGGCATCCAAATTTAATCGAGAGAGTCACATAAAATTTAACACCAACCCGCGAAAAAGTGACTGAATTATAACGTAAACTATGGTTTCAGAAAGTTGAAATATTTGAATTCAAAAAATTTATTTGATGCAAGAAATGATCCTTTCAGAGTATTCAACAGGGATGAGAGCGCTTTTTTTCTCCAACCAAAAGATGACAAAGCTCGAAAGGTGGACAAAAGTGTATACAATGCTGCAACTAATGGCGAGAAAGAAAACTTAGCTTCCCTAGGTATTCCTAAAGAAGCAAGTTCCCACTCCATAAAAAAGCCTTGTTTTGGCCAGAAGAACTAAAAACCACCAAAAAAAGAATAAAAAGCCAATTCCTTACTACATCAGAAATTTTTGCAAGAATACCACATGATTTGAGATTCCAAGAAAAAGAGAAAACAAGAAGAACAACAAAAACAGACAGAAGAGAGGAAACGGAAAAGTGAAGAAAATATATAAAAATGCAAAACAAGGCTAAGAAGACAAAGAATGTAAGTTCTGACAATAGGCTTTTCGACTCATACCAAAATGTATTGAAAAAATGTTTAATTCATAAAATATTTGTAGAAAGGAAACCAAATATTTCGATTTAAATTGATAAAAGTGGGTAGAAATTTGATTTGAAAATATCATATCACCCGCCGAAAACGATATCTGCTATAATCGTGACATCATAAAAAACATAAACAAATAAACGTCATTTGTACGTTGTATTGAGAGAAGCGAATGATATTGAGAATCAATTACTCTGATGTCAAATGGCACAAGAATGAAATACTTTCTAAACAGTATATCACAAAATTTGAATGAAATGTGTACGAATTTTATTCTTGAATTTCCAATAATCATAATTGTATAATAAGTTGTTTTGTTATGGGGTAAATAGGCGATGACAACGTAAGTAGTGAGTATGATATTCGAACACAGATTCTATGTATTCGAGTATCCCTTCAATATTCCTATGTTATTGTCATTTTGTTTATATTATTATAACCTAAAACTATTGTATTTATTATTCTAAGATTATAACCAACTTTATGCTTTTATACTTTATTTAAAATCATGAAAACCTCATTTTATCTAATTAAAAGTTGCTAATTAGTCCAGGCGCATATACAAGGGAGGGGACAATGGGGGTAATTACTCAGACTCCCTTCCCTTGAGATTATGGAATTTAAAAAGGAAAGAAAAATTAGTTTCGACCTAAAATACACATACACTCACAGATATTCAGACACAACATAGTGCATAAGCTCATTTTACAATTTTGTTATAATTAATATTTATACATGTACGACAACCCCAGTCAAGACAGCATACAACCCTGGCAACCATGTGTTGTTGATCAATTTGTAATTGAAACGAGTAGAAAGCTCGATTTTGCTGTTTAGTTGCCTTTTTTTATCTTATTCCCAAATCACAGCACATAGATATATTATTGTTGTGAACAATGAGCTAGGTATGTGTCATAATATTTTATTTTTATGTTGTATCATTTAAAATTTTATGTTTTGACCTTCTTTTATACATGTGTTCCTGTTTTATTTTATAAAATTAATGTACGTGTTTGTAAATCCCCTAAACTGTTAAGTAGTATTATATTTTTTTCAAAGTTGATGTTTTTTTTTTGTAATATAATAACACGATTTCGGGAATAATCTCTAAATTCTCTAAAGTCAAAATTACCCCTCCTATAACTGCCACCTGTATCCGCGCCTGATTTAGTCGTTTAACTGATAGAACAAATTATGGAAGTCGGATTTGTGAAAGCGCATACCAAAAATCAACACATTGATGGTTGGTAAATTATTTGCACTAAATCAAGATTTCTGCTCTGTAGAGCTGATTAATGTAAAGGCATCTATGTAAGTACATTGCATATTTACTAGATAAATATAGAGGATCCCTTATAGCAAGTTTTAGCCACATGTTTTGCATATTTACTTCGCTTGGTACTCTAATACACTACTTTTGCGGAGTCTTGATAAATGTATTTTTACATTCTGGTATTATACAGCAATAATAATTACTATATATTTTTATCCAATATATTACAAATTATTGTTACATATTAAAAAATCGGAGGATATTTTACTGGTACATATTTGTTTTACTGACAGTTATGTCTTGAGGTTATGTCAGAGGTTTGTTTATAAGTTATGTGACGTCACGACAAAACCCAACGTTTAATTTAAAATTCAAGATTTTTAGTTTTTCAAGCATAAAAAACAAAAAATACATTTTTTGTGATCTATTAGGATGATTACTGAAAATTTAGGACATTTTTAACAAATTGTCAACATCCCTATTCATCCGAATGTGAAGAATGGATAGAAAGTGGAGTAGAAAATGAAGAAGAGAACAAAATACCAATCTAATATGATAATATCCAGGTAGAAGGTTTTATTTTGGTGAGATTCTTAAGAGTAAAGAGAATAACAATAATGAAATTATATCCCTTATATCAACAATTGTAACAAATACTTATAAACTAGTTGATACTGATATTTCCACCATTAAGATTGAGGATATCATAGAAAATTTATCCCAACCGGAACTGCACAAGGTTGGTGACAGGAGTTTATACCAAAAACTTGGGAGATGATAGAGAGACTAAAAATAAACTGTGACTTTGATTAAAATAAACGGTTTTAAAGATTAAAACTAACTTTTCCTACGACAACCTCGATAAATGTTCATTTTACAACCGTAACTTCAAACATAAACAAGCATATTTTGTAGAGAATTTCATTTTTGCATTGGTTGCTAGGCAAGTTGCTCGCAACAAAATAGCCATTTTGTGCTCATTGCATAATATACTATTTCCGCATCTGTGAGACGCCCTGAACAATATCCAATCATAAATTTATCATTTGTATAAACTTCGGCTGTATTGTGCTAACTGAAATTTCTCCTAAAATGACCAAAAATGTAGTATATCTGGATTTATAGAACCCATTGTACTCGCACTGGTGAGCTGAAAATCAACAGGGTTCAACTATGAGACACCCTGAAAATATCCAATTACAAAATTGGTCACATGTGTACACTCCGGAGGCTGTATCGTGCTAACAACCTGAAATTTCTCCAAAAATGTGGTACTTAAAGTACCATAGCACCTGTTGTTGTGGATCTAGCGGGCTGAAAATCAATAAGGTTCATCTATAAGACGCCCTGAATAATGTCCAATCATAAAATCGGTCGCTTGTATATACTCTGGAGGCTTGTGTTAACAATCTGAAAATTCTCCATTAATGACAAAAATGTGGCACTTCAAGTACCATCGCGCCCGTTGTATTAGCTCTAGGGAGCTGAAAATCAATAGGGTCCATCTATTAGACGCCCTGAACAATATCCAATCATAAAATTGGTAATTTAAATACACTACAGAGAATGTATCGTGCTAACAAGACATGTTACAAAAAGTGGTCGACGACAACGACATATACACTGGATTTTTTTTCTAATAACCGTTTTTTCGTGTTGTTCTTCCCGAGAAATGAAAAAATAACTCAAAAAAAATCCAAAATTTCAACTTTTTTTGGGGTAAACCAATACTTTTCTCCCATATTAGAAAGGGTTGGGCGATAAAGTAATAATGATGGTATTTCATATAAAAAATTTTCTTTACCCCTTTCGTTAACGAAATATAGGGCTCTAAAGTTGGTAATTAAAAATGGTTTTAGATTTATAATTACTAAATGGCTGATTGGAAATTGGTAAAATTTTAACCGTTTATAAACACCATAATTGCACACTTTTTGGTGTGATAAACAAATCTACACTATACTTGTGAACTCAGGTACGGACTAAGTTTAATTGTGGATGCGGCAATTTTTTAGTAAATATAACATTTTTCAGTTATACATGCAACAATTGACTTTCTTGAACATTTTTAGAGATACCAAGTCCTCTTGTGACATCTCGATAAAATTAACGATTTCAGATTGAAAATTTTATGTCACACTGCCCACCTATTGGCACATATTGAACATTTGTTGTAATTTTTTTAAAGAGCTTTGATTTTTTTAATATTGTTAATTATTTGGTTACTCGTTTTTTTTAATCTGTTGATGAAATGTATATAGTATTCATTTTCAGGGTTTTGTTGTTATTTTCACTTTTGTTAAATTAATATTCGTTTTCATTAATGTTTTTTATACAATAAACAATGTAAAAGTTTGTTTTAATAAATGTAGACTGAACCGATTTATTAATAATTTACTAATAATACAAGATGCTTCCTGTAATTTGCAATTGTGGCATTTATAACTGAAAAAAGTTATATTTACCAAAAAATTGCCGCATCCACTATTGAACTTAGTCCGTACCTGAGTTCACAAATATAGTGTAGACTTGTTTATCACGCCAAAGAGTGTGTAATTATGGTTTTTATAAATGGTTAAAATTTTACTAATTTCCAATTAGCCATTTAATAATTATAAATAAAAAACTATTTTTAATTCCCAACTTTAGAGCTCTATAGTTCATTAACGAAGGGCAAAAAGAAAAATTTTCATATAAAATACCATAATTATTTTTAGTCTCTCCATCATCTCCCAAGTTTTTGGTACGAACTCCTGGGATATATTATATATTTTCAAAAAATATTTATATTTTTGAAGCCTGAAGCAGCGACAGATTATTGGTTAAAGTTTATGTTTATTTGAGTATTAAAATTTTAGGTTTGATTAAAAAATGTGTCCTTTAATTTGTGTCAATAATTAGTATGTCGATTACTGGTTCATGAAAAAAATTAAGTGTCAATGACTGGTGGGTCAATTGGATTTTTCTAAAACACTTATTTCAGTAAAAACAAAATTATTAGAACTAAAACTACCTCACCAACGAACTCAACAAACTATAAGGTACAAAGAAAAAATGTTATTAATGACGGAAGTAATTATTTAATATATATCACTGTCTAATAGTGTCAATTATTTATTCTAACATAAAATACATTTTGCTCACCTGTAAAGCTTCTATATATTGAATGTATGAATTAGTGAAGCCATTTTGAACAAGTTGCCTATCTAATTCTTCTGGATCCGTTAATACCCGTGTAGGAACAATTGGTGCCGAATAGTTGAACAATAAAAAATCAGAGGAGCTTGGTTCCACAGGTCGGGCTACTACCATTCTTACCTGAAATGCAGTTACATAATTTAAATAAGTGTTTTAGAATTAGATATAATTTAACACGAAGAGTGGAAAATAAAGTTTTATAAGTGATCCTTGGTCAGGTGAATTTTATCCACAAAGTATGGATAACTATTGCTATGTCACTTTATGCAACCAGCAAGTAAAGATGAAAGTTTTAAATTACCTCTTATGTTACCTACACTTAAATGCTCATTTTAACCAGAAATAAAACTAAACAATTTTTTTTAAATTCCTTTTTTGCACCAGATCCCTGATTGTGCAACCATCTAAGAAGCCACAAACCATCATAGAGCATGCATATTTTTAACTGAAGCAACAATACATGCCTCTTCTCTTTGTATGTTAGCCATTATTCAAGATCACATACTGAAAAAAATTGTCCCTAGATGTAGACATTTCTACCAAGTATCGGTTAAACAAAGAGCACTGTATTTTTCACAATATAAGACCAGAACTTGAGAGTCATTTTATAGAAAAATATTTGTCAAAAGGTTCAACTTTCCTTCCAATTATACTTGTGCTAAGTGTGATAGAAAACACCTTACCATGGCTGATCAAGCATACAAGAACAAAAAAAAAACTGATAAATACTGAAGCCTTAATACACAAAATGTTGCATTTATGTCATTTGACTTAGAAAAATGTCTAGTTACCTCAATGCTTCAATACAATATTTACTTTTATCAAAGGCAGTTGTCAACTTATAATCTCACTATATACAGTTGTATAAATAAAAATAAACATGCCATTTGCTACATTTGGAATTAATCAGTAGGTGGTTGAGTAGGACAAAAAGTAGCATCTTGTTTGAGGCACTATATTCTTTCTTTGACCAGCAAATATTAACGAAATTAACATGTTTAGTGACTGCTGCTCAGGACAACCAAGGACTGTTTATGTTGCTGTAAATGTTGACCCTTTTGATATAAGATTTTAATAAAAATGGAAGAAACCTTGAGATAAACCATAAATTCCTTGAACCAGGGCATACTCATCAAGAAACAGATACACATGGAGCTATTGAAAAAGTAAAAAAACATACAACTGCAAAAATCAAAATACTTAAAGACTGGGCACACCTCATTAGAATGGTTGAAGTTATAGAAATAAGACAAAAAGATTTCCTGAATTTCACGAAAATTCTACAGTCACTATGTGCATTGCAAAATTAATACTGACAATGATGTTATTACCTGGCTTCGTATAAAATGGTTACAATATTGAACTGATTCGGTTTCAAAAGTCTTGTATAAAACTTCTTTTACTATTGAACAGTTTACGTTATATCAAGAAAGAAAAAAATCATAATAAGGCATATGCTATGCGTTCAGTTCCACTACATGGGCTTACAGCAAATAATAGTACACGGGAATTAGAAGTAACACTAACCCCAATAACTAGTGACAGAATTCCACTACCAGGGCAAAAAGTTAAAGACCTCACAGACTTAATTCCTTACATTTCTATACCAGGTAGATACTTCTATAAATGTCTTTTTGCCAGACCAATGATGTCTATTGATTAAAAGGTGATTTGTTAACTTTTTAGCTGTAATTTTTTACTACCTCAATGACCAACTATAAAACAAATTATAGACGTAGCAAATATGTCAAATAAAACCTTTGCGAAACAATAAAATTTTATGCTAGACAAATTTCTCTTTATTCAAAAACATTAAATATCGACTTAGTCACTCTTGTACCAAGCCACAGATATAATCAACTACATATAGTCAATTTCATTATAAATCTTGATAAAAATACAAAATTTAAGAAAATTGAGTACGACAAATATCCAGGAATACTATAAATCTAGATGACAACTGAATGTTTAAATAAATTATAAATCTATCAGTTTTAAACATAAACCCCATTGCTAATTGTGTTTAAACCTATGTTTGAGTATAGTTAACATAATAATAGGAGGAATGAAGAATATTGAATTAATAAAATTTAAAATATACTGTTTTTCCATTATTTGAATAACTAGCATGCATTTTTATCTATCAATATGGATCTTTTAAATATTTTCTTTTAAATTATTTCATGGTAATAAATTAAATTACAACATCAAACATATAAAACAAATAATAACTACTTTACTAAAACACATAGTAACACACAAGTGCAATGTACTATGAAATCTTACATAAGAACATTTTGGTGTAGTTTAAAAAATGGTAAGCACCTGCTGTCCAGCCTGTCTCAATACAGTGGCCACCTGTTCTGCAGTGAGTCCTCTTAGATTAATGTCTCCTATCTGAAGTATGTGGTCCCCACTTTGTAAACGGCTATCTTTATCGGCTAAGCCGCCAGGTAAGATGGACTTTATAACAACTCCAGTACTTCTACCTCCTACGATACCAAATCCAAGACCAGAACCGTCATTTATTAGATCAATTATCTCTACTTGAGACCACTCTGTGCTTAGTACCATGATTTTTCGTTTTATACATTTCTTTTACTATACAGGTTAAAAAGTAATTTGGTCGTATATATTTCTGTTGAATCAATAAACTGAACTGTTCCCCATTATTTTAAGGTTATATTTGATCACTGACTCATTTTATTTAGTGCTAATATAAACAAATCTATTCGTGTGGTTATTTTTAACATTTTTGAATAAATATTTATTGTATTTCTACAACAAACTAAATTTTAAATAAACAGAAACTTTATCAATTTTGACATTGACAGCTTAATGACATTTCTAATTCTGGAGAAGCTTCTTCTTAATTTTGGATGTCCCATAACATGGGTTATTATGGAACATCAGTATCAGTTCCAAGTTAGCTGCCACGATGTACGAGACTACTAACACAAAAAAAGTAAAAGCTCTTAACTTTAATCTTTAATGCCATATTCATAAAATTATGGAATTTAAAAATGGAAAAGTAAACTTTAGTTGTAAATTAGGTCTCCTTAGTAGACCTGATGGATCAGCAGTGCTCAATGAAGGTATAAGAATTATCACAAACTCTTTAACAATTGAAGTAATGAAAAACATTTCTAGGCAACACAAGTGTATTAGCAGGTGTCTACGGCCCTGTGGAAGTAAAATTGCAAAGACTCTTAATAGATAAGGCTTCAGTAGAATGTCATTATAGACCAAAAAGTGGATTACCAGGTATAATTTTTATTAATCTACAATACATATTGGAGTTATTTAGAAACAGTTAGTTTCATTTATAACAGTCACCACTTGTGGGGTAGCTCGCATAAATGCTTTTTGGGTGGATCAATCCCCGTCATTCCTGTCCTTAGTTTTTCTTTCCATCCAATGTTTCCTATCATTCTTAAATCATCCTCTACTTCTTTCAGCCACTTAGATCTGGGTCTTCCTTGCCTTCTCCTATCTTCTGGTCCTACTGTAGCATTGAGCAAATAATTGTGTGCTTTACATACATGGCTGAGCCATTTTATTCTCTACTACATCTTCCCCGTTCATTTCTGTCAGTATTTCATGGTCCATACATTGCCTGTATTCGTTGTCGTCAACTTGTATTGGTCCTAGAATTTTTCTCATTATTTTTCGTTCCACTATCCTCAATTCCTCTTCATCTCTTTTTGTAATTGTCGTCATCTCTGCTCCATACATTATTGCAGGTCTTATCATTGTGTGGTAAATGTTAAACTTAGTGACTCTTTTTAGTAGTTTATTATTGGCATGGTTGCTCTATTAGCTGCCATTATTTTTTCGTCTATTTCTGATCTTCGTTCTCTATTACTGTTGATCGTGACTCCCAGATATTTGAACTTTTCCACTTCCTCAAATTCATATTCCCCTATTCATATCATCCTGTTTAAATCAATGAAATATTTTTTTATGCATTACTTATATAACTTACATATACCTATATTCTAGAAAATAAGTTTTTGGTATATGGTTACTAAATTATAATAAAAATAATATAAACTGTTAGTCTTACAAATAAATAGATAATTTTAACACTTTGAATAGAGCTATTTCAATTCTGCTACACATCCACACTAAGTGTCGAGTAAAGGCGCTTGCATATGTTAAACTTTTTGTAGAGCTGATTATTGGGCCGATTCAAATTCTATACATTTATACGAGCTACTTTTTGTAGAACGTGTGCGTTTACTTTATGAAATTCTGTGTTTTATTTAAGCCAAGGAAATAGTTGGTTACAGATTGTCTGACGTGGATTGTCTTAGTAGGAAAAGGTGTAACATTTCATGTTTTATGTAACATCAAGTAAATTCAATATACCACATCTTAATAAGTTTCACTCAAAAAATTACGTTCGGGCAGATATGAACGGGTTTGAATATGCGGGCCCCCTTTTGCGTGCGGCCCGTAGCAATTGCGACTCTAGCTAGGTGGCTATTTCGGCACAGATTTGTGTACTATATTTGTGATCCAGTGATGTCCATGTTACCTTGTTATTATCATATTCGTCCTTCCTGCTAAATTACATATGCATTGCCCACTGTTCAACCGTGAGTTAATTATACAAATATTTTAAAGGTGTACGAGATCGTTTATATGAGTCAGTCATGAGAAATATATGTGAAACATCTTTGATAGCATCATTGTATCCACGCACATCTATTTTGGTAACATTACAAGAATTACAAGATAGTGGTCAAGTAAGTCATTATGTCTTGTTGATAACCAAAGTTAAAACATAATTTGTTTCAGCTAATATCATGTGCCGTGAATGCAGCCTGTTTAGCATGTCTTGATGCAGGTATTGATATGAAATTTATGTTTGCATCAGTAACTTGTTACTTAACTGTAGGCGAAGAAATCACATTAACACCACCAATAACGGAAAAAGACTATAAATCTACATTTGTTTTTGTGTTTGATTCTTCCCATGGTAAAATAATAGCTTCACACACCAAAGGCACCTTTTCAGAAGAACAGTATCATGAGGCTGTGAAATTGAGCAAAGAAGCCACTCAAGATATTTTTAGTTTTTTTAAAAAAGCTGTACAAAACAGTGCCAAATTTTTAAAAAAATAAAGAAATTAAATCGCTTATCTACATCTTTACTAAAGATATTAATAAACTAATATACGACATTGAGAAAAGCTGTAGAGGAAGTAGAAATACTGGGTATCACTTAGGGTTTTAAACGAATAAAACGAAAATTCAGAACATTGTAATTTATGTATATATCTATGGTTTAAAGTATAGCTATTAATTTTGATAATAAAAGTCAGGTAAGTGAATATGTGTTTGTACAATGTTATAGGAACTCGTTTAGTTGGAAAATTAGTAAAATTTCAATTTAATAGGCTTATATTCGAAGAAATTTGGAATCAAATTACACTTGTTTTATTTGAATAAAACTCAAAGTCAATGTCACAGCATTTTTTAATAATTGTCAACAGCTAATAGTTTCGGCCTAGATAAGGGCCATCTTCAGGCTGATTAAAAACTTTTCAATGGGCAACACACGTGAATCCTCAGAAATGTTAAGATTAAACTTAGGGGAAAAAGATGTGGGAGGTTGGGAGATTGAAACATCAAAATTGAAAAAATCTTTCTCATCACATTGCAGTTAAAAATTAAAATTTAAATGATTTAACTATCTTATATAAAAAAGGATGTGTGTAACACATGAAAAAAATTAAATTTTTATTTTTTATTATTAAGTTAGATTAAATAGGTTATAGAAGTGAACTCAAAATGAGCAACAACGAACGTGAAAAAATAGCTATTTGTATAACAAGGGAGGAAAGTGCTACTTTTCCTCCCGAGGATGAAGTTTACTGCCCGACGCGTAGCAGAGGGCAGTAATCATTCGAGGGAGGTAAAGGCACTTTACACCCATGTTATACATATGATTTTTCCGTCTGCCTCAAATAACAAGATATTTTCAATAATTTATTTATGAAACTAACAAACAAAATTAATAAATACTACTTATTTTACGAAACTTGGCTGGGCATCGAGGATAGACTTCTAAAATACTTGGCTGGGCATCGAGGATGGACTTTTAAAATGCTTGGCTAGGCATCGGGGGTGTGCGTTTTTATTTGTATTTCAAATCCCTTAGGATTTTAACTGTTCCTCTATATCCCTTGGGTCTAACATAGTTTCTAACATGTGAGACTAAAGTGACCACTTTAGTCTCGAAATTGCAAAAATTATTTCATTGATAACATACTATGACGTCACTTTTACTTTTCCTCCTTAGGGAGGAAAAGTACGACTTTGCTCCCTACAATGAGGCCAGGAAATGTATACTTCGGATAGAGGTAGGCGGAAAAATATTTTCAGGGGGGTAAGAGTCAAACAGTTTCCACTGGTATGACAGAAAATAAATTCGAGGTGAAGGGAGGGAATTTCTTATTTATAGGAACATCAATAGGTTCGACTCTCAGAGGGAACAGCTTTAGCCTCAATTCCTAGAAGGAAAGAGTCCAGAGTAGTCAATCTCAATTCCCATAGGGAAGAGACCATAATGGTCATCAGATTGGGAGGAAGCAAATGAAGGGGATAACCTCAGGAACAAGATTTCTTCTGTACGTCTTCGACGTTTGTAATATTAATAAAATACCAAATGTTGTAATTACAACTACACATGCACTTCAGGATATAACAAATATAATATATCGGAATACGTCAGGTTGAATATCATAAAAGTTAACTTGCTATCATTTTGGGGTGTGATTATACACTGTGTTGTTTATAAAATGCGACATAGGGTTTCCTGTACAAAACTGTCAGACGCGAGCTAACTTTTTTACCAAATAGCTTTCGTGAAAATTAATAACAGATTTGAAAAGGTCGTTAAAAAATAAATTCAAGTGCACTTTTAGTTTTCTTAAATTCGGTCTGGTTTAATAAGAAAATGTATAATTATGTTTTTAAAAGTCGTACGCCATTTTTATATCACTTTCGAATATAAACAATCGGAACTAGATGGTCGAGTTGGTATTTGGTACGGAAAATTTGAAAGTTGTATGTGGAGAATGACGGTTCGATTCCATGCTGTGACGAAGTTTTTGGTATTCAGTTCTTTTTTTACAATTTTTAACTAAAAACATTAATTTTAAAATAAAGTAAAGTTATTTGTTTCAAAAATTCATGTATTTAAAGAAAAGTTCAGACAATTTAAGTACCAGTTTTAAAAAGCAAAATATGTTTAGCAGCAAACAGGAAACAATTTTATTCCAAAGTTTTATAAAAATGGCGTACGACTTTTAAAAACTTAATTATGCGTTTTCTTAGTAAACCAGACCGAATTTAAGAAAATTGAAAGTGCATTTGAATTTATTTTTTAACGACCTTTTCAAATCTGTTATTATATATTTCACGAACGCTATTTGGTAAAAAAGTTATCCTGCGTTTGACAGTTTTGTACAGGAAACCCTATGTCGCATTTTATAAATATCACAGTGTATATGTATACGACCTCAATTAAAAATTCGAAGAGTCCGTAATAATTGGAATTTAAAGAAAATTAGAGGGAACTCCACTGCTGAAACACATCTTCGTACCTGAAATTTTAATATACTTCGCTATATTCGGTAAAAACCAAACGTGAACAATTCACCATCGTTGGATTCATACCTACCTAATATGTCGAAGTACTACTGTGTATATAATCTTTGAAGTACCTTGTATACTACCAATAAACCAAAGTCTACTTCTTCGCCATTCAAACCTGCTCCCATATTATATGTAAGAACCGTTTTACACTTACGAGAATTATTGCGAAATTTACTCTGAAAATTTTCGTAAGAATAATTTTTGCTCTTTTACACGTCGTAGAATTATTGCCAAAATTTTCAGAGTAAAAATATAGAAAGAGTTCTATATTTTAATGGCAATAATTTAGAAAGTGCGCGAGAATCGACGCAGAAACCAATAAGCCATAAATAAAATCAAAATAATAAGCGTGTGTCATAAGAGGATCTTCAACCATCAATTTTTTATTTAGGAGAGCTAACGTCTACCTTCTATTCTTTGAAGCCAATTTTTTTACCATTGAGATCTTTGTTTTTTTGCGTTTAATTAATAAAAATAGCGAATAATAGCTAAATACTATAGCACCTGACAGTAACTCTTTTTGTCTTGCAGGCATGGCTGTAAATACCAATTAAATTGCCAAATAATATAATGTGAAAACTTGAAATTTTTTACAAAATAATCAAACATCTGAAATAAATGGTTCAAAAACAGCTCTGATTACTTAATGAATGCGAATCGTGACTTCTTCCGAAAACAATCTCTGCGCAGGCGTATGACTTAAATTATGAAAGTTTTTGTTGAAAAAATATTATGTGTCAAACAGGCAAGCGATGAAATATTTTTAAAATTCATATCAAAATTATAAATATTATTTTCAGAGTAAATTTCGTAATAATTCTCGTACGTGTAAAACGGTTCTAAAAGACATAATTCGGGAAGATGAAACAAAAATTAAAGATTAAGAAAATATACATTTAAGGAGAAGTCAAAATAGAATAGTAGAAATAAAACGAATCGTTTGATTTCGAAAAATGAACATTGCAGTGAAAAGTGAAACTATTAAAAAAATTTCTATGAGCTCTTCTCCAAACAGTGATTTGCTTAGTCGAGCATTATAGTACACGATCATGAAATAGAAGAAGAATTTAATTCAGGTTGTTGATTCTTCTTTTTTTGGTTTGTGATTTTATTATAATCTACATTCAAGGTTATCTATGGATAATAAAAAATGAATGGAATTTATAGATTTATCATGAAAAAATTATCGTCAACGTGACAACCCTGCTATACTCTGATAAACAAAATGTACACTACTATCATTTATCGTATCATTAATTATTTGCCGACATTGTCCCGTATATAAAGGTTATCCAGGGCGGTTGTAGAGAAGCTAAGAGCTAACAAGCTCTGGCCAAGGACTGTCCAAGCGGAGGCCAAAAAACTAAGAGAAGAAGTAGAAGACGGTATGAGATTGTCGCGGATGTTTTTTCACTGTTTTTGGGAAAGTTTTTTTTTTATTTAGAGGTGTTTGTAAATGTGAAGAAAATTTGTAAATGTGAAGAAAACTGTAATGGCAAAGTGCGTAGTGTGCCACAAATTGGAAATTACCGGTGGAAACCAAACATTCCACAGGTTAGTGATTATCATATAAAATATGGTTAAACCTTGTATAGTAGGTTTCCTATTCTTACTCACGTGAGGGCCTTTAATTATCATGGTTAGAGTGACACCTCTTGTATAACTTTAATATGTATCCCTATTCTTACTGAGCCAAGTAGAATAACTTTAAATGTTTCAAAGGAAAGGGGTGGCAGCTCCCTTTAGCCAGGGCCACCTTGGGCCTTACAAAACAAGCAATCAATACGAAGACGAGAGATTGGTTGGGAAACCAACACCCCGCTCATTGGAATGCTCTATAGGGTCTAAGGCATTCCAAGCTCCTATTGAGGGGTTGTACTGATGGATATGCTATGTCAGCTGTAGAACTACCAATGAGTAGGTTAAGAACGATAGCAGGACTCTTAACAGGGCACTGCTGTCTGAGGAAACACCTCCGACCTCCATTACTTAGGATTAGTGGAAAGTCCCTTATGTAGGGGTTGTGGCATAGATGAGGAAACATGGTTCATGTTCTAGTGTGTCCACATTGGGCTGTACTACTCAAGCCAATCTTTGGAGTCCCTGTTATGGTCCCTGGGAACACATGCATTGGTCTCAGTACCGGAACCTTGGCTTGAGCTTGACACAAGGCGTGTAGCTCTAAACCGTGGCCTAAAATAGATGGTGATTATATGTTTTTGACACCATTTTGCTTTTACTCAGGGGAGTACACATACTGTAAAAATAAATAAAAAATATTTAGTAAAGAAATGTATTATTCCCTCTAATAAAATATGTAAACAATCTGCAACAGAGCAGAAACATTTCAAAAATTATATTTTATTAGTTCTTGCTGAAAAATATACAAGGGATCTATGGTTTTCCAAAAATATTCAGATTATTTCAGTTTTTACTCTTATTTAAATTTGCCGCATTAACCCAAGTGAGTGGAAGCTAGTTAAAATTATTTAATGTAGTTGAGGATTTATTTGTAATTAGGCGATCTGTTTAGCTAAATTCATCTAGAGGATAGAGTGTCGGATAAATAACTATTCGATGGTGAAAAGAGCGGGCCTAAATGTCTGTTTCCCAATGTCAAAGTTTTCTTTACAATAATTATATCGTTTGGCTATATATTTAATTTTAGATTTCCAACTGATACTGAAAAGCGAAATATATGGTTATCATCACTTGATGTACCTGAAGTAGCAAAATCAGCCAAAATCTGTTCAGACCATTTTAATCCCAAGGATTACATTTTAACACGTCATGGGATAAGAATGTTAAAGCGAGATGCTGTTCCAATTGGACCCTCTCTTATAAGGTGAGTTTTTATCAGACATCACATCACCAGGGTATATATTGTATTGGTTGATTATATTTGTTTAAAAAATTTATTATTTTGGTTCTTTTATTTTATCAAAATATCTGCCTGCTATTAATAATCTCTTATCTCAGGTGAATTCAGTTGGTTGTGAAATATTTCTATAAAATTAAAGTATTATGTAAATTAAAATTTTTATTATTATTATTATTATTATTATTATTATTATTATTCTGTATCATTTACCCAGTTTCTAGCTGTGACTGTATATGTTTAATTATAAAGGCTATTTAATGACACTCTGACATTTCTAATATATTTCAATTAAATATCTGTTGTCAATAATCAAGACATGCCATTGTCACTAATTAAAATCTTCCTATTTAATCAAGTAAATTTGTTTTTACATAAAAACATTCAAATCCTACAAATCATCAAACAAACCCTAGTTTTTTTACAAAATACAATATCTTAACTATAAGAATACAAAACTAAAATTATATGCAATCATCAAATTGAATCCCAAGGACATTCTTATAATCAGAGTGGTAATAATTCTAACAATATTTCTACATAGCATCGACCAAATTATTGTACCTCCCTCATATTCAATTCAAATTCATATATTATTTCGATTATTTTTAGTTTATGTCATTATGGTCACGGTAAGTAATTTTTTGTTTTCTACTTCATAGGAATGAAGAACCTGTCCTTATCCTTATCCTGTTTTCAAATTTTGATACAAACTAAAATAGATCCATGTGCTTGTGTGAAATCTCGCTGTTTTAATATTTCAACCTTTTAAATGATTTTACAATATTTTAATATGTGACAGTTAGTACTAGTA
Organism: Galeruca laticollis; assembly: GCA_963921935.1. NCBI lineage: Eukaryota > Metazoa > Arthropoda > Insecta > Coleoptera > Chrysomelidae > Galeruca > Galeruca laticollis. Next base: position 86,492,162 of record OY998176.1, on the reverse strand, counting down.
ATGCAATCTGGACTTGTTTCTTTCTTTGATGTTAACTGTTTAACACTTGTCTTAATATTAAGATCAAGGATACATTCTCGATTAGCGTAAGTTACGAAACTGTTATATCGGACTATTTTGTAAATCAGGTTTTTCTCTCTTTGTAGTTCCCTGAAGATATCAATAAAGATTTACAAAAGCTTGGAAATCTGAAAACAGTACACTTTTCCTTTTGCTGCTAACCTCAATAGTATTTGTCTTTTTGTATATATAATTTTCTTTTCAGTGATCCTTCTGATGGAAGTTCCAGTAGTGATGAAAGTGTAGAAAATGCTTTTCTGACTTCAGAGACGAGGTAAGTAGATATTAAAATCAGCACACACACTTTCTACCACTTCCTTGCTTATTTATTCTTGATAGTTTAACAACTACCCATAAGAATTTAGATATCTTTTGATAAACCTTCTGTGATTCATAATTATGTGGATAATCTTATTCTTGCCAAATCTAGGTTACCCAATGTATTAAATTGGGTCTGCGGTTGTTTTTTATTTGACAAATGGTATGGCAAATTCTGCATTACTAAATTTAAGTATAAAAAAATTGTCAAACATAATCTGCTACAGGAGTGCTTTTATACTGTTCAGGAATTTTGTCAACTCCTTACTTAAGTTAATTGTTAGTATTTTTTCAGTATTGTTGAATGTTTTTGGTTATACTATATTTTACTTATAAATTTGTGACAATTCCACAGATTGGTAATGGAGCGCAAGGTAGTTAATGTTAAGGAAGAAATCGATATTGACAATGATTTTTTGTGGAATATGAATATTAAACAAGAACCAATTGATGAAGTGCCTATGCTACAAATTCAAAATAAGGATGAAAAAATAAATAGTATACATCCAATCAAACAAGAAATAAATGATGATTCAAATACAAATGAAATATTTGAAGAAAGAGATATTTTCAAAACACAAAACATTGGAAACAAACTTAAATATATAAAAGTTAATTATTATGGAAGGCTACCTAAATTAAAAGGCGAGTTAAACTGATTTATGGCTGCTTAGGTGTTATATAATACTGCACTACAGTAAAACCAAAAAGTATAGAAAGTGTAACGACCTCCAAATGTAAACATCAAGAGAAAAGTGTTGACATATTTAATTCTAAAGTTTCTTTATCTTTGTGATTAATTCGGAAATACTTTAAAAGAACTAATTTCAATATTTATTATTGAATTCTTTAAAATTCAGTTATGTATTCTCCACATTTCAAGCTCTCGGAGGTCATTCCACTTTCTATATTTTTTGGTTTTACTTTTTTTGTAGGATTCGCATGTATCTTGAGCCTCTCTGCAATAATAGACATTCTTTTAACTGGTTTCAATTTTAGCATTATTCATTTAGTAATGAGCAAGAGGTAACGATTTCTTTGTAAGAAAGCTTACATTTTTCATTTAATTACAATCAAAATGTCACTAAAATTTTCAAGAAAAACAATACAATATAATATTTTTTTATTATAATTTAATCAAAAATCTGAATAATTTCATTCTATAAGCTAATATTATGACTACAAAATTTGGCATGATCAGGATTCATCCGTTGACAAAACTTCAGGTACTACATATAAAGTCAGTTGGTTAGTTTCTTTTGAGTCTTTTGTTGTCTTCTCTTATCAGTAGGGGTTCTGGGATTGGGTTTTAGCGTTTTTCAATTTTTATGTGGTGGGTGTTGCATGATATTTTTTACAAACTATATTTTGAGATCGTTATGAATTGTTTCATTGGAGACGGATCATGGGGAATATAATATTGTACAGCCACTTATCTCAATGCAATAAGTCCAAATAGGTATGATTATTGTTTTGTAGATCAATATTTTGAATTCCACAGCTAGCCTCGATCTTCTCCCTATAAACCAGTTTATTTAACTAGTAATTAAGTCGATTCACATTTTTTATTATATGTTTGTTCCATGTTAGTTTACTGCTTCTTTTTTGGGAAGTAGAGTGTTGTTGATATGAACTTCAGGTGGTGGGTTTTACATAGTGTGAAAGTGATGTTGCTGGATTTGCTTTCATTTATCTTGATTCTCCATTTTTCATACCAATTTTGTAGAATGTTCAGGTATTCTTGCAAGTTTAGTACTGTTCTATTGGGATTATTATTGATCCATGGAAATTCTACCGTAAAAGTGGTCTTCACTTGCATCAAATCGGGAGTTCTGATTTTTTTATATGTTGTATGTAATGAGGTGGTATTGACAAATATAATTTTTCGACCTCTAAAGCCCTCCGGAAAATTGTAAAATTCATGAAAAACCATTAAATTTTCGATCATTTTTCAGTTTCTGCCATTTTTTACCACCAAGGACCTGTTTTACGGTAGAAGTCACTATAAATTCTTTTAAAGTAGACTAAATTTGCAACAAAATTAGAATAGTTGTTTCTCGATAAACTGAATAGTTTCAAATATACAGCTGTTCAAATGTTTGCAAAATTTCTTAAATAATACAATTTAGAGTTTACGGTGTCTGTCAAAAATATTTGTCTACTAAAGGTGTGCTTTTTATTACTTTTATATATAGTATAGGGTATATAATTACTTATAATAACAAAACCATAATACCTACTTTGCCGTAGTTATATTTGAATTATTCTTACATTACCTTTGCATTGTGACAGGTATTTATAATTCTGTGAGTACAAAGATTGAACATAAAGATTGTTTTGTGACCAGCAAACGAGCGCAACGTTGCCGCGCCGCGCCATCGTTAGCACCCTTCATTCGACTGGAAGCGAGAAGGCGAGTGTGAAACTGAGGTGTGAAGAGAGGCACCCGCCTGGGTCGACTCGTTCGGTCTCGCGCAAGCGTCGTGTTCTGAGGCCGTGTTATTAATAGCATTAGATTAGTTAGTTTGTCACCTTTATTCGAGTTAGAAGTGTACGTTCGAAAAATAAATTATGACGCGTTCAGTTGAAAAGTGAAGTAATAACACGATGGAGAGTGCAGGAGACTCCGTGAGTACTTGTTGCTTCATATGCAGTGAGACTTTGACTGAAGGTGATTTTGGTGAAACAGAGAGGTGTGAAAACCCTGCTGTGAAATGTGGGGAAAATGAAGTAAAATTAGCAAGACCTACGAAAAGCTCAACTTCAGAGATTGCTGTTTTTTATGTGGTGAAGAAATAACACTACAATTCGTTGAAAACCAAAAAAAATTACGCCTGAAAAAGCTTGGAGAGCTTGCACCTAGTTTCAAATGTGTTGAATGCAGCTGAGAAAAGAGGCGATGAATGAGCACTGAAAATAACAGAACGCATCACAAAAGACACCGATTTGCCTGCACTAGGTGCAAGATATCATCGATTTTGTCAGAGAAAGCTGTACAAATCTGTTGGAATAGGGGTACAGAGGAGAGAACGTAGTCATGGCACTGTTGAGGAAGCTATGGAAATTTTTTTTTACTCCCTAGAAGAAAAATTAGAAGAATGTCAATTTTCCCTGACAGAGTTGACTGAACTTTTAGGTGAAAACACACCTGATGTGCGAATCATCAAAAGCTGCCTGTCTAAAAAGTACGGGGATGAAATAATAATATCTACCCTACCAAACAAAACAACAGTTATTTGCTTCAAAAATACTGGATACAAAATTTTAACACAGGCATGGTATACTGAACAGACGTTAGACCCTCAAGAAGAACGACTCCGGGTAGTCAAAGCGGCAGCTGATATCATCCGGGAGGATATTCGCTTTCAAGTGTACAACACAGAAGAATACCCGCCCTCACATGACTTTTTGCAGGATGTGGATTCTATAATACCGAATTCGCTGAAAACGTTTATGGACACCCTGATTATAAAAAATAAACGTGGTTGTCTGGATAAGTGGCGTAAGAAATGTGCTGCTCTGTCACACTCAATAGTGTTAGCTGTGAAACCTTCCTCATTCATATCTTCATTGCTCCACGGCGTAGGTGTTTATTTATATCACAAGTTCGCGTTCAGTCACCTTATTGAGTTGGTGTCTGCCATGGGGTTTTGCGCAAGTTACAAAAGCATTGTACAACTCGAAACGTCGGCCATCCTAAGACCAGACCAAATGCAATTGCAGCAGGGAAGTTTTGTGCAATTCGCCTTTGACAACGCAGATTTCAATGTCAACACATTGGATGGATTAGGCACATTCCACGCTTTAGGGGGTATAATGATGGTAACTCCCAGTGAATCAATTATTCCCGAAGAAAGTTTCTCCCGAAAGGAAAGATGCGATTCTTCCCAGCTTATGCAACAGAGACTGCCTGTACAGTTGCAAATCTACAAACTGAATAAATACCAAGGGTTGACTACCGTCTCTATTGAGGATGTGGATAGTATTCATCAAACACTTGAAGGAATTGTTCCATCTTCTTCGGATATTGCCGGTATGCAGAGTATTAAAAAGTGGAGCATACCCGGATGGAATGGTTTTATGGATCATGCTACAAATCACCTGCCATTTGAAACGACAAGAGTTGTCTGTCTACCTTTCATAAATCATCCACCATCACAGTAAAGAAAGAAAGAAAGAAATTTATTTATCAACTGCATTACATACATATATAAAATTTTATCAGACTAGTCAAGGATACTAACCTATGTACAGACATAAACAGTTGAAAATATATGTAAAATTATTGTTTTTTTTTATATTTATTCAATTATTTCTTTTTTCTATGGTATATACACTCAACAAATAGTAACAACAAAGATACCACTAAGGATATGTACAAAATACAATTAAACAGATAAAGTATTCCAGGAGACACAATGCATACACTGGAAAAGACTTATTTCAAATATATACATAAGGAATATAAACTTTTTTTTGGAACCACCATTTATTTATGTAGATAAAGCAGAAAGTCATTATGATAATAGAAATTCCTCAACAGAGTAAAAAGCATTATGGATGAGATGATTGTATAAAGCTGACTTGAAGCTTACTAAGCTACATGTGTGTCCAAATAATTTGAGTGCATGGTTGTAGCAGATGATACCTTGATAACTAGCAGAGTCTTGTCCCAGAGCCAGACGAGAGTAGGGTAGTCGTAGTTCATTACCTCTTCTAGTATTATAGTTGTGAATCAAATTATTTTTGGTGTAGTGTGTTTCATTTTTTTTACATTCATGCTTATTATGTAAATGTATAAGCTGGATAAAGTCAATATGGTTAACTCAGTGAATGTGCTCTTATAAGATTCTTTATAATGTAGTCCTGCTAGACATCTTATCACTTTTTTTGTTGCTTAAAAACTCTTATTGTATGGACTGAGTTCCCCCAGAAAGGTAGTCCATAAGATAGGATGGATTGTACAAGTCCATAGTAGATCAGCTTAAGCACATGTAGTGAGACTGTTCCACGTATTTGCTTTATTACAAAACACATACAGCTCATTTTTGTAACGAGGTTTTCTATGTGTGCCTCCCATATTAATTTTTGATCTATAGTCAGGTCTAGATACTTGAACATATTCGCTTGCTCTATGGATTTGTTTTTAATCCTTATTAGGGGGCAATAGTCATAAGAAATGTTTTTTTGTTGGAAGACCATGAAGACTGTTTTACTGATGTTAATTAGTATGACACCTTATTAACAGCTCTTCGGGTGGCAAAGGAGAAGTGTGATGCTAGCGGTCAGAAAACTTGTTTTGTGACCTTTGACCAACCACTATACAAAAAGGGTAAAGAAATAATAGCAAACTGCGATGAATCTGTGTTTCGTAATGTGGTTGTGAGGTTAGGCGGTTTTCTCTTACTAATGTCATTTATGGGAACAATAGGCATTATAATGGAGGGGTCTGGATTGAAGGAAGTCTTTGCAACGATTTTCGCACCGAACAGTATTCAAAAGATGATGCCTGGACACTCCTATGCGCGTGCTGTGAGGGCTCACATTTTAACCCAGTTGGCATTAGCAATGGATGTTTTTAAAACCGTGAAACTCACTGATGAAGAAGAATGTGTACTTGATGACGTGTTTTACAGCTGTGACCACTCCAACATCTCGGTGTTACACGAACATGAGCAATTCCAACCTATTCAGACCAAGTTCACTAATACCCTTGAATTTCTTGAACGTAACGGTCCCTGGGTTCAATATTTTCGAATGGTAACTTTTGTAAAACAATTCATCGAAGCAGAGCGAATGGTAAACTGGGATCTACATCTCAAGACCATCCAAAAAAATGTTGCCATTTTTTCATACAGCTGGCCACTTTTTTTATGCCAAGTGTGCCCACATGTACGTTCAAGATATGTTGACACTGGAAGAAAGAATGGATCCTTTGGAATTCCAACTGTACACAAAAAGTGGGTACTTCACAATCCGGCGCACTAAAAAATTCTGGTGTGGTGTTTAGTCAGACATGACGATTGAACAATTCCTAAAGCGATCAATGAAATCCTACGGAGGTTTGAACCGGGGTCGCGGCATGGCAGACAGTATGCTAACCCGATGGACATTAGGAATGGTCTACCGCCAAAACATATGCACAGATGTGGAAAGCTACTGCGAGATCACGAGTGGTACATCTGAGCAGCATATTGATGTAAGAGCATCCAGAATGACCAGAGACGAACAGGATGTACAAAACTGCGTGATTTCTTTGACCTTCACCCTCCATTTCCACAGATTGATTCCATAACCATAATTTCAATAAGTGGTGGGCTAGTTGGAAATGAAGCAGTTAACTGTCACAATGCTGAAAACATTGGCAAAGAGATGATGTCAAAGGTGATTGGTGAAAACTTTCAAAATGTGAAGTTCACTAGAAAAGATATAGTGAAGACGCTTGCCTCTGAAGTCTGCTCTGTTTCGAATAGAGAGAGAAGAGTGACCATCGACCCTCTCACCTTGTTCCACAGAATGTGCATTTTGAAAAAGATTGACGAATAGTTGAAAGACTTTTTGAAATATGAATTGTCTCGATTTCCTTTGGCACTATTTGCTGAAGATGGAATCAGGAAAGCTACAAAGTCAACATTCTACAGTCCCTTTAATCCTGTGACTCTGGATGAGGAGCAGCAGGGGAAAGATACGCAAAGTTGTGTGGCCTCGGAATTTGTCTTTTGGAGAAATTGGTGCCAGGTATGTCCAATACTTGAAAAGTTACTACGGCTCCAATATAATCGTGGTTTTCGACGGGTATCCATCTGACGCTTCAGAAAAAAACACCAAAAGATCTGAACGTCTCCGTAGAGTTGGAGCAAAGTCCTCACCTGATGTTATCTTTGACGAGACAACCATTGCTCCAGTTGCTCGGGATAAGTTCCTATTGAATGACGGGAACAAGGTTAGATTCATCAACGTGCTGAAGGTGCAACTGGAGAGGAATAATATTCTTACACTACAAGCAGAGGAGGATGCTAACCGGCTAATAGTAACCACAGCCATTTCCATGTCTTCTACATACGACGTAGTGAAGATCGCCGGCTATGACATAAATTTATTGGTCATGTTTTGTGGTTTGTCACAAAATGGAGGAGACCATACCCCTTCAACAAATAGACCAAAGAACAACATTATATTTGAAAATTGTGGAAGAGGAAAAATCCCTGATGTAACTTACTCGACGAATTCCTTCACGCACCAAGCACAACGCGAATTGGTACTGTTCCTTCACGCCTTCAGCGGTTGTGATACAACATCAGCACTTTTTGGCCAAGGAAAAATGAAATTGTTATCAACACTGAAAAAACAGCCGCGCCTCGAACAAAATGGTGTAGTTTTTCTAAACCCCAATGCCACACCTGAGCAGGTCACCAAAGCAGGAGAGAGCTTTCTCGTTTCACTGTATGGAGAAAACAGTGAATCCCATAATCTCAACGACCTTCGCTTCCAAATGTTTACAAGGGCGGTGGCTAAGACCAACATGAACCTCGCCAGGTTGCCTCTAACCAGCGATGCTGCAAGGTTTCACTCTCTGCGAACATACCACCAGGTGAAATTTTTTTTGACAATAATAAACCGACGATATTATTCATAATTTTGAACAGTTACGATTCTTAATTTTGTTGTTGGTCTTGTTTCAGGTTCAGATGTGGCTTGGAAATAAGAAGAACCCACTCGATTGGGGCTGGATGCGGAGCACTAGAGGCCTCATTCCTCAACTGATGACGAAACCGCCAGCTCCTCAACCCCTGCTAAAAATGATTTCCTGCAACTGCAAAAAAGGTTGTACCAGCAACTGTGGTTGCAGAAAAGCAGGACTCAAATGCTCGGCTGTTTGCAACCACTGCAGCGACCAATCTTGTGATAACAAACCAGACCTGATGTGTGATGACATTTACGAACCTACCATCGATGACCCACCATCAGATGACGATTTCGACCTGGCGAAATGCTACCGAAACAAGCTCCCAAATGGTGTACTGTCGATTTGGGGTATCAGCTTGGTCCATCAAAGATGTACAAGAAAAACTAATAATTAAACTACTGTGACGACCTCAACTTCAACCGCCACATGCAAACATAATATGTATAACACAGTCTTTAAATTTTTATACTCTAATTATTTCTTTTTATAAATTATAATGCTTATTTCATAAGTCGTATTTCATTTTGTTTGCTCACCTCAGCAACTTTGAACAGCTGTAGCTAGGGAACTATCAGATCTTAATAGACCAAATTGGTCTCGTTTTGTTGAAACATTTGTCTTCTTTAATAACGTATATGAATTTATGCCGTGTAATAGATCAATAATTGACCACATTGACGAGGACTTGTAAAAACTCGAAAACATTTTTTTTGGAAGTTTTGCAAACATTTGAAACTATTCAGTTTATCGAGACCTAACTATTCTCATTTTGTTGCAAATTGAGTCTACTTTAAAAGAATTTATAGTGACTTCTACCGTAAAACAGGTCCTTGGTGGTAAAAAATGGCAGAAACTGAAAAATGATCGAAAATTTAATGGTTTTTCATGAATTTTACAATGTTCCGGAGGGCTTTAGAGGTCGAAAAATTATATTTATCATTACCACCTCATTACATACAACATATAAAAAAATCAGAACTACCCCATTTGATACAAACCAAAATGTACCAATTCCATGGATTATATTCACTGATAATTTAGCTGTATCATCGGCAAATGTTCCAAGTGTAGTGTATCTGGGGGATGGCAAGTCAGATCTGAATAATACATACAGCAATGGCCCAAGGACACTCCCTTATGGGACTACTGCTTTATTGGATGTATTTTTGATCTTTCATTTCCCATTTTTATTTCAAATTGACGATCACCAAGGTAGGATTTAAATGGGATAAAGTAAGAAGAAAGGATTTGCTATATTTTGTGTAGTAAACATAGTCAAATGCCTAGCTCTGGCAGGGGGTTACAACTGTATTAAGTGCCTGGTAATGGATGACGTGTTTTCTAATGTTATTCCGAAGAAAGATAAAAAATTGACTTGACTTTAACGAATTTGAAGTATTATTTTATATTAGTGTTTTAAATGAAACTTACTGTTTCTAGTTAACTGAAACAGTAAGTTTCATTTAAATCACTAATATGAGTAGATTCCACAAAGTAAGGGTCGAGACAGTTAATTTTACTATTTTATACACCTTTACTACCTGTTACCTACCCAACTAACCATAATCCAAACTCCATGGTTGCTGATCGTTGATACCTGTGTGTGGACATGCACAAATAAATTTTCATCTTCTATAAAATAACAAAGGTCTGGCCAACTTGGGCTATTAACAAACTCTATAGCATTTACAAAATTTGTGGTATATACAAATTTAAAATTATCGAAAACTGATTCCAATTTTCTTTAACACTTTCAGGACTGCTAAGGAATGGAAAATATATGTATGCTATTGCTGGGATTATAACTTGTGGATTTTGTGGAAATTTATACACAAAACAAGTAGAATATTTTTGTCACTTTTCAGCAAATCATTTTATAAAACGAAACAAATTATATAAGATTAAATTTCACCACAAAAATAGAAATGACACTAAAAGTCAGATTATTGATATTGGCATTTTGAGAAATATTGATGTACCAGATGAAGTTGAAGTAGTTGAACATGAATTGAAAGCAGGGGTGCAGGAAGCCAGATATAAGTCCAATGTTACTGGTATTGAGAGGATGAAATATTTTTTAAAAGGAAGTGATTCAAATAGACCTTTGCATACTCACACAAGAGAAGAGCCATTCAAATGTGACAGTTGTTTCAAATATTTTTTACATAATAGTGATTTAAACGAACATTTGCTTACTCATTTAGAAGAAAAGCTATACGATTGTGACATTTGTATGAAATGTTTTTCAGACAAAAGTGGTTTAAACAAACATTTGCGTACACACTCTGGAGAAAAGCCGTTCAAATGTAACGTTTGTTTGAAATATTTCTCACAGAAATGTAATTTAAATGTACATTTGCTTATTCACACAGGAGAAAAACCATTCAAATGTGACATTTGTATGAAAACTTTTACACATAAAACTAGCTTCATCACACATTCTCGTATTCACACAGGAGAAAAGCCATTCAAATGCGACCTTTGTATGAAATCTTTTTCGCAGAAAATTTGTTTAACGAAACATTCGCGTATTCACACAGGATGAAACCCTTTCAAATAAGACTGCAGCATTATAAAAATACAATAAATTTACTTATTGTATGCCTATTGGCAGTAGAACAATTTTGTCTGCATCTAGTATGCAAGTGATTATACATCAGTCTACTATAGCAGATTGCCTAAATGGGTTAATTTTGTTTTATGATATTGTAACGCTGCTAGGGTCGTTAAAGACCTTTTCGTTACTTTTAATAATAATTATGATTATTTGATGAAAGTTTTACCTCTGCCAATGCGTAGCTGTTCTAGTTACATATAGTTTCTGTCACTATCAAACAACACAGGAAGAATTAATACTTTTGAGCGGACTAAGGCTATTCTTCCCAAAAGAGCTTGAAGTTCGACCTCGGTTTACAATACGAAGATTTAATTTTGGGGGACACTATTTGTTCTACTTGTAGAGTAGAGTAATTCCATTACAAGTTATTAATTGTCTCTATTGAAAGATACTCGCATCTATTTATGTAATTACTCCTATAAAGTGCATTACATTTACTAAGTTCTCTGTTACAGTGTTGTCAAGTATTGGCATGAACAATTTTTAATTATACCATTTTCACATATTTTATTTTCTGTTATGATCTTTTGAACTTACGTTTCATTAAAGATCATTTGAAAATAAACTGGCTATTTTATTGACATTGCAGTAGTTAGTTTACCCTTTCGTGGTCAGCGGAGACGTGGTAGTTTGTGTTTAGATGCCAACTGTTGGAATTTTAATTCACACTCACTTTCAAAAGTATTGCACCCCCCCCCCTGTATCTTAGCGAAATATGTAGAAATAAATATTCTATAAAAGTATTTTGCTGATAAGAAGAACTTGTTTACACTATACCTCAAAAAACGTGTTTTGGATCGTGTACATTCCGATCTGGTAAAAAATGCCTGTTTCTGCTTATCAGTTTATATTGTTAGTTGGTACGAATAAGTTGTATAAACATTAAAAATGCCTAGAAATGAGTTGTCTGCTTTTGATAGGACTCGAATTATTGCTCTGTGGCAAGAAGGGTTGTCTCGTCACCAGATAGCCAATAGGCTAAATTTTGTGAGATCTACGGTTAGCAGGACCATTAGACGCTATGAAGAGACTGGGGAAGTGAATAGTAGGCCTCGAACTGGCCGACCTACTGTTAGTACTAGACGAGAAGATAGGTATATTGCTCAATTAGCCCGCAGAGAACGATCAGTCACTGTACCAGTACTAAGATCTCAATTCCAGAGAACGTTTAATCGCGTGATCTCGACCGCAACAATCCGTCGAAGAGTTTTGGCGTCAGGATTGAGGCGCAGAAGGCCTTTAAGGGTGCCTTTGTTAACTGCTCGTCACCGTACCGCTCGATTGCAGTGGGCAAGGGGTCATCAACATTGGTTATTGCCACAATGGAGGAACGTTCTTTTCTCAGATGAGTCCAGGTTTGGATTAGTGAGTGATGACTATCGGGAAAGAGTTTGGAGGGAGACAGGAGGACAAAATAGACTAGCAACTGCCATAGGTGTTGCCCCTTATCGTGGCGGAACGCAAATGTTTTGGGGTGGTATCAGATTTAATGGGAGAACACAACTCCTTCATATTCCAGGAACAATGACCGGTGCATATTACCTGCAAAACATCATTAATGCTATCGTTCAACCATTACGTAATGCAATCGGAGCCCAGTTCATCTTTATGGACGATAATGCCAGACCCCATCGCACCAGAGCCGTTCAACAAGCCTTGGAAAACGGAAACATTGCAAGATTGGAATGGCCGGCAATGTCCCCTGACCTGAGTCCCATAGAGCATGTGTGGGATTATGTCTCAAGAGCCATTTTTAACCGAAATAACCCTCCAAGAAACACGCAAGAGCTTATTGTTGCGGTTACAGAGGAATGGGACAATATTCCACAGGCAGTGATTAATAATTTGATTATTGGCATGCATAGACGCGTTGATGCATTGATAAGAAGTAGAGGTGGAAATACTAAGTACTAAATTTATTATAACATTCATCCTTTTTCCGTTTTTTTCTGAAAATATTATTTTTGTATTTTCAAATTTTTCCATTTCAATTTTAATTTTCTGTTAAACCAACCTATGTTATTCCAGTAAATAAATTTGTACGATTTTAATGCATGGTTTTAATTAATATTTAACATGATGGGATTAAAATTGAGAAAAAAATAGATATAATCCCAATATAGGGGGGTTGCAAGACTTTTGAAAGTGAGTGTAGTTTTAACAAAAACCACTCCATCTTATTGCTTTAACATTATTATGTGAAATAGGATTAAATTAGAATAACAACATCCCACCTTACAAAGGGTTGTCCTCTGAGGCAGGGTAAGGTTTTATGATGCCCATATAAAAGGGAGTATCTGAATATCCGATAATAAATATCTACACAGCTTTTTAAGAATACACAAACAAAAACCAGATGTTTGTTTTCAAGTGTGTGAACCAAGAAATGATATTCTTATGATTTTAAGTCTTTAGTCTGAACCGAAATTCTGTAAGAGAAAGACATACCGATCGGATTCTATCAATGTTATGAAATAAACAGTATTCAAACTATAAGTATAGTTTAATTTAATTCGACCGATCAAAGTCCAAATCCTCTTCCATATCCAATATCAACAACTATACAGTCCGCTTACGTTACTGCCTGTCTACGCTCCCCAACACACAGCATTTTTCCTCTAAAAACCGTTTTTTCGTGTTGTTCTTGATGAAAAACGTAAAAATAACTTTAAAAAAATTCAAAATTCCAACTTTTTTTTGGGTAAAACAATAGTTTTCTCGCATAATAGATAGGTTGGGCGGAAAAGTAAAAAATGACACTTTGGAATAATTCATTTAGACTTGAAGTGAGAACATGATTCAAAATTCAAGTTAATTAGGGATTGGAGAAATTCAAACCAATTTATACAAAAATACCATTTTATTAGATATAAAATCAAGCGTATGTTATACATACTATATATAAGCATACAGTGTATCTAAATAAGATTAAAAAAATACCACACTTAATGATCGTTAAAAATAATTGAAATTTGACAGCAGAATTGATTAATTCATACACTAAATAAAGAATTTTTATTAGAAACGTCTCGATAGCAACTTTAACATGAAAATTATGCACAGTTTCTAGAATATTACTTGATATCCAAATCCATTAATTTAGAAAATATTGTACTAGGAACAACTAATTTGTTCATATCAAGAGATTCCAGGATGGTATACAACGGATTGCCTGAACCCGTTAACAAAATAAGTAATTTACATCAATTTCCCAATAATGATTACATTTTCTTGCTCCTTTAGGATAATTAAACATGGGACCACGTATTTTATTGGTTGAGAATATATCTTCAAAAAAACCGAAAAATCATTTGCATTAAAATTAAATCTGGGAGAAGACAATAATTGTAATAATATCAAGAGACACTGCTGAGCAATTAGTTAAAAAAATATATTAAGTTAAATGGTTGTTAATGGATTAATCGGAGCGCTTTCCTTAGCTAATAAGTGAAATGATAACCACCACGATAATAAGGGTTGGACACCGGCCATAAATAGGAGGAAATATAGACGTCTTTTATGTCCTGGTGTAGTTGGTTGGGATCCATAATAACTTGTTTCTTGGGCACTTTCAGATAACACTTGCACCTAAAATAGACATTTCAAATGTTTGAATCTACATACAAGGCAAAGGTGTTCTGGGCTGTTCAGAATCGCCACAACTTTACTATGATTGTCGGCAACCTACTCATGTAGACCTCATTTTAGTAGGAAATGTGGTTAAGTCTAATACATTTTCATTTAAGTTAAAATCATATTCGTTTTCACTATAAGAGTCAAACCAAGATTACCCAACTAGAAAAATGAGGTTCTAAACGGAAGAAAACATTAAGGATTTTTAGAGATTTTCATTGTGGTTATAAAAACTATTACACTAATTTCATTAAAATATTTACCTTCAGACTTCTTATAAGGAAGAATGCCAAAGCGAGACTGGAATAAACCAGACATACATAGTAACCCAATCTTCCTGCTATAAGGCTGACTGCAATGCTAAATATAGTCCCTACAAATTTGTAACCTGAATAAGCCAGTATATCTAAAGTTCTAAGACTAGTTTTCACTTGGATAACGTACCTGGAAGTGAGAAATAATTAATATTGCATAAAAAAACAAAAGGAATTATGAAAAAAAAATACTTACAATGTGCCACAGTAAATAGCCAGTTCAACTACACACCAAGCTAAGGCAGATGACGCCAAAATACCTATTTGTTCTGGACTAAACCTATTTTGCATCCCTAGTACTAAACCAGCAGTTACCACATAAGTTACGTAACCCATTACTGGTATATACAAATCAGGAGCATTGATTTCATAACGGGGTTGTACAGGACCTTCCTGTTCATATTTTACTGACCAATCCTTAAACAAAAAACAAATTTGAATATACTTATAATGAATTTACGATTATTTTGGACAAAATATTCATTATAATAGAATTTTTTTATTTAATTTAACCTGCTCGACAACTATGCCATTTATACAATTACAATAGAATAAGATGGTTAAAGATAAAAGGAAAAGTTACCTATCAAAAATAACTGAGTTTCAATTGTCTCTCATTTTAAAAAAGAGCGCTACTGAAATTTTGTCGAATTACCGTCCAATCTCCGTATCAACAGTTTTGCAAAAATATTTGAGTATGAGATGCTGAAGCATATATTGAGATTTTTAGGAATTTATAAAGTTATTAATGATCATCAACATGGTTTTCAAGCAACATTTTCAACTTTAACAACTTTGTAATCAAACTATAATGAAGTTCTAAATTTGGGCAAGTGGGGCGAGAGCCCTATTGGGATATTTTGTGATCTCAGACAGGTTTTTGACTGTGTTTAGCATGGTATTTTGAAAGACAAGCTTTATAAATATGGTATGAGGGGAAAAGCGTACGAATGGTTATTCCTTATCTAGATAACAAGTTACAATTCGTCGAGATTGATAAAGGAATAGTATATTATGCAACATGTAAAGATGGACATTAAGACACGAGCATCAGCGAGTGTCGTAACGAATACGAGTGTTTTAATAGCCATTACATGAGAGTTGCATACACTATTTTTTCTACGACCATACAATAAAACATTTTTGAACATTTATTTAATTTAAAATAATGTTTACAATTTTAATCAGACATTAATAGTCGCCAGTCGAATGTATTAAATTTAAAATTAAAGGTTGGAGAAAATTAAATTGAAAGGGTATACAAGTTTTGATATTTGGGTGTAACTATTGATAGAGAATTAAAATTTCAAAATCATGCCAATCAAATTATAAAAACCATTACTTTTAAAATGAACTACCTTAGGATGTGTTCTCAGTATCTTAGTCAATGGGCAATATTAATGATGTATAAGTCTATAGTACTACCCCATTTTAATTATTGTGCAACTATTTTATATTTTCTCCATCAAAATGAGATGAACCAACTTCAAAAAATGCAAAATCGTGTCACGCGAATTATTCTAAATTGCTGAAAATCCTACCCTTACTTCAAGTACCTTTTAATGTTATATTAATAAAGATACATTTCAATGGCTTTGTTTTATTTGGTTTTATCTTATTGCTTCCAAATATTTGGACAATAACACTGTTTGTTAGTAATAACAAGATAAACAAGAACATTTCTTACCTTATGAGTAAACGGAAAAAACAGCAATAACATCTTAGAAATAACATATTTGGTATCAACAGCAAAATAATATTTTAATTTTGAGATGGGCACAATTTTTTCAACTTCATTTTTCAACATTGTTGTTCCGGCACCTGCTAACTATAAAAAGAACATTTTACTAACACACGACATACTTAAGCCTGTATGTAAATAATTGTAATTAAATTTATTGAGATTTTTGAATAGAGTCATATTTATTTCTATTATACCTGCTGCCCATACTGCAGAGCCATATCTTGTACGACTGGTTGACCCAAAACACTTATATTTGGAGTACCACCAGCTAGTGAATTCATGTTAAATTGTTGGTTCAAGTTTTGTCTTTGAGATGGAATATTTGGTGTACTAGTAACCTGTGGAGAATCCATTGGAGGATATCCTAAAAATAATATAGATAGAATAATTCAAATTCAATGAACAATAGTGAGCTTATTAGTATATTATACATATATAAAAGCAGCAGTTTTAGGTTATTGTAATATATAGTAGCCGTTCGCTAATCGGACAATGGTCCGACATTTCCAGTTGTTGGGTGACTGATTGGTAATTGGACAAAAGCAAGTTCATTGCACTCCACCCCTACTATTCCTGTTGGTTGGCGTCACTACAGATAGGTTATTATTAGGCAGTATCAGTCAGTCTTAGCGAAGTGTGGCATCATCACCTTAACGGGCGTGTACTTAACTGTTAGTGGTTGTGAAATGTCAAGGATCAAATGGAAACATGAGATTCTAACACTGATTGTTGTAATGGAGATTTTAAGAAAGTTGGATAAGGGAGAGAAGGTTGCTAACATAGCTCAAACACATAATATTCCGCACATTACCATCTATCCAATCAAGAGTAGCAGAGAGAATATTGAGAAGCTTGTAAGTATGCTTTAAGTGGTACTTCTTTACAGTAAACTGTGAAAGCAGATGGATTTTCTAATATGGAAGAAGCACTTTACTCTTGGTTTATAAAAGAACGTGCTCGCCACAATCCCATTAATGCTGAATTATTAAAAGAAAAATAATCTATCATCAAACAAAATGTATGGAAAGTATTATTTTAAAGCAAGTGGTGGTGAGTTTGCCAAATTTAAAGTGCGGTATGGTATTCGTCTAACAACCCGGAAGATCACCTGTATGGAAAGAAACTAATATAAAAGAAGTTTCAATGGAAGAAATTAAAAAAATGCTGGAATAATTAAAACTACAAATGAAAAGTAATATGGAAGACATGAAAACAGAAATAAAAAAAGAAAGTGAGGATGTCAAATGGGAGCAAAAGGAAACAAGAAACGAAATACATCAGATAAGAAAGGAACAAAAACATTTCCCCGAGGAAATACTTAAATTAGTAGAGTAAACGCAAGATTAGGGGAAGAAAATGAGCAAATAAAAACATAAAATGTAAAAATCATAGAACAACTAAAAGACATTCAAATGGGAATAGAATTGGTAGAAAAGGACAAGAAAAAAAATAATATAGTAATGAGCGGTCTATTGATAGATGATATGGAAAAATTCTTGAAACAATACATAGAAGTGGAAACTCACATTAAGTCGGCTAAAAAGATAGGACCAAAAACCTACTTGATACAGCTAGAAGGCGAGGCGGACAAAAAAAGGTATGGGGAATAAAGCAAATGCTAAAGAGTATTGCACAAGATAGAGTATATATTAACGAGGACAAAGAAAGAGAGAGAAAAACAGAAACTAATAAGAGACTTTGTGAATACTGAAAAAATAAATGGAAAAAACACAAAAATTGGATACAACAAAGTAATGGTGAATGGAGAGGAGTGGAAATGAAACAAGAGAGAAGGAAAATTCGAAAAAACGTAGTTAAAGATAACATAAAACAAAGGTTAACGATCCGGCATGAAGAAGGAAATGAATTATTGATAACAAACAAAAAAAGTCATCATAAAAACAAAGAAAAAAACGTAGCAGGAAAAATGTGATGAAAATATGTACATGGAACATTAGAACAATGCTAAGAACAGGAAAGACGCAAGAGATTGGCTTGGGATTAAGAAAGTATGAAGCAGATATCGCGGCAGTACAGGAAACAAGATGGAAGGGACAAGGAATTATAGAAAACATTTTAGCTTTCAATACTCAGGTAATGAAACACAAGGTCAGTATGGAGTAGGTTTCATGATTTTTGGGGAATTAAGACAAAAAGTACTGAATTTTAGACCAATACGTGAAAGTCTAGCATACTTAAGAATTGAAGCAAAACCATCCAACCTGTGTATGCCCCAACTGAGAACAGTAACAAGGAGGACAAAGAAGAATTTTATGAAAGAGTAGCAGAAGAAATAGAGAATATTCCGAAGCAAGATACACTATTAATTTTGAGACATTTCAACGCTCAAGTAGGAAAGGAGGAATATCTAAACCAAATAGCAGGAAATGAAACAATACATGAAAGAGCAAATGTTAATAGACAGCTATTTTGTAATCTAGCAGCACAAACGAATGTGATTATCAGCAGTACCAAATTTCACCACCATAAAAATCATAAAATGACCTGGGTATCACCAGATCAAAAAACATGCTCGCAAATAGATCATGTGATGGTAAATAGAAGAAAACACACATCAGTAAGAGATGTCAGATCATACAGAGGAGCATGTGCGGACTCAGATCACTTCATGGTTATGGCGAAAATAAAAAAGGAAATAAGAAGGATAAACAACACAAAACGTAAATGTCATAAATGGAATTTGGATAAATTCCATAATGATAACATGCGGAAAGAATATGCTGCATATATAGAGAATTTTCTAACAGAAAATGAAGATGAAGGGGAAACTAGCGAGGAGGAATGGAATAATATATAGAACAGCTTGCAAACTGCAGCCAGTAATCATCTGGGTAGAACAAAGACCTGCAAGAAAAAAGAATGGTTTAACGAAAGCTGTAGAAGTGTAATAGAAATGAGAGTCAGAGCAAGACTAAGATGGATGAAAATGAACAGAATTGAAGATAGAAAACAATATGAAATTATTAGAAGGAAGGGTAATAAACTGATAAGGAAAAGTAAACGGGAGTGGATGGATAATACTGTTAGAGAAATAGAAAACGAAAGTTCAAATTGAAATACAAAGAGTTTCTACAAAAAAGTAAAAGAAGCTAATAAAACATACAAAGGAAATGTCAAGGGAATAAAGGATAAAGAAGAAGACCACCAATATAAACAAATATGGGCAGACTACTTTAAGGACTTGTTAACTGATCCAAACACAGAAGAGAACAAAGAACAGGAGGAAAATCATCAACGAGCCTTATCAAACGAAATAACAATAGAAGAAGTTGAGGAAATCATAAACAATATGATAAATGGAAAAGCTGGTAAAGATAAAATAGGCATAGAGCTGATAAAGTATGTAAGACTCAAACTTCATGAAAGAATATACCAACTAATCGGGAAAATATGGTTTGAGGAAAGGGTGCCAAAAGAATGGGAAATTAGACAAATTATTACTATACACAAGAAAGGTGATCAACACCGATGCAGTAACTATAGAGGTATTACCCTATTAAACGTTGCATATAAGATTCTATCAACAGCAATACAAAAACAATTAGCTAGTAGCAGTCGAGAAATATTAGTATAATATCAATGCAGCTTCACACAGGGTTGATCGACAACAGACTAAATACATACAACAAAACAAATAATGGAAAAAGCACATAAACACCATATAGACATAGAAATGCTTTTCATAGATTTTCAACAGGCCTTTGACTTAATCAAAAGAAACCACCTATTGACAGCACTAGAAGAACAAGGAGTAGATGCAAAACTGCGAAGACTAACTAACACCTAAAGGAGAATCTAATCAGTTTGTGATTAACAAAGAAATGAGGCAGGGCGACTCGCTATTGGCAACACTATTTAACTTAGCATTAGAATACATAATGAGGAAAATTCATAAAGGGAATTTAAGGTCAAGTGGTGGACAAATAATCGCCTATGCTGATATAGTACTTGTAACCAAGAGAAGATCTATAATGGATACAATGTTAAGCGAGATAGTTACAGAGGGAAAGCGGATGGGTTTGAAAATCAAAGAAAACTAAACAAAAATAATGATATTAGGAAAGCAATGTCAAGGTGGAAAGGTTAAAGTTGGCGAGTATGCATTTATGGAAGTAGAAAAGTTTAAGTACCTCGACATTATGATCAATAATAAAGGAAACAGAAGTAGTGAGATTGAAGAAAAAATAATTAATATAAATAGAGCGCCTTCCATGCTAACAAGAAATTATTAAAAAGTAAACACTCACAAAACGAACAAAGACCAATATATATAAACGATTATTAGACCAGTAATGATGACTCAGCTGAAACAATGACACTGGCGAAAAATAATGAAGAGAAATTGAGAAGAACGGAAAGAAAGATAATCAGAACAATAATGGCTCCAGTAAAAGTTAGTGAAGGGGAATATAGGATACGAACGAACCGAGAAATAATTGATGAACTCAATGGAGAAGATGTTATAAAGAAAATCAAAGTTCAGCGAGTTAAGTGGCTGAGGCATGTACGGAGGAAGGAACAAAACCTGTAGCATACAATATGATACGATGGGATCATTGTAGTAAAAAAAACGTGACAGGCCTAGGACAGAATTGTTAAAGGAGGTGGAGGATGACCTAAGAAGAGTAGGAGTTGGGAACTGGCAGGAAAAGACAGGAAACAAGAAGTTGTGGCGGGAAATAAGTGAGAAGGTGTAGACATGGAATAAGGGGACTGATCTACCCCAACAAGAAGATCTAGAGAGCAGTTTTGCGGTGCAACCTCACTAGGGGTGTTAAGCCATTATTATTATGTTATAGTATTCGTCTGTTGATTGTGACTGGATAAAAATTGTATAGTGATGCTGCAGCTGTAGAGCCGTTCATTAATTTTTTTTCACATATCATGTTATGTCAAAACAATTGTAAATAAAGTTCCATGTGATTTAAGCAACATGTGTACTTAAACATGCTGACAACACGTGATTCTGTGTTTATTCTTGAAGCTACAATTAATGCATTTGGATTTAAAATTGATGAATTTCCGATAAGTAAGTCTTCAATTCTAAGAATCCGAGCAGAAAAACGAAAGGAATGTGCGGAAAACATAAAAACTGATTTCCATAACAATGTACCGGATGTAGTCATCTTACATTGGAATGGTAAACTCTTACAAGCATTGATTGCTCTAAAATTAAAACAAGAACGTTTGCCCACAGTTATTTCATATGGACTTGAAGAACGAATCATTGCTGTACTGAAACTGGAACATTTTATAGGCAAAGAACAGAAGTAGGCTATTTGGCCAGCGATTTTAGATTGAAATCTCGAAAAAATGCCCAAATTCTCTGTTCTGATACTATGGCTTCAAATTCAGGTTTTTTCAATGGTGCTTACCGTCATCATGTGTACGAACTGACATTAAAGGCAGTATTCGAAGTGAAAATTAAACAAGCTCTGATGTCCCACTGTTTAAAAAGCTCAAAGATAAATGGAAAAATATCGATACCTCTAAAATACAGTGCTATAAAGATACTGTGGAATTGTTCCGAGCCATACCCAAAATTGAGTTTTACCACACTGAACTTAAATTATTATGATCAGAGAGGATTATAGAGAGCTTGTAAATTTTCTATCGTGTGGAGATGCATAAAAAAAATTAAATCAGACCTTCCAATGCTATGCACCAAGCTAGATGGATGGTCCGAGCGATTTACTCCTCAAAACTATCTTATTTAGTTCTCAGCTGAAATTTAAAACCAATGATAATGAAGCATTGTTAGACATCTGCTTGTTTATCGTGACAATCTACGTTAAATCATGGCTTAAATACATTTTGGCAGTTAAAGCTCCCTACCAAGATTTGTGTTTTTTGAAATATTTGAAAGCTTACGAAAATGTAACATTTATGGTATTATTTGACTGATGAAATAGCAATAGTAGCACTTTCTGATGAGGATGTGAATAAAGAAACAAAATTAAAAATTGTGGCAAATTTACAAAGAGAAAATGTTGCCATATTATGGAAAAAAATACACTCCATCGAAGGTTAGTATGGCTAGTTTGATACTTCGATTTTGTAATTGTTTATTATATTATACATATATATCAAGCAATTGTTACCTGTCATTTTATATAATTTTTTTACTCAAAAAAAGCATCGATGATCATATCTGTCACAACCCATTCATTGTTTTCTAGACTCAAAATTGATAGTTTTCTCAAGGAGGGTCCCTCTTCATGAGAGAATAACGCAGTGTGTCTATATGAGAAAAATACATTATCAGTGCTTAGAATAGTGAACGATTAGCTGAAAGAGCTGTAAAAATGATGCAGAACTTTCATTGAGTAATAACGGTAGAGGAGGAACAAAAACAGATCTATCTTGATTGTAAAAAACAAACGTTGAACCGAAAATTTGTTCACTAATTTTGCTGTAATAAGTTAATAAATATCTGCTTTGAATGAAATGGTGTCTTACGTACCAAGGAAAAAATGTATTTTACAATTTTTCCCTAGTATTCCCCATATACAAGATCTTATGTTCACCTTTGACCTAAAGTTGCAATGATACTTTTTATTTATTTTACCGAGGTGCAATGAAAGAAAAATGGAGCGTATGCAAAAATCTTTTTGCTTGTTTCTTGGGATACCCTAATGTAGATGAACTAGGTCTTATATGTGACCAGGTGTCCAATGCATATGAGCAGATTGTTGAGGAATTATTGCCACAAAAATGTTATGTTCATCAAAATGAAGCTTGTGCACATGGTTTCAAAGTTCCAAAAGACCAATTAATTATTTTACCCTTCGCAAATGCCACAGGTACTCACAAATTGAAACTTTAGGCTCTTGGTAAGGCTAAGAATCCGCGGACCTTTAACAATGAAAATTTGCCTTTCCCTTATCAATGTCAAAATAAGGCATGAACAACAAAAGAAATCTTCCATGAATGGTTCCACACTGGATTTGTACATTAAGTACACTCGTTTCTCAAGAAAAGAAATTTACCTGAAAATGCACTACTTGTCCTTGATAATGCACCAGGACATGGACCAAATGATGTGTTAATGTCAGAAAATGTATGCATTAAGGCTCTTTTCATGCCTCCAAACTCCACTCCTCTGTTACAACCAATGAACCAAAACATAAGATTTTGCTTGAGGCTGTTAGCTGGAATAATGACATCACTGTGACTTTGAAATCAATCAACTTGAAAGATACTGTATTCATGTTTGCAGCAGCCTGGGATACTGTACCTCAATCAGCAATAAGATCGTCGTGGAAGAAGTTATGGTCTTCACTGGACTCTGCTGATGAAGGGTAATATTCTTTTGATCCAGAAGATTGAATGCCATTAGCAGACCTGATAGTCAGTAGTAAAGCAGACATTGAGCTTCAACGAGTCGTCATTCAAAATTAGCGTGACAAAAAATCGACTTTCAGGAAGCAATAACTGATGATGAAATATAGCAGAGCTAGATTCATCAAACTGAGAAGAAGCTGAAGACTCATTAAAGGTGTTACCAAAGACAACTGTAAAAACTCTGCTCTGCTCTCTACCATTGAAACCTGTATCAAACGGGAAGAAGAAATCTCCGCAGCATCAAGCACTTTAACTGTATTACAAAAGTTGAAGAGTAAAAATGTATAAAGGGAAGATACAATCTACAATAGATACAAAAATTTGGATTGTTAATTTGTTTAATAATCTGCTCAAAATCTGAAAATATTGAAAATTTTATTTTTAAATTTAATTTTCCAACAACTCTGTGCCAACTTTCTTCAAAAAAGTCTTTCCATTTTTCAATGTATTGGATAGATTTTCGATAAAATGCAATTAACTCATTTTGCTGTTTTGTCTCGCTTATTGCGTCAAAATATTTCAACTGAACTTTGGCTTTGAAGCCATAAAAATTGTTCTCTAATTTATAGACAAAGTTTTTTATCAGTCAGTCATTATACTGAGTAGGTCAAGCACAGTAGTTTCATTAGATTCAATTTTTTGAAAAGTTTCGAAAACGGTAGGAATGTGGTAATTTAATTGGGAGAAAATACATAAAAAGTACATTTGAAGGGTGACAGGTGAAAACCAGGAATGTCCATTTATTACCTAAAATCCCTGCCGCGGACCAACTTTACCTGTCCCAGCTGTAGTATCGTGGCTAAGGGATTGCACACAGGGTTACGATGCCGGGTGAAATTTCGAGCTTAACTCGAAATCACCTGTTATACGAATGTTTCCTGGCTGTCTGTGGTCAAGTCTCGCGGGTCAGTGGGATGGGGGGGTCTTGGCTTTACTGCCCGGACCAAGAGGAGACAACCTCATTAAAAACCTAAATTCAAGGTAGGAAACCGGGCCAAAGAATGCGTGGCTATATAGAAGAAAAGTCCTTACTGGTTTCGACCTTGGAGCACCGGGGGGAACTTCATTGTATTGAACCCCTTACCTCTGCAGCGGTGGACCGTAATGACCATAGCATCTCGTGGGATCACTCATGGAAAGAAAAAGTAAGACTTTCACCGGAAAAGTAGTGGAGAAAACTTCCACCTCTTCATCCGGGCACCTCACAAAGGGAAAAAAAGCCAAACGGCACAAAGGTCGTATGCCGTTCGACCTCCTACTGAGACCCATTGAGAAAAGGCCTCAGTGGAGCAGGGGTGCGGAAATACCTGCGACTCCTCAATCAGGGAATATCCCCTGAAGAGGCCAGGAAGCAGGTAACTCAGCGCCCAACCCCCCCGAAGAAATCACCAACGGGGAAAACAAAGCTTAAAAGAGGCCCGGAGCATATAACTCCTGCGCTTAGGCCTCAAAGCAAGAAATCAAAAACAGCTGCAACAGTAACCGGGCAAGCCACTGGTTACGCAGCAGCTGTCAAAACAGAGAAAGCTTTTAGGGTGGGAATAATGCCCAAGGATTATCCTGGGGTCATCCTGAAAGCGGAGCAGCTCTCCACACTGGAAGACACTCTGGTGGAAGAGCTATGCCAGAGCAAAGAGAAAGGTATCCACTTCTCAGGTATCCATTTCCGTTGTGGAATGATACTGGTGGACTGTGGATCACAAGAATGGGCAGACTGGCTTATGAGGTCAGCCCCGAAATTAAACTCTTGGGAAGGACCCGAATTGGTGGCTCGAAGTGGAGACGACATCCCAAAGCCGGTCACCATAACAGTATTCTTCCCAAGAAGCCAAGACATGAAACTGGAGAAGATCCTCCAACTTGTCGAGGTTCAGAACTCCAACCTCAGTACTGAGGCTTGGAAGATCCTAAACTCTAAAAAAGAGGGACAGGGAACTATCCTCACGATTGGGATCGACCACCAATCTGGGGAGGCTCTGAAGGCAGGAGGTTACGCGCTAAACTTTCGTTTTGGGCGTACCCCTGTCTCGGGGCTGGTAAAAAAGAAGAATCCCGCGGAGGATCCAAAGGACATGGAGATACCCTCTACATCCGGAACCTCTGGAAAGGGGAAATAAGACGAAAGCTTGACCTTGGGTCAGCCCGAGATCTCCTCCGGCTCTGCTGGGATGACTGGGAATGCGGAGACTGCCTCTGCATCCCGGGAAGCTGGGCGGAGCAGCCTGGGGGTCGAGAGTCTGACTCGAGATCAAGAAACCTGCTCGATTACCGAGGGAGATACTACCATGGTGGTCGAGGAGGGTCAGGGAAAGATAAAGGAGGGGGATGAATAGAGGCTGAGTAACTCGGACTCTCTCATCCATAATTATTCACCTTCACGTTCACGAATGTAGCTCAGATTAACCTGCATCACGCGAAGGGAGCTTCAGCCGTGATTGCAAGGTTGTTCGCTAGACTACAACTGGATATTGTACTGATCCAGGAACCATGGATCAACAAAGAAGGCCAAATCAAAGGTTTGGCATGTGAGGATTCTAAATTGATTTATGATCAAAGGCAAGTATTTCCGCGTGCCTGTGTAATCATAAGAAATAACATAAAATATATTGTGTTTCAGAATACGTGTCACGGGACCTTGTTCCAATCATGGTTCACCTCAACATTGGGGGTATCGACCGAGACATCGTCATTGCCTCTGCCTACTTCGCTGGAGACGGGCCGATGACACCGCCAGTAGAGGTACAAGAGCTAGTGAGACACTGCGATGGCAGACAGCTGCCAATTATAATTGGTTGTGATGCCAACGCACACAATATCGTGTGGGGAAGCACCAATAACAACGCAAAAGGTGAGTGTTTATTAGAATATCTCTTAGCAAATAACCTTGAGACCTTAAACGTGGGGACAACCCCCACTTTTGTCACGAGAGGAAGAGAAGAGGTCCTGGACGTAACAATTGTTAATGTTGCTGCTAGGAAAAATGTAAAAGATTGGAGGGTGATGAGCGAGCCATCACTTTCCGACCATAGGATCATCGAATTTAGGATAGAGGAAAATACCTCCTCGATTCCTACAATTCGAAATCCTAGATATACTGATTGGTCTCTTTACGAGACCAATCTGAAGGACAATTTGGAACACGTCGAAGTGAATGGAGTAAATCACTCGCACTACGACCTGGAACAAAGAGTTGAAAAGATCAGTGAGGCAATAATGGAAGCTTTTCATTCCAGTTGCCCACTCTCAAAAGCTCGTTCAGAAAAGGACGCCCCTTGGTGGAATGAGAACCTGTCAAACCTCAGAAAAGAGGTCCGTTGGCTCTTTAATAGAGCCAAACGTGACGGCAATTGGCAGAGGTACACTGAGAAGCTAACTCAGTACAATAAAGAGATTAGGAAGGCCAAAAGGCGAAAAGATCACTTCCACTCACACTGCGGCCAGACTACAAAAGGTCAAGCCTAGCAGTGGGTCTAATACCTAGAAAATGGAGAAGGGCAAGGGTAACCTTCATACCAAAAATAGGGAAAAAAGATGGGACTGATCCCCGATCTTTTAGACCCATCTGTCTAACATCGTTTCTACTCAAATCGATGGAGAAAGTAGTGGATAACTACATAAGAACAGAGAATCTGAAAAATATACCACTTCATAAATGTCAGCATGCCTACAGAGCGGGTCGATCAACTGAGACGGCTCTGTATCAGCTGGCAGAAGTCATCCAGAGAACTCTGAACAACAAAGAAATCACAATGTGCGCATTTCTGGGCATATCAGGGGCCTTTGACAACACAACTCATATGTCTGTCAAAGAAGCACTAAAAAGGCGAGGAGTGAATGAAACCATTGTAAAATGGATGTATGAGTTGTTGACAACGAGGATAGCTGAGACACAGGTGGGGAATCAAACCACTTCAGTTAAAGCCACTCGGGGGACACCTCAAGGGGAAGTGATATCTCCCCTTCTATGGAGCCTGGTTGTATATGAGTTGCTCTACAGGCTAACGGAGCTTGGCTTCGAATGTATAGGCTACGCCGATGACATTGTTTTAATAGTCAGAGGCAAGTTCGAGAGCACCTTGTGTGATTTATTACAAAAGGGCCTCAGAATCATTGAGCAATGGTGCTTGTCAGTGGGGCTAAACATTAACCCAAGCAAGACCATAGTAATTACATTTACCCAGAAAAGAACACTTCCAGACATGAAACCCTTATCCTTAAACGGGGAAATCATAGAATGGAAATCAGAGGGATAACCATAGACAGTAAGCTTCTGTGGAATAAGCATGTTGAAATAACTGCTAGTAAAGCAATAAGAGCTTTGATGGCGTGCAGAAATCTAGCTGGTAAGAGGTGGGGCTGTAACCCAAAAATACTGCGATGGATGTACGCCATGATTGCGAGACCAGCAATTACGTATGGGGCAATAGTTTGGCACACAAAAGCAAGTCAGTACAGCACGAGGAAAACCCTCCGTAAAGTTCAAAGGCTTGCCTGTGTGTGCATCACTGGAGCTATGAGAACATGTCCAACTAGGACACTTGAGATCATTACAGATCTCACACCTCTACATCTGGTAATAGAAAGATCTGCCCAAGAGGCAATTCTTAGAATATCTAAGGAGGGTTCAGGCAATGAGAGTATTAAAAATTAAGGAGCTGGGTCGTCTCTGACAAGATACACCTCATGAGCGAATCTTCCCAGTGACGAAATGATCAGGAAAGTAAGCATCGAAAAGAATTTCACCACGATGCTAAATACGAGGAGAGACTGGGAAAGGGAATACACCACCCAAACTCTCAAAGGAAACACCATTAGATGGTATACGGATGGTTCAAAAACCACCATTGGAGCAGGCGCTGGAGTATTTGGGCCTGGCACCAGATACTCATTATCGTTAGGCTCCTTCCCGAGCGTCTTTCAGGCAGAAATACTTGCGATCGAAAGATGCGTGGAAATGAACCTAGAAAGAAACTACCAGAAATGTGTCATATCGATCCATTCTGATAGTCAAGCAGCTATCAAAGCATTGAGCTCCCATGTCATTGACTCAAAGTTGGCATGGGAGTGCCGAAGAAAACTTGATGAATTAGTCAAGAATAACAGGGTCTCTTTAGTCTGGGTTCCTGGCCACTCGGGAATCGCGGGAAATGAAGAGGCCAATACACTTGCCAGGAAAGGAGCACAAATGCCCTTTATTGGCCCGGAGCCTTTCTGTGGTGTAGCAAAATGCTCCTACAAGAAAGAGTTTCGGAAGAAAGAGGAAACCGAAAGAGAAGCATTCTGGCGGTGCCTTCCCGTGTTGGAACATTCCAAAAAGTTCCTGGTGAATTTTGACACTGCTAGATCCAAAAAATATTTGGACCTCAGTAAACATAAGCTACATCTCCTCACGGGCTTTCTTACAGGACACTGCCGCCTTAGGAAGCACTTAATGAGAATAGGTCTAGCAGAGATTGACGAGTGTAGATTCTGTGGGGAGGAGGATGAAACTTCTGACCACCTAGTTCTGGAATGCCTCGCCATTGCAAGTCAACGCAAGAAATGCTTGGGACAAGAAACTTGTAAGAGTGAGGATCTAACCTCGTTGAAGCCATCCCAAATACTAGAGTTCATTATAACCTTGGAACTCGAAGGCGAGCTGTAGTAGTAGCGAGAACAGCTCTGATAAGGGGGAGGAGCACAATAAACCTTTGGTTTCAGTGCACTGTAACCCCGTTAAAATCTAATCTACCTAAAATCAGTTAGATCTGTCATCGGTTTGCAAAAGTTATGCATTTACCCATGCATTAAACATATCAGAAGAAAACGAGGAGTGCCACGTTCTACAACGTTATTTAAACACGCTATTTACGGAGATAACTGGGATTTTCCAACCAAAAACGTAATAAACCGGGAATGTTTAGTCAGTACATATTTTATTAGATTACAACTACAGAAATTTAATTTCTAAGTAGTGCACGTGGAATGTTTGGTAATGCATGTTGTGTGTTTGTTGTTTACGAAAATGGCTGATAATTTTAAAAGTAAAAAACTGGTCAGCATGTATGAATTTGCTAAAATGTTATGTTTAATATCACTGAATTAGGAAAGTTTTGTGAATGTAAAAGGCTCAAGTGTATGGAAAAGTGAATGCAAGTGATAGACAAGCTATTCTTAATTATTTTAATTATCTGGAGTCAAACAATGACCAAAATTCCTATTTGTGCTCTCTGTCAGTCATTACAATAAAACGTAAAAGGTCAAAGGCACCAGAAAATGTGGTGAAGTATCATGATAGTAGGTATAAATATCTGGTAAGAATTAAAACAGAAAATACATTTTTCAAGGCACTGCATGGAATTTCCAAAAGTAAACTTGAGTACCTACAGGGTTCTTTAAAAAAGTGTGGAGTGCCTACAAAAGATAAACGTCGAAGAAAAAATTACAAAAAAATTAAAAGTGATAATTTACTATGTATTAAATCACATATTGAATCGTTCAAGACAAAATAAAGTCATTACAAAATATGTACAGGATGTTAAAAGATCTTTACCCAAATCAAAAAGCATGTTATCAGTCCTATAGAAACATATTTTGGTTAAAACTAATGCTGCTGAGTAAGGCACTACAAGTGGTGCAGGAGTTACAAAGCTCAATGCAGAAAAAGAGCTGCCCGCAATAGAGCTGGAAGAGACATAAAATTTTAAGCCATATCAATGGACTATCAAAAAAACATTTCACTTCCGAACATATTTACCAATGATGTGTAATACAAACGTCTACTCTTCATGTTCTCCTTTAATATTCACGACTGTTCCAACTCCCAATCATATTTTTATAAGTATCCTGAATACATAGCAAAAAAAGGAGCCAATGAAGTGTGTTCTTTTCTTTTCGATTTTTATATGAATTTTTGCACAGCGAAGTGAAAAATTTGCATATTTTTTGTGATGCTGCAGGGGGACAAAATAAGAACTTCACCTTGGTTTATTTTACTCATTACATGGTAAATGTTAGGAAGACGTTTTGACTCTATACACTTGAAATATCCAGTTTGTGGGCAGTCCTACTTGGAATGCCACATGAAGATAGGACTAATTAATACAAAATAGAGAATGGAACCTTCCAAATATTGGGAACAAACTATTTCAATATCTAGAGTGAAACAATAGCATTTACTATAGCTTCAGTAGTAGTCTCCACAAAATATGTAAATAAGTGCCCATTCCCTATGCACAAAATCACATCGCGATTCCTACAATGAAGCAATGTTAGAATCTCCCCTTCTCTCTGTAGAACAGTGTAATAAAAATATACCCAAAATCAACTCAGGTAGCAGAGGTTTTGAATTTCAATTGCCTTCCCAATCTTATTTTCAACTGATACCAAAAAAAAACACAAAGACCTCATGTCGTTATTGAAATGTTGCCCGTGTGATAAAGTGAAACAACTTCATGCCAGTCTTCCACATTCTGAAAAATCAAGTCGAAAACAAATAAGAGAAGCTGTTGATCAAGCAGGTTCCTCTCAAGAACATGCTGACAAACGTACTAATATTTCAGATGATGAAAAACCCATGTCGAAGCCTAATAAAAATATCAGAATCTGTTGATGTTGATTGTGGCCCATCTCATAAACAGGATGAACAGCTTTGTACCCCTCTTCCAGATGCAGAGAAATCAAGTCGTAAACGTACAAGAAAATCTGTTGATTGTGCAGGTCTCTCTAGCAATCAAGACGAAATTGGTCCAAGAAAGAAACTAAGAAAATGTACATCCAAGAAGCTTACTACCAAAAGAACTTTGCATTTTTAGGTAAGAAAAAAAACAGTGAAAAAAGTATAAATACATTCTTAGATTGCTTTTAAATTGTTACAGACAGTCCCAGTATTTATCCAAGAAATAAATCCATTGGAAAATTCTACATACTTGGTAAAAAAGAAACAGCAAAAAATAAATAGGTAAATCCAAGATTGTTTTCCCTATTACAGACACATATAATGGACTGTCCCAATTTTCACCCAAACAAAGCAGTGGTTACTCCATATAATACAGCTTTTTTTGAAAGAAGTTCCATTTTTAGTTCATTTTTCATTGTTTATTGACTCTTCAGTAATATAAGATGTTTCTTTAACAAACATATTTTATTGCCTTTTAACAAAATAAACTTGGTGGTGTAGACAGTCCTGGTTTTCACCTGACACCCTTCATTTTAGGGCAAAACAGTCACAAAGACAATTTGTTTGAAAAAAGGACAGGTGGCAACCCTCCTCTATAGCCTAATCAAAGTTGTGGGTTTTTAAATGCCAGTCTCTAATATTTTGGTATACTTCCAATAATCGGGACACTTCCAGTAATCGGACAATTTAATGGGCAAAGATATGTCCGATAAGCGAGCGCCTACTGTGGTTTATCTACCCTATTTATTTAGATGAGTTAAATTTTGTACTTACCCTGTTGAAAGTTATTCATACCGGGATCTATAGTTGGATACATATTCGGCTGTTGGGGAATGGGAGCTGGTTGATTATACGGGGTATATCCCATTGAATTTACATCGGGTACCCTCTTTAATTTCCTACCAAGGGCTGAAAGTGAAATTTTGAGGTTAGTTTATCAATTGGTACGGTATTTTTCTAAATATGTTGTGTACTTACATGGTCTACCACCAGTATTTGCGTTATAGTTCATTTTAATATATTTTATTCAAATTCAATTTTAATAATAAATAATTAACCATATTTTAGATACAACTACACGTCATAGACGTTTGATTTGACATTGTCATTGTGACGGATAGCTCTTGGAATGGGGCAAAGATTGAATGGGGAAACTGACAATGTTTGAAAATTACGGGTTACTATTCTGTGGTGTAGGCGTGTAGGGAATAAATAGAATAGAAACTAAAGGTGTTTTAACGAGTGTTATATTTGTCAATTCATTATATAAATTATTTTTTAGTAATAATTAATGAAATATATAACAAAATAGTAAATACATTTGTTCATAGGTGGCTTAAACATTAAAATGTCCTACGAATATTACCCCAGAAGAACTGATATTAATATATTGAATTTGCTCTTGATATTATTATTATGTATTAATATTCAGCTGTTGCAATTTTTTTAATTCGTTAAAAATGATAAAACAAAAATTTAAAATTGGTTTACATTATTTTATCTTTTTGGCAAATGAATTTTCAATAATACAACTGACGGGATCTATATAGAACAGCTAAAAGATTCTGTAGTTGATGTACAGATGGCAGCACCAGGTCCAAACGAGAATTTATCAGGAATATATATTAAGGTTCTTTTAAATACATTAAAGACTAATTAATTTAATCATATTATCAATAACTTTAGATTGCTAGAATATAATTTGAATACTAAGAAGAATATTGAGTGATAAATCTGCAAAAGTCCTGAAGTTTTCTGAAAAGATGTCTGCTTGGATTAGTTATTTAAGAAAGAATATTTCCATGAGTTAATTACAATTAATATAAGAATGAACAAAAATAAATAAACCATCATACTTGGGAATAAACGAGAAGAGCATGCAATACTTATAACAGAAGAAGAAAATATGGGGTAAGTCAAAGTTCAGAGTTTAAATATTTGGGATTAATGATGGGAAGCTAGAGGAGGAAATACAAGAAATAATAACATTATTGAGAAGCCTGCGTAACAGTATAAAATATACGTTCCTCGGGAAACTGTGTAGATATCTAATAGTATATTACATTACGAGTGCGGAAAGTGACGGCGTAAGCCGAGTGCGACAACCCCACGAAGCACAGGAAGACCACAGAGAAGATGGCTTGATGATATCAAAAGACAGGCCGGAAACAGATGGTTTCAACAAGCACAGGACAGGACAGCATGGAGAAATATGAAAGAGGCTTACGTCCAGGAGTGGATAAGAAGTGGCTGAGAAAGAAGAAGAGATTAATGTAAGTACATATATCTCTGATAACGATAAATCAAATTTGAATTAGTACAGTTTGAGGAGTGTCAACAAGTTTTTTTCTTTCCTTTATTTTTTATAAATAATTAGTTTTTAGTCCAGTTTCTATGTAAATAATATCAATAAGCAAGAGCAATTAATAAATACATCTGAAAATCTTACAGGATTCACAGGTTTGACGGCTTATTGACAGACGTGCGGAAAGTTACTTTCCGCCCCAGGGCGGAATGTACCTTTCCGCACGCGTGAGAATAAGGGTCAGTTTCCATGCGAGTAGAGATTGCGATATGTGTTACTTTCCTATGTGGTCGTGGGAAAATTATATTTTGTAGAAAATGTGTAACAAATAATAGCACGTATACAAAGTAACGCTGCCAAAAACATAGAAGTTAATACTTTCATGTCATACAATGGTACCAACACAAGTAATGTAATATATTTGTTAAGCTACGTTCACATGTAGAATTGTCCCCACAATATTATTTACATTGTAATAAGTGAAATACAATACATATAAGTAAAGCTTGGAAAATATGCAAAATGCATGTTAAGTGCATATGTGCATATTTCGCCATTTTTTGAATAATGCATATGCAAAATAAAATAATGCATATTTTACCGTATTTTTGCAAAAATTTAATTTTTTAGTGCATTTTTAGAACAAGGCACAGTGCGACGGCTTGTCAGGTAGCCGCAATTCATCTTTGTATCGGGATTAGGACCCACTAATTACTATTTTACTGCCGTTCTTGTGTTAAACGACAGATGGTCTCATAAAATGGGATTATTTTTACATTTCTTTCAAATACTAATTCTTCACGTCCGGCTTAAATATTTCGGTGGTTGTAAAAACCATGGGTCGTAATAAAATAACCTTGCTACCTCGTAAATGATATTCTTCATTCATTCCCGCTACCAGTTTTCAAACTATTAAATATGCTTTTGGGGAAGGGATTTCTTTTCCTTTGCTTGTCTTTAGAAAACATTAGTTAAAATTGATTTGGTAGTCCTTCTGTCAACAAGAGAATAATTTTGTGAATTGTGGAGTTTAAAGTTTTATCAAAGTTGCCAAAATGCCAAAACAACCAACCGAAAAAAATATTCTGCTAAAAAAGTGGATCAACAATAGAAAGGATTTAAAGATAGTGGATTCAACATCCGTTTTCTGCACAATTTGCGCTAAAACGGTAAGCTTAACAATTATATTATTGAAGTTTAATAATATAAATAAATAAGTATAGTGTTTTTTCACTCTGTTTTTTGTTTACCTTAAAAATGATGTTTAGGTAATATCTATATAAAGGAGAAAAGTGCATATTTAAGAGCACAAGTGCATATTTAACTGCATATTTTGACCTATTTTTAGAGCATATTTGCATGCATATTTTGGTATTTTTTAGTGCATATTTTCCAAGCCTTACATATAAGTAATTGGAATAAATGATCAAAACCCAAAATCAAAATTTACTAATCTTGAACAGCAGTGGCGTAACTAGGATGAAGTTGGGAGGGGGGGGTGTTAGGTTTATGAGCTACCGCATTTTAGCTTTGTTTTTCTTATAAAATTATAGCTTATAGTTCCTAGCTTTTAGTACATGTCAATCAAACTAGGTTGCTGTGATTATGTTTGAGATTTTTTCATTTTTAGGGTTCTCGGGGGGTTCTATCGCCCTCATCCCTCCGTAGTTACACCACTGTAGCCTACATTTATTAAATCATATTGGTAAACCTTGACAGTAACTAATATACCATTTATACTTGAATATGTTTCTCGGTGTAACTAAAATTACAGTTCAAAAAGCCACAACATCATTACACCCTTTTTACTTCCATATCCAAAACGGTTTTAATTATTTCAAATCACGAAAGAAAGCTTTGGGTGTTCAGCATTCGTTCCGTCGTAGACCAATCGCCATTTATGGACATTGACCCATCAAATTTAATCGGTGGGCAGGGTTTTAAACATCAGAACACGTTACCTTTTATTGCTTTAAGTTTTGTACAAAAGTATACCGTACGATATGGATCGTTTCCATGCAACATTATTACAAACTACACTAAGAAACAGTGAAATTCAATAACCGATGTTACTAGTATGTGAAAAAAATTATCTCAACGTTTTTTTCTTACGTCGATGATAAAAACAAAATAATAGTAGTGAAAAAAGTCTTCTCGACATGTTTAAACCAGACTGAAGATGAGGTTTATGTATAGATGTTACTAGTTCCAACCTTTATTTTCCGAAATAAAAACAACTTTCTCCTCTGTATGCCGCGACGAATAGTCTTTAATATGAACAGAACAGGACTTGTCACGGTTCGTATGAATGAGTGATTAATATACCTTGTACTGATGAGGTCCAATGACACGGAAAACGGTCAGCAACTTGTGAATTTCTCCTTTTGGACGTAAACCAAAAGAGATAGTATGTCCACTGTCACGTGTTTGAGGAATATAGAGCCAGGAAGGTAATTGTTCTTTCCTTCAGTATTCGGTCAAATGTTTGTTTTGAAAATATTTGCACTTGCGCACTAGTAAGTTTATTTATTGGTGAACAAGTAACAAACTTTAGTATGCTGTGGTCAGCCATCAAATGTATGGTGTATGTCTGGTATTTTAGTTAGATAAGTTAAGGTAAATAACAAAACATTCCTTCTAAAATATGCCACAAAATAGTTAAATTGCTTCACAAACATAGACTTTTTAACCAATATTTAGTTCATTTCTTCCTTTATCAATCCTTTAGAGATGTATATTAGTTAATTAAATTTTTGAGGGTTCATGTATTGGCATAGCATGTAACGTAAAATCTAGTGAATAAACACCATGTTCATTTACTGGATTATCCCGCGTTTTTACAAACGTGGGTAAAAATAGTCTCTCTTGAATATTACCTACAATAAAAACTTTCCAATGATTCGAAGAAAATGTTCCTATGTAGGACGGAACCAGTAAATGAGCGTGGTTTTTTCTTGTTGCTCATTTATTGGTAGATCCCCCCAGTAAATGAAATTCCACATTTAACTCGTTCATTAAATGGGTGTTCATTCAAAGGATGATATTAAGTGGTTGATTTTTACGGGTATCTTCTACTTTTTAAACATGTACAAACCAACATAGGTATTACTTTTTGTTCTAGATCCGGTGATGGCAACGAGTGATAATGACAACCATCCCAAAAAACCTTACTCCAAATTTAAATACTCTGAGGTGTCTATTGCTCAAGTCTTAGAATTAATAATGGGGATCTATCGTTACTTTAAGCGCCTGTAGTATTTAACATCCCTAAATCTATGCTTCACAATAAAATACACAATAAAGGAATATAAGTAGCTTCCACGGAGTCGAAACAGTCAATTTTACACAATAAAGTACCTAATATTAAATGGACCCACAACATGTGTTATATACTTTGAAAGAAGAATGTATAGAAAACTGAATTGTGCCAATGGCGAAGCATGGATTTCCCATGCACTCTGAGGAAGTTAAAAATGCAGTTAAAATTTTTTTAAAACATCTTGCTCGTCCAAGTCCTTTTACCAACGGTAGGCCTGGTGACAAATGGTTGCATTTATTTTTAAAACAACATCCATTAATTCATAAGAACACAGTAATTATTTCTAAGGCTCGTGCAACGGTCTCTAAACAATCTCTTAGAGAATGGTTCTCAGATGAAACTGGAATGCGAGCCAGTATGAAACCAGGAATAGTCTTACGTCCCAAAAATTTTTAACATCTCCACGAAATTTCCAGTGATCCTGTAAAGGAATCCATTACAGTCTTATGTAATTATTCGGCTAGAGGCGTAGGTCCACCTATGGTGGTATTTCCATACAAAAGAATCCTGAATGAACTTATGTTTAGTATACCTAAGGATGGGCGATTGAACGATCAGACAGCGTGTGGATGACTGGGGCTACGTTTTTTAAATACATCGCTAATGTATTCTATCCATG
Organism: Galeruca laticollis; assembly: GCA_963921935.1. Taxonomy (NCBI): domain Eukaryota; kingdom Metazoa; phylum Arthropoda; class Insecta; order Coleoptera; family Chrysomelidae; genus Galeruca; species Galeruca laticollis. The sequence goes on along the minus strand of OY998176.1, from coordinate 86,454,524 downwards.
GCTGGTAAAACAAAATGTCGCAGTTTCAATTATCCTATTTATAGATGGTCATAAATCCCATTATAATATAGATTTATACCAATTTTGCATTGAGAAACAGATTATATTGTACTGTCTCCTGCCGGACGCGACCCATATAATTCAGCGCTGCGATGTCAGTATTTTTCGCCCACTAAAATCTGAGTGAAAAAAGACTTGTCGTTTGATTAAGCAAAAATCTGGAATGCTATTACACGCTATAATTTTTGTCTGGCATTTAAAGACGCTTTTACGGATACTAACAAAATTGAAACAATTAAGAACGGATTTAGGGCGTGTGTGTATGCTGTTGATTATTCTAAATGCATCTACCCGACGATAATACATATTTCTCGAAAAAGCAGATCTTGTTCCTAATAAGTATCCAAAAGCGAAAAATTTTGCTCCACTGTACAACAATTTCTAGAGGATGAGAAGATGTCCGAATACAAAAGTAAATATTCTTCTATCGAACATTTAGATGATACCATGTACTTATTTTGGAAGCTCTGCCATGAACAAATTCACAATGAGAACCAATGTATAAATAGTATACAAAGTGTCCAGAAACTCTCCTGCCAAACAGAAACTACAGTTACTAGAGGTGATTTTCAGTCGATTTAGCTCAAACTACCTTAATCCGAAAATGCTTCCTAAGGGAGTTACAGCCCTTTGAAGAAGACGCCCTCATATGAGTTTTCTTCAAATTACTCAAAAATACCGTTACTTAAAATATTCAAACTTGTTATAATCAATAAACAGTTACAAAACAGTCATTTGCTGTAAATAAATTTTTTCCACAAGCGTGTCAGTTGGGGGGACCAACAGGTATTTTTATTAAAAAAAAAAAATTTTCAAGTTTGTTATGCATCCGACTTTGGAAAATTCAAGATAATTTTCATAAAAAGTGTTCTCTTCTTTCAAATCGATATCATGAACTGTTTTCGAAAAAAATAAATTTAAACTTTTTGTGTTTCTTACATAAAATCATGTTGGATTATAATCTATAATATCAAGTTGGCTTTGAAAAATCAACAAATTGTACAGATACTGGTAACAAAAGTCGTAAGTATTAAGTTGCTTACATTGTTTTGGAAATTTTAAATTAATTTTGTTTCGCGAGGGTATAAAACAGCAATCAACATTAAAAACAAGATAGATAGATAATTACCAACAGAAATAAGAGAGAATTAATTTTTCAACATGACGAACATTTGTCTCAATACACAAATTTATTCTTTTCTCTAAAGATCGTCTGATTTTTGCAAAAATTCCTGCATTATTTCTAATTTCATTACAAACGTTTTGAATTCTTTGCCACAGCTGATTACAGGTTTCTATTGGCATAGACTAATGATTTTAAATAACCCCAAATACAAAAATCATACAATTCATTTATCGTAATAGTTATTGTCGAGATATTGACGAACCTCTCTACTAAAATGAGCTGGGCAGCTGTCGTGCATGAACCATAAATTATTTCGAATCATCAGGGGAACATCATCTATTAAATCAGGTGAAACATTTTGTAGGAAATTAAGTTATTCTTGTCCTGTTAAACGGCTAGGCAGCTCTACGGGTCCCCGAAGCTGATCACCGATTACACCTATCCAAACATTTATACTAAGTCTTTACTGGTACTTTTTCTCTACTGCTGCATGATGATTATCACCAATGTAGGCATAATGATGTGCATTATCTAAATTAAAATTCCGTCTCTGATAAACGTAGATTCATCGCAAAATAAAATATTGCAAAAGAAATTAGGATCCTGATTTTTTTTGTTCCGCAACATAGTTTGAAAAATCTATGCGGGCAGGGAAATCACTATCTACCATGGCATGAACTTTTTGAAAATGGAAAGGATGAAGGTTTTCTTTATGAATAATATTCTATATGGAAGACTTGAAAATGCCAGGATACATAGCAGCGAGTCTTCTGGTGCTAACCTCAGGATTATTTTCGGTTTCAATCAAAATATCGTCTTCGTATTCCATTGTTACATCAGGTCATCTACCAGTTTCAGTATTTTTAGGTACTACTGAGCCACTTTCTCTTAATCTTTGGTGTACGGCTACAAATGTTGCGCGAGCAGGATGCCTTCTGTTTGGAAATTTTTCCGCATATCTTCGCTCTGCTGCACGAGCGTTACATTGTACTTCCCCATAAACTAAATGCATATCTGCATATTCTTCATTCGAAAAATAAACCATTTTGAACAAATTAACTATTAATTTTTACCTTTCACTCACAATAACAATAATAACTGTTTAGAATCAAAATAATTTGGCACATTGTCAGATTTTGTTGATTTTTCAAAGCCAACTTGATATTACAGATTATAATCCAACATGATTTTATGTAAGAAACATGAAAAGTTTAAATTTATTTTTCTCGAAAATGGTTTAATGATATCGATTTGAAAGAAGAGAACATTTTTTATGAAAATTATCTTGAATTTTCCAAATTCGGAGTCGGATACATGAAAAACATGAAAATAATTTTTTTTTAATAAAAATACCTGTTGGTCCTCCCAACTGACACGCTTGTGATGGATCTGGAAAAAATTTATTTACAGATAACGATTGGTTTGTAACTATTTATTGATTATACCAAGTTTGAATATTTTCATTAACGGTATTTTTGAGTAATTTGAGGAAAACTCATATGAGGACGTCTTCTTCAAAGGGCTGTGGCTCACTTAGGAAGCATTTCCGGATTAAGATAATTTGAGCTAAATCGACTTAAAATCACCTCTAGTAACTGTAGTTTCCGTTTGGCAGGAGAGTTTCTGGACACCCTATATACTCTTAATGACCTTCATTTCTCAATTTCTTACATTTATATAAAATAAATTGTTCAGATTGCAATGGTACTTACATTGGTCAATCCAGCCAATATTTACATAAGTGAATTCAACAGCACGAGCAATCATTTCGAAATAACAATGAATGTACCTCATTATCAAATCAATCGCTTGATAAGAATCACTCGTTTAATTTCAACAACGTAGAAATAATAACTACAGAAAAAATAATAGTAAAAGAAATGATAAATATTAAGAAGAATCCTAACTCTATAAATTTCAGAACTAACATAGACAAGTTGTATATATACCAACTTACTATTATAAACGAATATCTACACCTCACCTATTAAAAAAGGTCTCTAATTATAATTTTAATTTAATTAGGTCACTCTGTAAATACTTTTTAACCATCTTTATCATAGTTTATCGTTTATATTATTTGTTTTATGCATATTAATCGTCTTTTTTAATTTAAGAAACACTACTGTACAGTAGTAGACGAGCCTCTACCGAGGCATAATCAAAAAGTAAGTTTTTAAAGGAAGTATATTTTAGCTGTATGTATTTTTATAAATTGGATTTTGTTTTCCGATTTTTAGAAAGGTTTGAAAATGTTTTAAATCCAATATAAGAAATTGTATAAGTAATATAACTGATGAAATCCAACAGTTATTTACCGAAACTTATACACTTGACCTTTCGAGACAGACGGTGTTTTATGTAAAAATAATAACACACCATCTCATTGTGATATTATTAACCGTAACTGTGATAAAGCAAACAGTATGTCAAATAATGAAACCGAATCTGAGTGTGAACCAGGAACAAGTTATTATTATTTGATCAATTTAACATAGAGACTAAAGCGGATGGAAATAACGTTCCTATTTCCCCTAATTATAAGAGAATTTCTAATGTTAAGTTTGAAGTAGAAGCTGAAGCTGTGTCTTTCTTCGGAAATTAAGACTGATGTGTACATTTCATCCGAAAATAAGATTGATATGGATATGTGCCTTTCTTTCGAAACAAGGACTCATAAAATGCATTTCTTCCACAAATGACACCAACGCAGAAAACAATGAGTATCTATAATTTAGCATGCGTGCCTGATAAAGAAATTCATGCTGAACAAGTCGACGATGTATTAAAAAATAAAGATCCATCAACTGAGTTACCTCCCAGAACAAATTATCTTTATAGAGAAACAGAGATGAACGCTAATCCAATCAAGAATGAGCCGAAGAAAGTGAGGATAGCTTAATATAACAAAATAATTTTTCAATTGGAGTCTGTGAAGTTAATAGACCCAAGATCAAGATTTTATCAGACATTGTTGTTTGTGGAAAAAATACAGATGTATTGGATAAACATCTAAATTGGCCACACCAGAACACACACCAAATAGAAACAAAAAAGACAGTTAAAATGCCATATATGCTATCATATCAAATTAATGGCTAAAGTTGCAATTAGAAAAAGAGCAACAGAAACAACAAAAAGAAGAAAACGTAAATAAAAGAAAACTAGCAAGTCAGAAAAAAACAAAAAAATTAATGTAAGAAACAAAAAAATAAGAGTACTAAGAAAAATCATGAACCCATTTTTCGAAAAGTTGACTACGTAATGGTCACTTATGAAGACAAAATGTATCCTGGCGTAATCAAAACATAAATAATGATTCAGAAAAGTACCTATATGAAGTAAGTGTTTTAGATGAAATATCTAATGAAATTTGGCTAATGAAATTTGAAAGTGGCCAAACCCAGCCAACAAAATATGGTATGTACACCAAAGAGAAAGTATTACGTAAAATTCAGAAAACAAAGAAAGAAACAGATGTTTCTTATAATGTTAAAATGTGAATAATTATGTGCTAGCTATGAAGGTCTCCAAATATTTGTTTTTATGTATTTTGTTAAATAAAGGCAATTTTTCATTTACTGGTTCATGTCTGTTTATTTATTGGATTTTTTTGTTCATTTACTAGTGTTTGTGACATTTACTACTAAAATATTTTTTTCTTTGGGACTGCAACATGTGAAATGCATCTTACCAATTTATAGTAAATTTTTATGTACAAGAGAGTAATAAAATAATGAACCTTTGGTAATCCATAAGCGTATCATTTCTTTTAGTAGACAGTTAAACAGTTAAGTTATAATACGTCTTAAGGGGGCCAAAAAACGAAACATCCAAGAGCTGCACTCTAAGTGTACAGTGTGGCGGAAAGCAAAACAGAATTATACCGTTATCCTTGGCGTATGTTTGTACCTCCAGAGTTTTATGGATTGTATGGCCATCAAGAAGTAACAAAACCTTTTCTTCACGTGATGACTTTATCATTCTTACAAAATATTTCAGCCACCTCAAGAATATTTCGGCATTAGTCCATCCATGTTCTTGAGCAAATGCAATTGAACCTGCTGTGGCGTCATCCATTAGTTTATTTTTCATATTTTTTCTAGGAAATATGAAGCATGGTGGAATATAGTTTCCCCCGGCACTCATCGCACATACAACTGTGAAGTGTTTTCCCCTTTCAGCGCTTGTCAACACTCCCACCTGTTTTCGCTCTTTAACTGCAAAAACTCGACAGTTTTTGGAAGAAACTGTTGAAAATCCGCTTTCGTCCATATTAGACATTCTGGTTGAATCGTAGTTTATTTCAGTCAATGCATTTTCCAACAAATCGAAGTATTTTGAGATCTGTTGCTTATTAAATGCCATAGCTCAAGCTGCTCATACATAAATACTTTTAATACGGGGCATTCGTAATGATATTTGAGGATTTCTTCGCCTAAATCCTTTCAGCCGATCATTACCTGTCATCTTTTTTTTCAAGGTTGAATTGAAGAGGAATGCCGTTCTGGACAACCAAGTCGAATGCCAGTTTTTTCACGTCCGAAGTTGTCATTCCAAAAAATATTTCTTCCATGTTCTTGATATGTTTAACGATTTCAGCTTCCATATCTTTATTAAAAGTTACTCGTTTCCCTCCCATATAACCTTTGACAGCACCCACACTAATGGTTCGTACCTTGACAACGTCTGCGTAAAGTACTAAAATGCACACCAAATGTTTTTGAAGCGAGCAACCAACCCATTCTTTTCTCTTGAATTGCATTTATGGCCGCTTCCATATATTTTTCTCTCCACTGCAACCGATTACTTTTTCTGTAATATTTGCCTACCATTTTCTAATATGATCAATAAAAAAATAGAGATCATTTATACTTTCCAAAATCACCACATTTTTTGAATAGTGGCTGACAGGGCGAGATGGCATACTGCCATCTCGTCCTACTGCTGTGTATGCCACCTAGGGCTGAAGTACGTGCACTAACTTAATTACTATTTTCTTCTTTTTGAGACGAAATACTGAGGATTGCATGCGACCAAAATGTGAGGTTAAAATAGATGATTTGAAATGTTAAAGACAATTTGTTAGAAAATTACTAAGTATACCCACATAACACAACTCACGAATACTCAAAAAATATTTCTTACCTTCAGAATCACAGAATATTTCGTATAAGTTTGGTATATCGAGGTAGATTTACAGGCACTTTGTGAAACATGCACACAATGCAAGTTAGTCCACTGCACTGAGTTATTAGCGGTAAATTCAAATATAACAATGAGATTTAACTCCTATGCCAACTCGGCCACTATGCCCATCTCAGGCACTTATCCCCTATTTCTTCTTTGGTTTCTCATTTCTTTTATAGTCATTAGTAATTTCTTCTCCATACTACAATATCGCATCTTTCTATTAAAATAGACTTTCTGAAATGCTTTTTCCAGCGAAAACCTATTTCTTTTAAAAGTTTCCATAGTGTGCTTCGACTAATTTCAGGGTAATCCTTATCATCTCGAACCCTGGCAAGAACTTTGTCTACTGTCCGAAATTATTTTCTAAAGATGAACGCATGGACTTTTCTTCGAAGGCTTTCTTTCAAATGATTTTCTATTTGAAATTTTGGTTTTCCTGAAGCTTTACGTGCTGTTTGAAACTCGCCACATTTCTCTTCTTAAATAACTCTGTAAAACGTAGATTTCCCTACACCAAGCGTACTACTAGCTAATTCCACTATATCATCAACACTTTTACATAATCGTTTATCTGTAAATGATTTGAAACAATTAAATATTAATGTTTTTTCGTTAACTGTTAACATACCGATTTCTCGGCGTTTACGCGGCTCTTCCAAATTTCCCATAATCACACTAGAATGCACACTGCACCTTGCAAGTTGCTTTACTTTTAGTAAACTACTAAGAATACACAACTTGGACCTCCTTACTAAATGCAAAAACTTATAATCGCATTTTCGGTGAAATTTGTTGGGAAGGTATTTATCTACTAATCTTAGAATTAAAAGAAAACAAAATCTCAAACCTTAATTGGCAAATCGGTACTTATTGAAAATAATCTTATGATACGGCTATGTAAACTTTAATATACAGGGCTTTTGGCCTGTTCAAACCTTTTTCTATTGTTCTGTACAGCTTATGGTTATAAAAGACCGAAAACTTGTATTAGCTCAGGTACATTTATGAAAATTTTATGATTTATTTAGATTATTTTGTAATAATATTTAAAATGACCGTACTAAGTTTTGCATTAGAAATAAGGTTTTTTTACTCTCTCGTACATAAAAATAGACTATAGGTTCAATCCTGATATTTCAAAGATTTTAAAAATCACTGGGTTCTTAACAATCGCATTGAAACCAAAGATTGAGAAAATTTTAAACCACTAACCACTACTGTCTGTAGAAAAACTTTGTACAAATAAAATATTATGTATTATTCTTAATTCACCCCTTTTCTCTTCTTCTTCCTTCTTTCCATTATACTTTCTTGTCCCATATGCCTCCTAATTATGAAAAGTACATCTTTCAAAAGAACTGGAAACTGATTTACTGGTAAATCAAGATGAGTCTAAAAAGATGATCTTAATAAAGAATCGTCTGATGGTACTAAGAAATCCGTTTTGAGGTTTGACGGTTGATAGTTATGTTATGACGCACATTTCAAAGGCAAATAAACAAGATTGTTTTTATCACTGTTTTTAAATGAAACTTACTGTTTCTAAATAATTCCACAATATTGTTACGAAACAGCACACTATTATAGTCCCTAAATCCGACTCTGTCTAAGCCTGGTGTGAAAGTTAAAATTATGGCGGACGAGCAGGGATTTATTAGAATAGTTTACGATTGTGACTATCTTATCTAGACATTGTTTTTGTGTAAGCCGCAATCTAGAATTATTTAGTGAAAAAGGCACTAATATATAAGGCACCGACCAGGAAGAGTTAGTTTTAGTTGATGCAGTGATCTCGAGAAATAAACGAGAATACACCGAAATAGCAAACAGTAAAGTGTTGATATAAATTAATAATTATATAAGTATATAAGTTTGTGTGCATATAAATTAAATTTAAGTGATTAGTTAAGTATATATAAATTAAGTGTTAGTGAGTAGTTTAGTGTTTAAATAAATTAGTAAGTAGCCATACAGTGTGTTTAAAATTTATCCCACCCGTTTACTGTTTAAATAAATAAGAAAAACATTACAATATATTGAATAAAAAGTTAAATATTCTAAGAAATTTGACAATAGTTTCGAAGCAATTGTCAAAAAAATCCATTCTTATTTAATTATTTCAAGATTGGTAATTTAGTGAAGTTATTAAATATTAATTTTTTTAATTAACTTTTAGAAATAATTATTGATTATTATTAAACTAAAAATAATCATGAAATGGGGGTATTTTAATAATTTTATCAATTAAAAATGAGTTCTATTATATTGTTATTTGTCTTTAAATAAAGTAGAATTGTTCAATTAATTAGAAAGTAGGTACATCAAAACTTCCTTAAATTAATTTTTACATCACTGTAGCATTTCATAAACTATCACATTACAAACAATTGAAAACATTTAAATTCGCATTATGAACTTTACGAGATGAAATATGGAGATTTTTCGATAAAATCATGAATGCCTCATTACGTATTGACCTTCGATACGACTGCAAGCAATGCCTGGTCTATACAATTTCTTCTCAAGCTAGAGTACTACAAAAAAAGGTACCAACGAAAGATAATGACTGTCTAACAGGACTGGTCAGTATAAAGCACAAAAGAATCAAGTATCGTCGATAATTACAGAGTTCAGAGCCTCCTCCATTCGAGCATAGCGATGATCGTCTCAGCCGCCATGTCATAACGTATCATTTAATAAAATCTGAGTACCTACGAATTAAAGTAATTGAAGGGGTGGCCACACTCTGTTGATTTTTATTTTTCGTCACGTTTTAAGGGGATCTTTTTAAGAGCTAGTACAAACTAGCGCGTCCACCCAAAATTTTAACAAGAGTAAAATTTCACAATATTTTTCTCTTCCAAAGGTGTTGCAAAACAAAATTGTTTTTCTATATTTACATTTATTGATTATTTTTGTCTAATATACAGAATTGAGAAAAAAGTATGATATATCGCATATTCAGGACCAAAAATAAATACAGAAAAGTTGAAACTTTTAATATGTATTATTGACAATATTGTTAAAGCCTGTTCGGGGTTTACTCAAGTGTAATATCTATGGGCTCGAACATGAAACAGTTCACGATGTCACTTGACATTGTATTATAAATTATGTAACATTTTACTGAATATATTAGTTCGAGTATCTAGTGTATTTCTTTTCCTGCATACTAAATATTAACAAATAATAATAAAAAAAGGCATAGTCAGAGTTTTGTTGGCAGTGAAAAATTAAAGAGTGTTAGGCATTGAAAGATTTTAGGGGAATAAGTTTATATAACCTATAAGCGAACTTGTGATCAGAAGTTCCCTTGTTGGTATTCTCTAGAACTTAAAAATTTATTGCGTGTAAAAAAGATAGCTCATAAGATTTATAAAACGGCTAGGACTCGCAAATGTTATGCAAAGTTCAGTAATCTTAGATCTCGATGTAAGCATCTGTCAAATGAGTGCTATGCTAGGTATGTATGTTTTACTGAACATTCTATTCAGAATAATGTGAAAGCTTTTTGGAAATTCGTAAGAAGTAAACGTGAAATTAATAATCTACCTGACTCAATGACACTAGATAATTCAGTTGCTTCCTGTGGTATTGACATTGCAAATTTATTTGCTGACCATTTTTCATCTGTGTACACTAATTATATACTAGTCATAGTGGTAATCAGATCCAACCTATGTTGTGCATATCAACATACCACATTCCCATTTCCAGAATTAATGAGAGAATTTCAACTTCGAACATTAATAAAGGACCGGGACCAGATGGTATTCCACCCATTTTTCTGAGAGAATTCAGTTTCATTCTTTCTCGACCTCTATATCATATTTTCAATAAATCTTTGCGTTTAGGTGTGTTTCCTGACCCTTGGAAACTTTCTTACGCTACGCCAACTCATAAATCTGGCAATAAATCTGGAATGAAGAATTACCGCCCCATATCAATTCTCAATTCTTAGTACTATACTTAAAGTATTTGAGAGCATAATTGCAGATTATCTTACCTATGATTCTTCGGGTATTTTAAACTCTCAACAATTTGGTTTTTCCTCAGGCAAGTCGTCTGAGCTTAGTTTGTTAACTTATGTTGACTTAATCTCTAAGTCACTTGAGAGAGGAGAACAGGTGGATTCCGTGTATACTGATTTTTCCAAGGCTTTTGACAGGGTGAACTACGGTCTTCTACTTCAAAAGCTTGATCTGCTTGGTGTTGGAGGTACGGTCTTGCAGTGGCTTCGCAGTTATTTAACCAATAGAGCTCAACAGTTTCGGATAAACCCTTTCTATTCCCGCAAATTTTCTGTGATATCAGGTGTTCCCCAGGGTTCACACTTAGGTCCACTACTCTTCAATATCTTTATCGTCGTACCAATGCACTACTATTTACGGATGATTTGAAGTGTTTTAAGATTATTAAAAGCCATGAGGACGTTGGAATGTTGCAGTCGGATTTGGACAACCTGTCTGAATGGTGCACTCTTAACGGCATGGATCTTAATGTCGGAAAGTGTCACGTGATTCGCTTTTGTCGTACCCAACACTTAACCACATTCAATTATAACATAAATGGTCAATTGCTCGAATCAGTCAGCCAGATAAGAGATTTAGGAGTAGTTCTTGACAGTGCACTTACCTTTAACCACCACATCACTACTGTTATTCAGATGTCCATGAAAATGTTGGGTTTCGTTAAGAGAACTACTCGTGATTTTACTGGTATTTTCTCAATCAAACTTTTGTATTTTTCATTAGTTAGGTCTCACCTTGATTACTGTTCTTGTGTATGGTCTCCACATTATTTAGTTTACATTGTAACAATCGCCAGTAATTCTCGCAACCCCAAACCACAACGGCCAACACGAGACACCTGAAGAGTTGGTAGTAATCCTATTAACGTCGCCGTGGAGTTCCGGTTCCCGCTCATCGATGTCGCTGTACGAATATACTACCTCCTTTTAATCGTAAGCGTAGCTCATCAGTATAAGGGATCCATCGAGGACCGAAGATGGTAACAAGTAGAAGATATATAAATGTTTTATTTCTTGTATAATACATATTTGTTATTTTATTTATGATATAATAAATATTTGTCATTTTATTTATTATGAATAAAGTTTTATTTATCAAATATTACTTGTCTACAACATTAGAAAACTCGAACATGTTCAGAACAACTGTTTACGCTATATTGCATTTAAGCTACATGTCCATCATGACTATGCTGTGTGGCTGCAGTAGCTGCGAATCACCTCTCTTGAGAACCGCAGGAAGCAGAAGGATCTTACATTAGTTTTTAACATCATAAACGGTTCATATAACTGTCTTCAGCTTCTAAATAAAATTAGTTTATTTGTTCCATCGCAGACTACGAGGCAGAGTCGAACAGTTGACATATCTTTTCAGAGATACAATTATGCATACTACACGTTTCTTCCTAGAACTTTGAGACTCGCAAACTCACTGGGAGATCTTCCACTTTTTGATGCCTCAATTACTAAATTTAAGGGCTTTATTTGGGATTTGAGTGTTCAGTAATTTATAATTTATATTTTACAATTTATATTTTGTCAACTCATGATGTTTGTGTATTTTGTTTCAATAACTGTGTTCATTGTTTGTTATATATGTTTAGATTTGTCTGCATTGTGTGTTTTGCTCACTTTTGTATTTTATATAATTTAAAAGGGCTTGCCCGTGAATAAATAAATTAATAATATAACATGGCTAATTTTGGAGCCGGGTCAGTGAAATTGCCCCCGATTTTGATCTGCAGGGTTAAAACGCAGCAGGAGAAGGAATTTCTGACGGATGGCTTTCGAAGACTATTTGGTTGCTACTGATTCAAATGAAATCTAATAATTCTGTAAAATTATAAATTTTAAGAAATATAATAGGGACCGAGTCTGCAAGAATTATATCCACCTTCACAATTCCAGATAATGAGGCCAATAAATACCAATACATTTAATTAATTGGAAATATGTGAATCCTAGAATCAATAATTGTTTTGAAAGATATAACTTTATGAAAAGTGTTCAGAAGGAGGTTGAGTGTTACACTTCGTAACAGAGTGCAAACATTTGGTAAGGACATGCAATTATAATGCCGTTGATGCAACACAGACGTCTGAGGACAAAGCACTGAGGGACAAGATTGTTACAGGAATCCGAGACCCAGTAACCCGTGAAGTACTATTGAGGATTAACCAGTTAACACTGGACAAAGCTGTTCAATTTTGTCGCACTAGTGAACTAAGTATGCAAACAGAAACCAGAGGTAAGTTCTCAAAAACAAAAATATAAAAACGAGTTTAAAAATAAACGGTTTTAAAGATCAAAACTAACTTTTCCGCATGTGTCAGATGGCCTGGTTATAGAACCCGTTGTACTAGCTCCAGTCAGCTGAAAATCAATAAAGTTGATCTATGCGACACCCTGAACAATATCAAATAATAAAATTGGTCACTTGTATACACTCCGGAGGTTGTATCGTGCTAAGAAACTGAAATTTCTCCAAAAATGTCGTACTTCAAGTACCATAGCACTCGTTGTACTAGCTACGGTGAGCTGAATGTCAGTGGGGCTCATCTGTGAGGTATCCTGAATAATACTAAATCATAAAGTTGATTACTTGTTGCACTCCGGAGGCTCTATCGTGCTATCAAACTTAAATTTCTCCAAAACTGACAAAAATGTCGTACATCTAGTACCATAGCACCCGTTGTACTGGATCTGGTGAGCTAAAAATCAATAATGTATCTATAAGACCCCCTGAACAATATTCAATCATTAAATGGGTCACTTGTATACACGCTGGAAGCTGTATCGTGCTAACAAACTGAAAATTCTCCAAAAAGGACAATAATTTGGTACTTCAAGTACCATAGCACTCGTTGTACTGGCTTTAGTGAGCTGAATCTCAATAGGGTTCATCTTTGAGACGCCCTGAATAATATAAATATCCTAAAATTGGTCACTTGTATATACTCCGGAGGCAGTATCGTGCTAACAAACTGAAATTTCTCCAAAAATTACAAAAATGTCGTACTTAAAGTACTATAGCACCTGTTGTACTGGCTATGGTGAGCTGAAAATCAATAGGGTTCATCTGTGAGAAGCTCTGAATAATATTCAATGAAAAAATTGGAGACTTTTTGCACTCCGGAGGCTGTATCGTGCTAACAAACTGAAATTTCTCAACAAATGACAAATATGTCGTACTTCAAGTACCATAACATCCGTTGTACTGGCTATTGTGATCTGAAAATCAATAGGTTTTTTCTGTGAGATGTCCTGAACAATATTCAATCATAAAATTGGTGATTTGTTGCACTCCGGAGATATGTAACGAAAAGTGGCCGACGACAACAACGACGACGACGGCATACACACAGGATTTTTTTTCTAAAAACCATTTTTTCGTGTTGTTCTTGATGAAAAACGTAAAAATCACTCAAAAATATTTTTCAAAATTTCAACTTTTTTGTGGGTAGTCCAATAATTTTCTCGCATATTAGATAGGTTGGGCGGAAAAGTAACAAGTACCATCATGAACAAAATGTTAGACGAAGTGATACATTTAAATGTAAAAGTTGTCAATTAAAGCACGGTCCACGCGAATGCCCGGCATATGGGAAGAAATGTAAAAAATGTGGGAATATTAGAAATATTGAACAAGATTTTCCATGAATGGTAATAGTTGTAGAGAGGGCGACTTATAAACCAAGTAAAGCATAATTCCACTAAAGTAGTTGAATCTCGTAGTGTATGGAAAAAATCGATTATTTTGGAAGATATAAAATTTAAGGTGAGGTTAGATACAGGGGCCGATATAAATGTTATAATACCAATTGATATGTTTCAAAAAATCAACAAAAATTTTTAAATAAGAAAATCTGCTTTAATGTTAAGAGGGTTTGAAGGTAGCGAAGCTAGACCTGTAGGTATTATAAATCTATACTGCAAATCTAAAAATGTTGAAAGTTACGAAGTCTTTGCAATTGTGAGTGGGGCCAATCAAAGACTTTTGGGTGGTCAAACCTGGTAAAAATTAAATTTATTAAAAAGAATTTGCAATGAATGTGAAATTAAACGCGATTATGAGAGAGATTTAATTGTAAAAAATAATATTGATCTGTTTAGTGGTTTTGCGAAGTTTCCAGGTATGTTTACCATAACCACTGTTGAAAATTGTGAGCCTGTGAGTACCCATTGCTATACGGGACTCCTTAAAATGTGAGTTAGATAGGCTTGTAGAGAGAAAAGCCATTACAAAGGTTGGTGAGGTGGACCCAATAATAAATAGGATGGTCATAGTGGAAAAGGCGAATGGCAAAATCAGACTATGTCTAGATCCTTCAGATCTCAATAAACAGATTATAAGAAAACCATATTTGGCATCTAACATCGAGGAAAATTGTTCAAACCTCATGGGTAAAAAATTATTTTCGGTTTTTGATTTTAGCTGAAGGATATTACCAGCTAAAACTGAACGAAGAATAGACGTGGTAGTGTTGCTTCGCCACACCATTTGGCATATACAGATTTATTGTACTTCCATATGGCCTGTCAAATTTCCAAAACCTATTCCATGAGGAAGTTGGAAGAAATTTTGGAGACATAAAGAATGTTCATAGCAAGTGCTACAAAAGATGAGCATGACAGAGCTGTACAAAAGTCATAGAAAGGGCCAGAAATGTGGGAGCCAAATTTAATAGGGACAAATTTCAGTACTGTCAAAGCAAGGTAAGATTTATGGACAAATTTTCTCAGAAATTGGAATACAGGTGGATCCAGCTAGGATAGAATCACTTCGTAAGCTCAAAAGCTCAACAAACAAAGTTGAGTTGCAACGAGTAATTGGCTCATTTAACTACATTAGGCGTGGCGTTATATTAAACGTATGGCTGAATATATCCCACTAAACAAGAAACATAACAAGACTTTTTTGTGATGTTCTTTTCAGAGACTTTTCGTGATGTTTATTTAAAACGTTAATAAGATATCTCCTAGATGTCTTAATTTTATTACCAATTCTATTAACATCCATGTCATGTAAATAAAACATATTTTTGATGTACACGGTAATACTTGAATTCGCAGTTACATACACATCCTATGAACTTCTTTTTAGTAACTTCCTATAGGAAACATCCATACGATGTTAATTTGTATACTTCTCACTAATGTCACATACAGAACGTTACTGTAATATTATAAATTAACATGTTTCTAAGATGATCACATGTTGCAGTTACTTTAACATCTTTCGAAATAATTTTTATTAACATCGTACTTATTACGTCTGTACGACGTTAGTTCATAAAACTCTCAGTAATATCTCATATTAAACATCACAGTAACATAAAAAAGAAGAAAACAGAAGAGGCACTGATGAACGAAACATACAGTAGTTATCTGTGGAAACAAAAATGACAAGCATGAAATGGCGGATGGTTTTCAGTTATGTGTTATATTTTATTTGCAGGAAGCACATATTTTGCAAGTAGTACTTGAATAAAGTGGTCTTCGTTTTCGTTAGGTCCTACTAAGCTACATTTTCTATACTTTGTTATAATTCTTGTTATAATGGACGAACAACAATTTTTATCGGTAAGTACCTATTCCAAAATCATAATTATTAAAACTTAATACTCATTCAATACTTTAATCGGCTATTATACATTGATATTACCTAAGTAAGTATATTTTGAAAACGTTTCACAATATTTCAAATCCTAGATATGCATTATACCCTACAAAAAACTTGATATTGCAATAGGGTAGATATTATTATTAATAATAAAACATGCTCATATGTTCGTAGATATTTAAACCTAGAAGAAAATATTTTCAATGTTGAAGATGTTTCAGAAGATACTTACACAAATATAATAAAAAAACAAATAGTTGGTAATTATGTAATGAAAGGGGAGTAACTATTTCAGATAGTCTGATACAAACATTGTATTAAACAGTACACAAAATATTGAATCAAGTATCTCTAGTTCCATTTTTTTTAGTACTAGTCTTAGCCATCAATATAGTGTTGCAGGTTTAGAAAATTTTAACATTATTATTAACAATTCTTGTGAACAATTAGAGACTGTTTAAGACTTTAAAAACAGAAATATCTGTTATAAAGCTCATTTCCATTTGAAAATTCACTGAATACAATAAATAAGCTGTAGCTGTCCCTTACAATGGTACCTATATTAATCTAGTTGAAGAATATGTAACTTATGATACTGAATGCTCCAGTCAACAAACAGCATTCAAGTATTTATTATTGTAGAAACACAGGTATTGGATACTCAATTGGATATAATTAATTATAAACTCATTTAACTTGATAATGTGTTCATATCTCTTCTTCATAAGTATTTTTTTTTGTATACAGTGTATAAGTAATGCTTAGTTTTCATTAAGTTACAATTCCACGATGTTAATATACAATTTGTTCTAGGATGAAAATAACAAGATGAGAATAGTATATTATTTTATACAGAAAAGAAGTACGAATTTTCATAGCACACCTGAATTTACCTGCCAAATGGAGTGAGGCATGGAATAGAAGGTAAATCATGAAAAGTCACTTCTCGAAATAAAATATGTTATTATTCCTTTGAAGAACCCCGCATGTATCTTATGGAAAATGGGTCCCAGTCAATTGGCTGAAAATCTAGTTTGATGTAGTTTATGATGATCGATCAAAGGTCTCCATGGGCTCAATTTGATCTAAAGTAATTGTTTTATTAGCTGTTGTTCAGAACACCTTCAAATATTTCACAAATAAGGATTTTGAAGTGTACGTTATGGAATGGTTGAGGCACTCGAAAAAAGTAACCGTAAGTAAACGATAGAATTTTCTTTAATCAGATTGGATTTCTGTTGATGTAACGTAATGTTTCATTAAATCTTTATAGTGTAAAATTTTTTATTAGTTTTAATATAATTAAAAAACTATTCTAATAAATTCTGTAAACTAGCTGTAATGTATGTGTATCCGTTAAACTTTTATTAATTTTAGTTTCAAAGTATGTTACGTTATGGTAACTACGTATTAATATACCCTTTTTTATTTCTTGCTTTCACTGAATGTGTTCAATAGTTTTCACTTCCCAGACTTGTTATGTAATATGCTTACACAATTATATTTTTTTTAGGTTGGATTGCTGGACAATATATTTCTTTTTCTAATTTTGTACCTGTTTTTTTCAAATTTACTGTACTGTTCATTAATAGTGAATAAACGTTTTAAATCCTTTATTGCTTTTTTATTTTAAATGTACAGGATGAACAACTAAGAACGACTGTAGTCCACATCTCAGAAAAGAATCATGGTACAACTTTCAAAAAAATTACCTTTAGGTAAGGGATCCTGAAAAATTGCTGGAAAATATTTTGCAGTCTCTAAAATATCCGCTAGGGGTGGAATGAACACTCGAAAACATAATGCTCCAAAAAACATACTAAAGGTGTCCTAAAAATACAATTTTTGAAATCTTGATGAGATTATGAATAAATTTAATTAAGGAGATTTTTTGCCATTATTTGGAGAATAATGGGTGGGAAAGGTTCAAACTTATGAACAAATGTATAACTTTTTCGTTTTTTAACCGATATTAATGATTTTAGCTGCATTTAAAAGTTTTTCTGTTTAATAAGATTGATAACAAAATTAGACAATTTTGTATCCACTCGGAAATTTCAAATGTAAATTGATGCATTTTTTTAATTTTTATATCTGATATTGTAAATCTTATATCTTGGAATAGATTCCTATTTTTAACCCCTTTTCATCAGAATTTAAAAAACGCCTCATTACATTTGAAATTTCTGAGAAAAATGGGAAAATTGTGGACTTTTATCAAAGCGTTGACAAAATTGTCCAATTTTGTTATTTTTGTTAAGCATTTCTTATTAAAAAGGAAAAACTCTTTCAAATGAAGCCAAGAACATGGATGTCGATTAAAAAAAAGTGTTACGACATTTGTTGTTTGGGTTGAACCTTCCCCCACCTCTTACTTGAAGAATACAGACAAAAAGTAACTACATTTTTTCATAATCTCAACAATATATCAAACATTGTATTTCTAGGATACGTTTAGTATGTCTTTTTTGGAGATAATCACAGTATTATGTTTTTAAGTGATCATTCCACCCCATAGGAGATATTTTAGTAACTCAAAAATTATTTCCAGAGATTTTTCAGGGTCATTTTCCTGAAGGTATTTTTTTAAAGTTGTACTATGACTATTTTTTGAAATATGGCCGACAGCCGGCGTTCTTAGTTGTTCACCCTGTATTTGCTGATTAGGCACAGAAACATCTATAGGATGTCATCCAGAATGTTTTGAGGTATATTATTTAGAGGTTTATGTAATGTCCATACATCTACGAGAATACACTGTATTGTTTTTGAAATGTCGCATTTAGATCATTGATAAGATGTTATTTTTTAGACATTGCATTAACATCGACAAGATGTTAAAAGGCATTTCAGAATGTAACAAAATGTTGTTTTTAGTTCGTCATAAAGACTTCCTTTTGAGGAAGTTCTAGTAACATCACATTAATGTAAAAAGGCAGCGCTTTAACATCGCTGAGAAGTTAAGTTGAAACATCACAAAAGTTAACAGCCACAAGCTAGGCATAAGCGGTTGTATAGATGTGCATGTGATGAAAACAAGAGGAAAAAAGGAAGAACATTATCACAATGTGATGTTGAATTAACATAACTGTAATATTTATTTGCATAGTGGGATGCATCCTTTGTGCGAATTATTGAAGATGTGGAATGGCAGTGGCTACCCAAGCATGAGGAAACATTTAATAAATTAAAGGAAATAGTAAGCGAAGCACCCTGCTTGGCACTTTTTGATTCTAAAAGGAAAATAGTAATGCAGTGCGATGCTTCGAAAAATGCATGTTTCAACAGTATGGATGTAATATATTAAAGCTCATTGGATGTGCATCGAGAAGTATGAATGATCACGAGACAAACTATAGCCATACGGAGAACGAATTGTTGGTAATTTTCTGTGGCACACAGAAATCTCACGATTTCAGTTATCGTGCAGACCACAAACCAATTGTAGCTATAATGAAAAAACCAATTCACAAGATAGGTTCAGTCAGGCTTCAAAGACTAAGACTAAGGACATCAGATAATTTTGTGGATAAGTAAAATCTTTGATATCTAAAAAGAGCAAGAAAAATATGGAATAAAACCAACGATTTTGGTATAAACACTAGAACTTTGGTGAGAATATAACAAGAAAAAAATCAATCAGGAAAGAATCAAACAAGAGAAAAGAAATAAATATGAAAGTAAGTACTAAAGAATAAAAATGGAAAGTGTACTTTTCAGTAGCAAACCAGGAATAAAGTGTGACGTATGGAGTAGTATTGTGAATAGACATCTTAATAGCTTGATACGGAAATAATTTGATACAGTAAAAGGAACAATAGAAGATGACGTGAATGTATTCTGCAGATAGAAGCATACGCATTATAATAACGGCAATCTAGAATACTAGAATTAAGAATAAAGTAAATGAGTGCTATTTTGATTATAAAGAAAACCATTTTGCCAAATAAATCAACTGAAAATAGCTAACTGAAGGATCTTTTGGGTGTCAAAAGTGCGATTGATTACGTAATCCATACATCAAAAATAAATTGTATCAAAAGTATGAATCTAGATAAAACAACAGAGCATGGACAATATGAAACAGTTAAATACAAGAGGAAATATCTCATAAAGAGTAGGCTTTAAGAAGAAAAAAATATGATAAAACATCAGAATAAAATAGATAAAAAATTGAAAGATTTACAAGAATTTAATAACGACTACTTGATATTATTATCTTGTTTTTGTTTTTATGGAAAATTTTGGACAAATAATGAATATTTTTGTTTCTAAAGACTCTGTTTCAGTTCATGATACAAGACTATCTGATAACATCATATATCACTCACGTCAAATTTTTACTAATTTGTAAAATGTTAGAGTAATCGATTTCGAAAATTTTAGCAGAGTTTGTCGTATAAATAAATTTTTATCAAATATCCGCTAAGCTGATATGTTTTGTTGAATATAATTCAATTCAAATTAGGCATCCCTGGCGTGTAATAAATATTTATCAATCTATATATCTATTCCTTTAAGTAAAAAACACTTTTCACAAAATAAAAACGCATTCACCTTTATCTGGATACTCTGAAATAAATCGATAACGGGTTACAACAAATCCTCAAAAACTATGAAAAAACATGATACGTCTTCTTTCTCTTCGTAACCATGATGTCGACCGCACATTCTTTAATAAATCTTTTGATTTCGTTAATGAATTGCAAACGGGTACCTGATGTGGGTCTTTTTTACAGAAACTTTCGCCGTTATACGATTCGATTATTACGGCAGAATGGTTTTTGCTACGGTATGGTCGTTGGCTGCTCCTGAAAATTATAATAGAGATCTTAAGAAGTTTTTGCCGAGTTGATAGCCAACGTCGTTGATTTAAAAGCGGTGCTTATTTTTATGCCGTTAAGAAACTATGATCGACTTTTTGTTAAAATGAAACTGTGTTAGTAATTTATGTTATCAGAAAATTGTAGCTCATGATTCATAGAAATTTATTTAATTTATCACTTTAATGGCATATCTTAATTTTTTTAGATTTTCCTTATAATAAGTTACAAAACATACTAGGCGCAGCTGGGGTACTCACGTTGGGCGGCGATTTGAATTTATTTTTGCACAATTGATCACGTAAACTATTTATGATTCATCTTGTGGTATTGATAAAAATCAGTATTTACTTAAAAGTACTTACTTATAAGTATAAGCATCAGCATTAAGTAAATACTCAAAAGTATATTGAAAATAAACGGTTTTAAAGATTAAAAGTAACTTTTCCGCATCTGTGGCTCTGAACAATATTCTATCATAAAATTGTCACTTGTACTTCGGGGGATGTATTCGTCCTAACAAAGCGAAATATCTCCAAAAATAACCAAAAATGTAGTAGGTATATCTGGATTTATAGGACCCGCTGTACTCGCTCTAGTCAACTGAAAATCAATACCGTATATCTGTGAGACACCTTGAGCAGTATTCAATCATAAAATTGGTCACTTGTATACATTCTGGAAGCTGTATCGTGCTAACAAACTGAATATTCTCCAAAAATGACAAAAATTTCGTACTTCGAGTACCATAGCACCCGTTGTACTGGCTTTAGTAAGCTGAACATTGATAGGGTTCATCTTTGAGACGCTCTAAATAATATCCAATCATAAAATTGATCACTTGTATATACTCCGGAGGCTGTATCGTGTTAACAAACTGAAATTTCTCCAAAAATGACAAAAATGTTGTAGATAAAGTACTATAGCACCTGTTGTACTTGCTCTGGTGAGCTGGAAATCAATAGGGTTCATCTGTGAGATGTAATAAATAATATTCATTCATAAAATTGGTGACTTTTTGTACTCTGGAGGCTGTATCGTGCTAACAAACTGAAATTTCTCAAAAAATGACAAATATTTCGTACCTCAAGTACCATAGCACCCGTTGTACTGGCTCTGGTGAGCTGAAAATCAATAGGGTTCATTTGTGAGATGTTCTTAATAATATTCAATCATAAAATTGGTGACTTTTTGTACTCCGGAGGCTGTATCGTGCTAACAAACTGAAATTTCTCAAAAAATGACAAATATTTCGTACTTCAAGTACCATAGCACCCGTTGTACTGGCTCTGGTGAGCTGAAAATCAATAGGGTAATCTGTGACGTGTCCTTCACGATATTCAACCATAAAAAAACAACACGTCTTAGCCACGCTTAAACAACATTATGAAAGTAACTTATCATGTCTTATTATAAAATGTTGTAAGTTACCGATGCCAACATAACTGGGAATAGAAAGATAAAGCTAAGTGCAGCAGAACAATTCATGTACACGGCACTACAGGGGGATCAAGAGGAGTGCAATCCTATTCTTAACAAAATACCTGGTAAAATAATCAATTTTTATTATATGTATATAAGCTAGTGTAATATTTCGTTTCAGGACATGTTGCAGTTGGATTACCTTCTGACGAACAAAAAGAAAAACAGTCCGATGAAGTGGCAGCTCCGTCAGTCGCTTCAGTGTCTCCTTTAACACTGCCACCACCGTTACCTGCACATCCAAAGCGACAAAAAAATTATAGAACAGTACGAAACGGAGGAAACACGTACTATAAGCACCATGGAACTACAAAGATTGGTGATTTTGAAGCAACTGCATGTTCTAAACCTTAAAAAGGCAAAGCTGGAGAAAGAGTTGAATAAATATAATGTTGTAAGAGGAGAGATAAATTACACTATTTTGTAATTAAATATGTATTTTCAATTTAATAAAAATTATCTTAGTTATTTTGATGGGCGTAAATAATTGTAACTAAACGGTTTCGTATGACTTGACCTTCCCTTCGAAGTTCAATGAGTCTAACAAGTTCTTCTTCTTCGTTTTCATTTTCATCGTCTTCAATTTCAAACACTTCTTCATCTTTTAAATATTTTCCACTATTATGAAGAGCACAACATGCTATAATAATGGATGGCACTGCTCTTAATGACAGTCTAATTGTATTTTGTAATAAAGGGAATCGTTGCTGTAACTGTCCGAAGCATCATTCGATAATTACACGTTAATTTTTCAAAAGATTGTTATATGCTACTTCTTCTGTAGTTCTTGGCTCTCTAAATGGGACCATTAAACATTTTTCAATACCATATCCCTTATCTCATAGCAATACTGCGTTGCCAAATGTTCTTAATACACCACAGATGTGACTGTTCCTCCAAATCCTGCTATCATGTACATAACCTGGCCATTCTGCACTAACACTTGTAAATAACTCATCGGCGTTACATGTTGCTTGTACATTTATTGCGGCAAATTGTTTGCGACAAATGTATTCGTTACCATGATAATTTTCCCCAATTTTTTTAATTCCTATCAACGTACAATCAATTGCACCTATAGCAGTTGGAAAGCGACATTTTGCTCGACATTTTTGTTCGTAGTCCTATGATTTCAAAGGTAATTAATTAAATAGATAACAGAAAAAGTACAACCATACATGAGGAAACTTAATCCAAATATGAGATTTTTCAATAATTTTTTGGCTCACAAGATGTACCACATTTGATACCGTTGGTTGACTTACACAAATATCTTCTGCTACACCAATCTGGAAGCCTAAAGCCAAAAATAGCCAAAAAGTTTAATAATAACATAATATATTAATATTTGCCAGTGTACTAAGGAAAGAAAAAGACCAACCTGGATCAGCAATATATCGCAAAAAGATTTTCATTTTGGTAATATTGCCTATGGCCCCTCCTCTTGTTTCACCGGGATCAATGTCAAAAAAATGTGTTGTTAACCATGCCACATTTTCGGGGTTAAAACGATACAATTTCACATAATTTCGATCACGAGGATCTTCTCGTCTGATCTTATAAACTTTTGGAGCTCGTTGCACGACAAACATTTTTTAAACAAATAGGTATACACTTTCAGCAAAAACTATCAGTATACTAAGAAGCAGACTTAAAAATTTATAAGAACATACTTAATTTAATAAGTATAACCTATCGTTTATTAATATATATTTAAGTAAGAACTAGTCAGCATAAGTACAAACTTAGACTCTCTCAGTACATACTTTAAGTATCAGTTTGTACTTAAACTTTAATAATATACTTTTCAGTATTAACTTATGAAACCGTAAGTATTAAGTATCTACTGATTTTTATTAATACCACCCATCGTTCATGACGGCAACTATAACTTAAACCTAAGCTATTTAATAATGAGTAAATGAATGAATATTTATTTAAAAAATCTAGTGTTATATACTTTATATTTACTTCTAAAATACAGCGTTATAATATATAAGTTTCACAGATCATGATCAATTACCAATACCTATCTTTTATTCGAATTTTGTTTTCCCGCAAATACTATCGAACCTAAAAGAAACTGACGTTTTTATTATTAGTAGAATAAGTTAGATTAGATTAGATTTTAACGGGGATACAATGCACGGAAACTTAAGGTTTATTGTGCTCTCCCTTGTCAAAGTTCCGCAGGAACTTTTTGGATTAATCCAGCCGGGGAAGGCACCGCTTCTCTTTCGGTTTTCTCCTTCCTCCGAAACTGTTTCTTATAATAGCAGTTTACTATACCACAGAAAGGCTCCGCGTCAATAAAGGGCGTGCGCATGCCTTTCTTGGCAAGTGTATTGGTCTCTTCATTTCCTGTGATTCATGAGTCGCTAGGAACCCAGATCGTTATTCTTCATCAAGTTTTCTTCGGTACTCCCATACCAACTTTTAGTCAACCACATGTGAGCTCAATGCTGTGATAGCTGCTTGACTATCAGATTGAATCGATATGTTACATTTCTGATAGTTTCTTACTAGGTTCATTTCCACGTATCTTTCGAACGCAAGTATTTCTACCTGAAGGACGCTTGGACAGGAGCCTGACGATAATGAGTATCTGGTGCAAGGCACGAATACTCCAGCGCCATCTCCTGTGGTGGTTTTAAACCATCTGTGTACCATCTGATGGTGTTTTATTTGAGAGTTTGAGTGGTGTATTCCCTTTCCCAGTCGCTCCTATTACTTAACATCTCAATGAATTTCTTTTCGATACTTGCTTTCTTGATCATTTCGTCACTGGGAAGATTCGTTGATGAGATGTATTTTGTTAGAGAGGACCAGGCTCCCTGATTTCTCATACTCTCATTACCTAGATGTTCTAAGAATTGCCTCTTGGACTGATCTTTCTATCACCAGATGTAGAGGTGTGAGATCTGTAATGATCTCAAGTGTCTTGGTTGGGCACGTTACCATGGCTCCAGTGATGCACACAGGCAAGCCTTTGAACCTTGTCGATGGTCTATCTCGTGCTCTTCTGACTTCCTTTTGGTATGCCAAACTATTGCTGGTCTCACAATCATGGCGTACATTCATCGCAGTATTTTTGGGTTACAGCACCAACTCTTACCTGCTTCTGCACGCCATCAAAGCAGTTATTTCAACATGCTTATTCTAGAGAAGTTTATTATCTATTTAACTTCAGATTTCTATTCTATGATTTTCACGTTTAAATATAGAGGTTTCATAGCTGGAAGTGTTCTTTTCTATGTAAATGGAATTACTGTGGTCTTGTTTGGATTAATATTTAGACCCACTGACAAGCACCATTGATCAGTAATTCTGAGGCTCTATTGCGAAAAAGGAAACACATTTACCTACAAAAAAATATTCTTAAAAAAAAGAAAAGAAACAAAAACTATGCATCACTCTTATCCACTACGGGAATTTGAACCTGTGTTGGTGACGAACACTTTAAAAAATGAAAAATATTGTTCAAAATTGGCGGAATAAACTCAATTAACTTTAAAAGATCTTTATTTTTGGCCACAGTCACACAATTTCCTGTAGGATATAATAAAAGCAGAGGTCCCTGGATGCTATCGTTTGAAACGTTTCTTTTTTTAACATAAATTTTTTGTAAAGGTTGAATTTTGATTACCCCATACTTAAAATAAACTAGAAATGGATCTACTTTTTTAATTATTATACAGTATATTTTCAACCATTCAACTTTTGTTGAATCTAAACTTATTTTTCTGTTTGTAATTAGCTTTTCTAAATCGACTGTAGAATAAAAGTTTTATTTTTTCATTTCAACAACTTTAAAAAGTTTTTCTTTATTTGCATTTGTAATCACATTCAGCCAATCATTAGGAACATAAATATTTGGAAATAATTTTTTATTTTTTTCTATTACACCAAAGTCTCTCGCATACTAGAAACGAATGGCCGCTAACCTAAAAGTTATGATAAATTTCTTGTACCTTAAATTTCTGTGATTGAACAACGTATTGGCAAATTAAAGCCATTTTAATGTTTCTATTCTGACCTTCGCAACCGTCAGAATACATTATAACTTTTTTAGTTTTTACATTATGTTTAAAATAATACATGATCCAATTTCTTGGGCTCCACTAGATGCTAAAGATTCATCCCATACATACATCGTGTCTTCATTACTCTGCAAATTGTGGACCCCAAAACAGTATGTCCATAAGTCCCATTTATAATAAGTTATACCGGTGGAGATGACACGCGTAGGCAATGTTGTCATCAGATCGAAAGCTATAACTGTAACATCGTCATGTGAAATTTTGGTATCTAAATTCATGGCATCGCGTAGTTGTTGGGCTCTGCGTTGGTGACGTTCTAGTTGAAAATTTAGTTCTTGTTTTTCTCCTTCATCTATTTCATATTTAATTTATTTTGTAAGGAGTCACAGGTCTTGCAGGAGTCTATAATGGGTAGATGGAAATGAAGATTAAACTTAGTGTTGAATACATCACGAAATTTAAATTCTGACACAGGATTAGCTGTTTTTTTCTTATATTTATGGTAGAGAATTCGAATATTCAGGTTGGGGCCAAGGTAATTTCTCTCCTTCTTATGCCTTGAGTAATGTGAGATATAGGTGGAAAAGGTACTTATGAAGTTACAAACACCATACATTTTTTCAACAGGGGTTTTGTTTGCAGGAGTATGTCGACCTTGTTGATCCTGCGGTATCATTAATTTTGATTTTTTCTTAAGGGTTTATCAAGTTTACCATCTGATACCATTAGAGTTTTTTTTAAACAAGTATTTACAAATTTTAATATCACATCTTTGATTATTAGGTAAATAATATTCTCTCGTTATGTGTTTGGATTTGTTGGTAGGAGTAGCATTAATTGTCGCGTAATAAGGAGCCACGGGCTTAACTTTAATTTGTGAAAATATGTGTAAGTGAAAATTGGCAAGTTCATAAAATTTATTTTGGATTTGAACTTCTGGCCTTATCAACTTATAACATTCTAATTTGTAGCAATGGTCTTCAGGTGCAAACATTTTAGCTTGGACAATTTGGCCTTTTACATTGGTATAACTCTTACCACTAACTCGAAAATATTTGCGTTTGTCTTCCAGTCACTATCGTTTCTCATTCGCTTTCTTGATTTTTGTTTCACGCTTTCCTCTAACAAAGATTCTTGGCAAACATTGGTATCAGCAATTTCAGAATTAGACCTATTTTTCGCAAGTTCGTCCATTTTTTCTTTTTAATTGTTTGTTTTTGTAGTACCTACTAGAATCACTTTCGGACCCTGACAGCTGGTAATCATCGGAACTTCCATTGTCTTAAAATTTTGAGGGCTCACTATGTAAATTTGTTTCTAAAAGTTAGATTACAATTAGTTAAATAATAAATTACCAATTTTTAATATGCTTCGTTTATTCACTGGATTAACCAACAGTAAACAATATCTGTAGAGGAAGGGAATAAAAAACTTCGATTTATTCTGCGCTGGTTCGATGGTATGAGAAGGAATCCAACATCATCTTTTGCCGTTCCTACATATCCTTGGGCGATGCGATGCTAGATGTATTTTGTTCTCGAAGGACCACTCTAAATTGACTGTTAGAGACGATTTAAAAGTCAAACTGGAGTAATTGGGAACTAATGAAAGCGAGACATAATATAAATATACCTTATATTACGATTTATTAGTCAATTGACTAGGATACAGGAAAATGTATACAATAACCAGAAGTGACCGGATGTTAAAATCACTTCACTTAATAAACAATTTGCTGAAAGATTTTCCCTCCAAATCTATCAATAAATAAGTATAAAGTTATTACAAAACACACAAATCGAGTAACACTGATGGAAGAGAGCCGGCAACGATGTAGAATGAAATTAATTTAATTATATAAAAATATTGTTGAATGTTTAATTGCCATCAATTTTATGCCAGTGAATACAAATGAAGAAAATCTAGTCTTACTTGCTTGGTTCCTTTACTCATTAAAAACACTATTTTAAATAATTATGGTGGCGAACTACATGTTGACTGTTAGACGGTTCAGGGTAGAAGAGTGTATGAAATGTGAAATGAGCGTCAGCCGGCTAGGGCTAGCAAAAAACTAGCGTTTTTTCCTATTCGTTTCGTGTTCATTTGTAACAGCCGATATTGAAAATATATCAATTGTTAGATTTTTAGAAAGAGAATCACTAAGTTTAAAAGGAATTTTAAGCAATCTCTATCACAGATACCAGAGCGGACCTAGCCACATGGTTCAGTATGGCATCGATTTATCATTATCGACTGGCTGGACCATCCTATTTAGTGGCGCCACCTGTTATAGGATGTTTGCAGCTCAGATGGTCCACTGTGGCATTGAAAAATATATTATAAAGTATCGGAAACAGGACTTTGACCAATATTTAGGATTTCGTGGGATGGTCCGTTCTGGTTCTTAGCGCCTCAATTATGCTTCGAATTCTTATAACTATAGCTATTAACACTGTTGCTTCATGCGAGCGTAGCTTATTAAAGCTGAAGTTAATAAAAAATTACTTGAGGTCTACCGTGAGCTACATAAGATTGAATGATTTGGCCATTTTGTCAATAGAACAAAGTGTTATGGACGAAATTAACTTTGACGAAGTTATAAATGATTTCACTGTGAGTAAGGCACGAAGAGTTGAATTTTGGACTTATACTAGACGTTATTTTTATAGTGTAATGGGTTATGAACACCGATGTACAATATTACATGGTTCTGAAATAAATATTTATCGCTTAGTTCATTCATATGATTACTTTTTTTCTCACCAACCTCAACATATGAAGTCAAAGGGCGGCAAATTATGATTCCGCCCCAGGCTACGCCACTGATAACGCTGAAACTAAAGATAGAGTAATATTTGATTGTCCCTCGTATATTGTTTTTAATGTCCCAGTACTGATCTCATTTTATTAAATCAAAAGCACATTTAAGTCACTAATCAGAATTTTTTTTAAAGTGAAATTGCTCACATTTCCTTTACTATTGGTAGACACAAGTGGCTTAACTACTGTCCACTAGATGTCCACACGTATCCTCAGTATCCTCGAGTCGTTTCAGAAGCTATAAACCAATTTAATATCCACTTCTCTGGTTGTTATAGTTACTATAAAAGTATTTCTGAAAGAGTTCCCTATTGCAAATGTTCTAAGTATGTCCAAGGAATAGAGCCATAAAACGAAAATAGGTGATCAACGTCTCTGAAACGATACTATAAACTTGAATCAAATGTTATGATGAAGATCGTTTTATAGTTTTTATGTTTAGGAGAGTTTTTCATTGTCGAAGTGTACTGGTTTTCAGGTAATTTTTATGGTTTGGCCGTTAAATTCTTCTTTAAGAATGTTATAAAAATGTTTATGTGTCGTTTTAGATTGTTAAAAATGAATGAATCTGGTGGAAGTCTATATTTTTAGTTTTAGAAGTTGTCATCTGGAAGTTTTATATACCGCTACATTTTCCATTTAAAATTCGCACGAGATTAATAAGAAAGGGTAGTACACTGAAACCACTAATAATATTAATGATAACAACGCAGTTATATTGAAAAATGACGACACTGATATGCAATTGAGGCAAAGCAAAATATATGATAGCAACATGGAAAAACTTAAAAAAATAGATCAAAAAGAATGAGGTGACTATGGATGATACCAAAGAAGCAATAAGAAAATCATAAAATGAAAAAGTAGCAGGATATGAACAAATAACTATAGAGATAATGAAGTACCTATCAAAATTAGTCACGCAGAAACTATTGGTCTATAGTTGCTACGCTAAATAATGAAGTCGCGAAAATAAACGAAACAACAATAAATAGAAATTAGTTTAGAAGGGAGAAGACAGAAGATCAAACAAAGAAATTTTTGTTGTTCGATAAGTTACAGCATAACATTAGTTGGTGAACATGATGTACACATGTTTTGTTGATCAGGAGAAAGCCTTCGATTAAGTAGATGATATGACATATGAAGAGTTTTAGAAAAGGGAAGAGCTGCGCAAGATTCTATTAAAAGTACGAAATGGTTGTTGCAACCGAGAGTAAATTAGATCAGAACAAAACAAGGGATGTTAGTAATGTTTCAAACCACACAAGGAGTAAAACTATATTTAAGCCCTCTACTGTTAGTACTTGATGGAGCTAAAAATGAAGCAGTATGAAGTAGGAATTTGGAGACATTAAAATATCAAGAGACGGAAACAATGCTAATAGGAAGACTAAAACAACAATATGCTGAAAATCTAAAAGGAGGAACTTGCAACAAGTGAAAACGTTCAAATAATTAATATCAATACAAACAGGAAGAAACGGTGGAGTTATTAGGGGGATAGCTACAAAAGAAATAGAGGGAAGTTAAATAAGCATTGAACAAGAGAGGAAAGACATGACAAGAGTTCAAAAACAGAAGAAATGTAAACGTATACGGTCAATGCGTATAAGAGTGCGCACTTAGTACAATACTGACTGTGAAATTAATATTTTTTTCCGAAAAAAACTTTTTCACACGCGTACATATGTATAGACGTTTGATGAAAGTAATTATACTTGATTAATGGAAAAATTCTAATAATAAGAGACGAAATTTATATTTTTCGGTGCCAGTGCATTGCGCACTCTTAAACACAGATGTTCACAAGAATAAGCATATTCACGCATAAGAGTGCGTAACGACTATGCATTGTAATTCTAACAATAGCGGTAAAAAAGTATGAAATATAAACAGGACAGGATTTTTAAAAGCAACATTTATCCTTTAATTATCAAAAAAACATGATTGTCTTAAAAATATCCAAATAAACATTTGTTATTCTATTACTTAACAAATAACTTTAATATGAACTTAAAAAAAATAAACGTGTACCTAATCATTAGGTAGGCATGTTAATTATTTGCTCCACTTTATTCACACAGCACACAGTGAGCATGTAAATGTGCCTATCACGTATGTAGTGCACGACTCGCGCAACTAGTTATTGCACTCAGAGCACATTATTCAGTATTTATAATTCTTGCCGCAACTTGGACAATTCACGTCTTTGTCACACTTCGCTTACTTCTCCTTCCCTTTCTTTACTTGTTTTCCTGGCATTTTCAGCTTCCTTGTTGCTGCTTTTATTTTGTTAGAGTCCTCATTTCTTTGCTTCACCCGAACACTTTCTTCTAACTCGTTTGTAAATGGTGTGCTTGAATGGATCTCAGACCGCTGAGACTTAATTTTACGCCGTAATGGTTGTTCTTTTATAACTGGCAGTGGTAAAATTTCGTCCATATGAACGAATTGATTAGAACAACCTTGTGTCTCTATAGGTTCTTGAAAACTATTCGGTTTGAGTACACCGTCTTCGCATTCAATATCCAAGTTCATAAATATAATGTTTCGCAACTGCGTTCGAGAAGAGGATGTTTGACAAGGCAATCCTTGCTGCGGTGATTTTTGAGACCATGGTGCTTCAGGCGATGGTGTTTGAGCCAGTGACGTTAGAGGCGGTGGTGTTTGATGTAGTGGTATTTGATGTGGTGATGTTTGATGCGATGAAAATATTTGTTCTAATATATTGGGTTCATCATTTTCTACATCCTGTGATCCACCCCGGATCACAAGGAAGTTTGTTGGTCTTTCAGTGACGTTAATGGGTACATCAGATACTAACGAAGGAGCAAAATCAGTTTCGTTAAATTGTTCAGGATTGTATGGAAAAATTCCACCTGCATGAAACGAAGTTTGAGCCTTTTCAATATTTGCAGCACTAACGTAGGCAGCATTAAACAATCCCGAGATTTGCATTTGCGTAATTATCTTTCCAGGATTGCTTATCATCTGTTGTCGCATTCTCTCCTGAATACCTTTTTCAATGGACCAAAGAAGCCGATGTCTAGGGGTTGCAACTTGTGGCTCGCGTGTGATGGTAACGTCAATAGGTCGATATTATTATCGTCGCAGTAGAAAAAATACAAATTCTAAGAAATTTGACAATTGTTTCGATATTAAATATCATCGTCAGAATGACAGAAGTTACATTTCATTTGTTGCCTACCTGATGTTTAGTAGTTATTTTTGGCTAGACCAAGAAGTGACCTTGTGATTGACTTAATATATTGTAATGGAAAAAAGAAGAAGATATGATATTACAAATATTAAAGCTTAGATTTTATTAGCCCTATGCGGATATCTTGGATATCTTTTTCCCAATTAAGATCAGTATAACTGTGGAATGGTATAGAAAACCAGGAAAACTATATGTAGCAGTATTTGATGACGAGGCGATCTATGATTATCCATAATCAAAAGCACTGGGTGGTCAGAACTTGGCTTACTATAACTCTAAAAATGGATTATCCATTGGTGGAATAGATCCGAATTTATAAATCCAGATTCGGAAACCATTTGAAGTGTTCCAGTGGGCGCTTGCATAAAAAGTTCCTCCTTCATCCGCTTCCTTGGGAATATTAACGCGGGTGGAATATACGTTCCGGAGCACACGGCTTTTTTACCTTTGGTGGCCAAAACCTTTGGTAATTTGTTGGGTACTGTTGAGAGATCTCTTTCATCCATATTGAAAATTGAATCTGGAGAATAATGCTTCTTTTCGTACAAACTTCTCAAGTTTTGGAAAAATCGTTTCACTTGAGCTTTATTAAAGACCATAACTCTACCCATCAAACATTCTTCAGCAATTTGTTTATCCCTGTTAAAACAGTGTTGGATGCTGTTCGATTCCGCAAATTTGTACGCTGCCATTTGCAAATTCTTTTTTGTGAGCACATAAAAACGGTCGTCTAGATTGCGCAACTGCTTCGCTAATTCAATTTACCATTTCGGCGGGGAATAGATTGGAAAATCGTCCTAATGATACGGGAATATTCCCACATTTAAGGCGTTTTCTAAGAGTCGATTCACCAATTCCCATATCGGCACCTACCCGTCTTTTACCAACACCTTCAGCAATTCTACGTTTTACTTCGGTGAGATTTTCTTCCGTAAAGACCAACTTTCTGTTAGGTTTTCCTTGATATCTACTCATGATGTTGAAAATAGGTACCTGAAAAACAACGAAGTTATTAGAACTGCAATTTCTATCTTAGTTATTAATTATCTATCGTTTGGCACCAACTGTTTACCCGGAACTTGGGGTCAGACTATAGATAATAAAAAATTTATTCCGGAAAGTTCAATTAGTTTTACTCTAAGTTCAGCCGTTTGGATTCTTTTTTCGAAAATGGTCTCTGATTCGTTAATATTTGTCGGAAGCAGTTGTATTTAAAAATATTTTATGCAGAATTCAAAAAGGAAATAAAAATAGTGAGTTCCATTTAAAAAACAAAATTGGCATTCAGTTTGCTTGTTTAAGACACTATGTATATTAATACACATCCTCTATTTGAAATTTAAAGAATAAGTAAAACATAAGGAAATTTATTTAATTTTAGTTGTCATACTCTCGATACACACTGTACTCTACGTAAATTCCTAAATTTTGAATGATTCAGTAGAAATATCAAACATGACATTTCATAATTTCGATGACATTTGAGTAGAATATATCTAATGATAGATAGAACATAATAGGATTTGGAGAAAATATTTGAAATTGTAAAATATAGAGGTCTCTGCTAGCAAGATTACAAATGTAATAAAAGAATTTCAAAATCTCACTTGGTTATTGAAAATTATAGATTTGTAATTTTTTCTAAAACAAGAAAAATCGGTAACCAACAGAAAGGAGAATTATTTATTTTGTAAAAATTTAGTCAGTAGTTTTTTATCCTTTGAAGAGACAACATCAGAATAAGAGTTGTCTCGAATTTTTTTGGTAGATTGCATAAATTGCATATCATACAATCAGATAAATAACCCATATAATAAATTCAGTGCGTACATAATTCGGAAAATAATTGTATCGTAAAAGTGTATGTGGTTCCAGTTTTTCTAAATCGTATATATTTAGAAAGTTGCAGTATTCTAAATACGTTAGAATAAGTACGAGATTTCCTGATCCATTGGGTGAGTCCTCTCCAGTTTTAAATTTATTTCTCGAGAAATATCAGGCCTTAAATTCAATACAGTTAAAAGATGCATCTATATATAAGAAAATTTGAAATATACCAAATTTATTGATACATATCATTTACAACATCAAGTGAATAGACCATTTTGAGCAGAAGTTTCGGTATTTGACATTGATACACGTCAAGTGTAAATTATTATTTGAACGTTTGATAATAATTCATTAGGTTAAATTTTAGCATAGTTGTATTCTAATTTTAAGTTTTTTGTAGAGGTTACGACTGTTGTTCTTTTATCATAATTTTTGGGAATAACAATTTTGTTAATTTTGCGTATCTGATAGTATAATATATAATTTTGATTCTAACTACCTGTAGTATTCATTCAGTATCCAATCTCATTGAACTTATCTTTTTACATTCATAAAATTTTCAATTTAATCAGTGACATTTGGTTGAAATTTTTAGTGACAGTAAATTAGTAAATGTCATGAAATAATTAAAGGGCCTTTTATTATATTGAATTAACAGTTATTTGAGAGTTTGATAATAGTGAAACATTTAATTTGGAAATATCTTAAAAAACAAATAAATTTGAAGAATTAATTTTGAACAATTTTGATCTCACCCTGAGATAGGAGTAATAAGTTAATTGTAGATAAATTCATCTTTATATTGATATTTATTGGCGCCGGGAATATTTAATTTGACAATTACTGTCAAATTTGAAATTCAATACGTACTTAAGTGGTATGCACAATAATTGTCGCTGCGACAAGATAGTATAATTTATTTCCATATCGTAGGGCAATTATATCTAAAGAATTGAAATATTACAAATTGTCTCCAAACGTGAGAAATTATATTCAAAGGTTTGAAAATATAACAATATATTAAAACAAAAGCGTGTGTAGCAGCAGATGATTTTAAACAACTATTGTTCGGAATATTTCTTTCTAATTTCAAAAATAATAGAGATATTTTTATTTAAAGGGTTATCTGAATTACCTTATACAATGCTTGAAAAGTTTTGCACAAGAGTACGCACTGTGCACTCTTGTGCAAAACTAATTTCGCACTCTTGTGCATTGTTACGTTCACGATTATTTTCAATTATTCTGTTTTTATAGGCATTATTTTGAGGAAATTTCAATGTTGTCAACATTTTATAGACTATAAAGCATGCGAATACAGCTATTGAGATATAAGTCTGGTCGTACAAACCTGCTCAATCACTAAAACTAGCAAAAGCGAAAATTACATCTGCCGGCAGCAAACAATTCACATGTCATTCTGAAAGAATTGGCGCCAAATATAGAAGAACGCATTGTTGCCAGTGCTATACTTTAGGATCTGTTCCGTAATAGGCATTATTACGGTATTGCAGAGATGGGATATAATATGAATACATGCATTGCGCACTTTTATACGCATTTACCCTATGGAAGACTTAATGATATTTTGATTATATTTGTACATAATATATAATACTCTTTATCGTTGTTATCACATACAGTAATCCAGAATCCATTTAAACGAAGTAATGATAGAAAAACGTTGATTGGCATTTTGTACCAAACAAGATGATACTATTTATTCCTCGAAAATCCGGTATCCAATTTGAATGCATAAGTTGGTGGATATGGAGGAGCCCGATTCGCATATGAAATACTGGAAGTAGGGCACAAGGAGAAAGTTTAAGGGGAGGGCATGGCTGCCTATGGCCTTATACAGGACTGGACTCGATTGAAAATTACTAATATTATAATATAACTACTTCGATACACCTTAGGTATCGTATCGTTTGATAAGCTATTAATTTCCGGTTGGTGCCCGATATTTGGGTTTTTGCGAAAAATAAATATTTTTGTTTTTGTCGGATTAACTTAGAGTTTGTTGTTAGAACAATATGATTCAAGAATTTGCAGGTGCCGTCTTAGTTCTATTTGGGATTCGGCAAACAATACCAGATCATCGGCATATAAAAGCATGTGTATACTTTCACCATCGTCAAGCGTGACCCTTTTAGAACCGTGTTCTTTGAAAAAGGAATTGATGTCTGAGATAAAAAGAGAATAAGAGTGCGCTTAAGGTGTCCCCTTGTAGAAATCCTTGCGTAATAGAGAAGCTGAGCTATACGTTAGTTTAAGTGGGCTTCCACACCAAAGTAGCATGCGACGTGCGACTTGCTGCCAGAAAGCAGGAAGCACGTCGCAACTGGCGTCTTCACGATTTACTTTCATACCAAAGTCGCTCAGTGCGACTTTTTTTATCATCAGACCTCCGTTGGCAAATAATAAAATAGTTATCAAGATGTCGTCAGAAGAAGACAATTTTGCGTTAATTGCTGTTGTGATTGCAAGAAGGAGGAGGAGAAAAAGGAGAAGAAAACTAGGGATTCATCCGTTTTTACGAGATAATGCTGATACACACAGGAAAACGAAACATTTAAAAAGCTTGTTGATCTAATGAAACTATCAATGCAGTTACAGGATACAAATTATCGAAGAGCTATTACTGTGGAGGAAAGACTACTTATATTTTTGAGGTTAATAAATGCATGAGAAGAAAAGGTAAGAAAATACTCAAACATTAATTTATTATATACAAAAAATATATATAAACCATAAAATCGTTATTCGGTCAACGACGAGGCAGTGAATGTTTGAGGTGTATTTTAACCCTCATATCGAGAATAATATATATAAACCATAAAATCGTTATTCGGTCAACGACGAGGCAGTGAATGTTTGAGGTGTATTTTAACCCTCATATCGAGAATAATTTGGTGGATAGTAACCTTCGTTGACGAGTATGCTTCCATCGGGGGGAAACGGAGTAAATTGGCCAGCGTGAATGTTGCTATATATGTGCGTCGTATTTTGCCTGTCATAATTAGACACAGAAGTGGAAGCACTCGCTGATGTTGATGTAGTATTGTTTTGCAACATATCGTCTAATGTCTGCAGTACTATTACCTTGATTCTTAGTTTCTCCGATGCGTTTAAAGTAGCATTATCGGGGAGATTGCTTTTAAAAAATCAAAGTCTGGGTTTTCAGATTGTGGCGCACTTTTTTGAAAAAGGTAATTGACGACAGCATGCTCCATTTCATCCACTGGAGTTTTTGGCGAAGCCTTCCTTTTTGTTGTCTACTCGATGTACGTGACGGTGTACGCGAGAAATTAGTATCCAGTAAATCTGCTTACGGATGATCATCAGGGTGGTGTGCTTCAGGAACGGTAGCTCTTGACTCATTGGCATCATCGTCTATACTGTTCTGGTCAGTTTCAAGCATTACCTCTTCATCGCTCTCTCAATAGGCAAATTGCCCGATTGGGGTCTTGATTTCGTGAACGGTACCACGAATTGCATTACATCCCATAAATAATATTTCTTTTTTGATTTAGCTGAATCTCCACTTTTTCCAGTACACTGTTTTATATATCTTGTGAGACTACCTTGTAGTATTTTCCATTTTTTTTGCATTCAGAAGCTAAAACAAAAAGTGTGTGTGTAAATTTATGTTATTGGAATTTTGACGTTCTAATTAAGAGTATAGGTACTATTATTGTACATAATATAAACATTTCAATTTATTAATTATTTTTTCTGCTTCTTTTTTAGGTTTCTAGCAACTGTTATGTCGTTTACGGCGCTGCACATTGAATTTTATCGAAGAATTTCAACGATAAGTAGCATTATTGCCGATACTACTCAGAAATTGTGGATAGCCCTCCAACCACAATATATGGCATTACCTACAATAGAGCAGTGGAAAGAGATACTATGAACTATGGTATATGCCAAATTGCTTGGGATCCTTAGATGGGAAACATACATATAAGAATTAAGGGCCCTAAAAAATCAGGTTCAGCATATTTTAATTATAAAGTCTATTTTTCATTAGTTTTAGTGGCAAGTGCTGACGCAGATTGTCTATTGACTTTTATAAGTGTTTGTGACTATGGAAGAAATAGTGATGGTCGTGTAGTTAAATCTTCCGGTTTTCTTCGCGCTCTTCGTGAAAATAAATTGAACATTCCACCCCCTGCTGGCTTACCAAATGATGAGAACAATTCCACGTTTCCAATGTTCTTTGTAGGAGATGAAGCCTTCCCGCTTAATAACAATATTATGCGACCATACCCCAGAAGAATCCTAACTAACTCTAAAAGAATATTCAACTACAAACTTTCGAGGGCTAGAAAAAGTGTTGAGTGTGCATTTGGTATGTTGGTTTCAAAATTTAGAATTTTCGAAACGCAAATTGACTGTGATCCAGAAAAAGGTGTCCATGTTGTTAAAGCTGCTTGTACTTTGCATAATTTCGTTCACAAACACGATGGTAGGTTTTTGCATTCTAACAATGAACAAGATGTTGACGCTATCTACAATGCCTTACCGGGCCTACAACAAGAGCTTCACGGACGTCAACCAACAACGGCAAGCGATTTAAGGGATAGGTTATGCGCATACTTCGTGAAACCTGAAAACACTTTGCCATGGCAAAATAATGTTTGTATATAAATACGCAAGCCACCGCGTTATCGTTTTATTTTTCTAGATTTTAAATTAAACTGTTCCTTGCAAGCCTTCCTGCTTCCTGGCAGCAAGTCGCTCGGTGCATGCTACTTTGGTGTGAAAGCCCACTAAGTATTCTAATAATTTTAGCGCTTAACCCACTAGTGAATAGTTTACCCCAAAGAAGTTCATAATTCAGTGAATTAAATGTCTTTTTGAAGCCTACAAATAGAGTAAACAATTTTCTACCTGGGAAACGTAGATATAGTTATTTGTGTTTATTGATAAAACAAAATATTATTCTCACAGCTTCTATTTTGTCTGAATCCTGCTAGACATTCAGGTTGCATTTCATTGTTTACTGTAAAATGTGTCAGTCTGTTGTTAATGAGCTGTGTGAATAGTTTTGTCTTATTGTTTAGTAGTACGATGGTGCGGTAGTTGCCTATAATATACTAATATATATTTGCGTCCTTTGTTGGGAATTTCTTGTGGAAGTTAATCATTTTTATGTTAGTCCATGTAGAGGGTATATCTTTTCTTGTGAGAGAATTGTATTAAAGAGCTGTTTTAAATACATTCCTCATTCTTTTGGCAAGTTTTTGTAGAACGCATTTGGTATTTGCCCTATTAGGCAATCTAACGACCTGTCAAAATAAATTCAATATGGTGGTGACGGTCAAATAAATAACAAAGTTACTGTAGAGTGTGATTGTTTAACCGACGTTAAATTGATTTTCTTTCTGTTTATTGTGGTTTTTAAATAGTGTAGTGTTTGTTTTCGATATGTATAGTAGTTGGTTGTGGAAGCCGTTCTAATCGTGATGAAGTTTCGTTTTGTTCCCTCAGAGACAAAACACAGGTTTCTAACGAAGAAAAACGTTTTGACCAAACTTCGCAGGGCTGCATGGATATCTGTGGCATGGATTGCAGCAATAAAGAGAGACGATCAGACCGAATCTATATTGAAACACCAGAAAGTTTGCTGTAGACACTTTATAACTGGTAGGCTTCTTATCAAATATATCAACTCTACTAGTTCCTAGTTTACGTAGTTTGTACTCAAGTAGGTATTAACTCATTTTAGGCAAACTTGCTGTCCTCGAAGATAAAGAACACCCTGACTGGGTACCATCTCAACATATGGGACATGTATCTCAGAAAGTAAAAAAAAGGGCTGCAGATGTTGACCGAAAGAATCGCAGAGATAAAAGGACAAAACTGACTGACACTAAGGTAAAAAATAATTAATAGTAGTCCTTTTTTATGTAAATTGTCTCAAGAGCTAAATGCCAGTTGATTGGGATATGTGTAACTGATCGTCCTGGTCAAGAAAAGATACTCGATGAGCATGTTTTGCACACTTTATTTTGATAAAAAGAATGTTCATTTTTAGTAATAGCAATGTTAAGTTATGTATTGATAGTTGCTGAAAATTGTTATAATTAATTACTTTGTCAACAGGTCATGGATATTGATGAAATGCCTCAACAGTTCCAGGAGACGGTGGTGTCTATGATGCTTAAGTATTTATGTTTTAGTTTTGAAGCTAAACATTTAGTAAATATTACTTTGCAACTTTTATTATTTCTCAACATTTAATGAATGTTTTATTTTGGTTTGTACTTAAATTAGTAATAATTCTTGTCTCTTCATAATACGTATAACGTTTATGTACTAAGTGTTATTATAGTAATATATTTTACATAGCTTTGTCAATAAGATCAAAATCTTTGAACAATGAGGCTGAAATTCATTGATTCTACTCATGTTAATATTAGAAATATGTATTGTAATGTACACATGTCAAAATGAAATAAAATTTATATTTTGCTGTAAAAAATAATTGTTTTTCTAATGCATTAAATGTCACACACTTTAGGCACAATCAAAAAAACCAAACCCTTATATTTCAGTTTATTTTTCCAAAAAACAAAAAAAAACTATAAAATAAAACCCCTAAGGTCATAGAAACAATTTCACAAGACAACATCGACAAAAAACAATCATTTATAAACTCGTTACATAACTCCAAATACATATATAATTTCTTACAATTAATGAAATGCTAACTTAGTTCTACATTTATTTACAAAAAATAAAATACAACACTGATTTAATAGTAGTAGAATGTTACACATAATATATCTATTAGCTAAACTATTTATGTTTCTCCAACATCTGGATTTTACACTAATAATGATTTAAAATAAAATTGTCCTTCTCAAACACTACAAAACACCTTAAAACCCCACAAAATACAAAGTAAACCGTTTTATAACTATAAAACTCTGCAGCTTTCTAAACATAGATGAATGTACTGAATCCAATGTTTGACCGTCGCCGCCATATTGACAGCTAAAAAGTCCCGTGGTTTGGATTGCCTAATTGAGTCACAAAAACTTTTTGAGGTTATATTTTCATTAAAATATATATGTACATGTACCTACTGTGGGTGATTCGTTATTTAATTTTAACAAGAAATGTTCTCATAAACATATGTGAAAATTCTTATCGTTAATGAGTTACAGGGCGTTGAATTGTTTTTAATAAAGGAACTTTCCAAAGGCCAGTAAAAATAAACATGTTTTTTTTACTACTTTTGGGAATCAGTAGCGTCACTAAGGACAAAAATATGCTCTAAACAAAATCTACTTACAGTCAGAGCTCGTTTCTTAAAAACAATCAACGACCTGTAACTCATCAACGACAAGACTTATCACACATGTTTATAAGAACTTTTCGTCTTAAAATTGAAAGACGACTCAACCACAGCAATCTTTCAGATTACTTTGGAAACATCCTGTATATAACTTATGGCTCTTAAACAAGCCTATACATGAGCGGAACTAGTGTTGAACAATTTTTAACCAAACTGGAGAGCACTTATAGTAAATTCTACGGTACACATTTTTTATTATATTCTCAAAAAGCCCCCTTACAATATTTCTCCCAGTTCGGACACTCCTGTGACTTTATTCATCATAACCTCCTATTAAAACCCGTCTCTGTATGGGAAAGTTCAAGACGGGGGTAAAGGGAGTAAACACTGAATTATGTCTGATGGAAACATCTAATAATTTCGTTTCCAGTTCCAGTTACGGAATATGCGTAAGGGCTTCAAAGAAGGGAGAAAAGACGAAAATTCATACTCGAGCTCGTAGGGTTAGGGAAGATATGTAACAAATTTTTTTGGAGGATTTTAAATAAGCTAGGATTATTACAGTTAGGAAATTCTTCTGGGATAAACATTCTTTATTGTTTTTTAGGTCCCCAAATGCAGATACAGATTCACCAAAATTATATGTGCATTGATGTTATGAAGGGAACTTTTTGTTTATACGTTTATACAACTGAAATTTGAGAAATTGTGATATGAGGTCATTACACTTTTTTATCATATCAAACCAAACTTTAAAACACTTTTTTTCCATTATGAGGGAGGTCTGTCTCTCTTTACTTCTTTCTTAACTTCGAGCCAATAATGTTGATGAGCGTCAATAATATCAATACTTTTCTGTCTCTCTTCCTCTCCCTCTTATCTCTTTTCTTTTGCATATTTCCTTACTTCCTCTCTACTTATTATCTTCTTTCTACAAATACTTGTGGTGCTCTAGCTTAAGTAAGCGATTCCATATAAGGTTTAATATAACATATTTGACACGTTATGTCAGTGTTTTTATATTATGATTATATGCAATGTTTTTGAGCAATTTCTTGCATTTGATTCGTAACCTATTCTAGCTGTGCGGTCTTGCGACAAGTGAGTTCTTCTTGAATATTATTATTATTACAAATTGATGAGGGCAGAGGAGGTGGCTCCAATTATACCATACATTTCAAAAGAAATATCTACTAGTAGTGAACAAACAAATAAGAGGAAGAAGAAATTACGATTAAGCTCTAAAAGTTATTAAATAAGTTAAACTGATCTAGTCTATTTTTGAATATGTTGACACTTGTTGCTGAGACAATTTCACTGTCCAAACCATTCCAAATATTGAAAATTCTGTTTGGTAAAAATTATGTCTCGATCTAACCGCAAATTTTTCTTTTTTAACTTGAACTGGTGTCCTCGAAGTCTCGTGTCCGTATTTAGGGTGAAAACTGTATTTAGATCACCAAAATTATATTTAAGAATTCGAAAGATCGCCTCGTAACCTACGCAGCTCAAACGTGGTAAGATTTGCCATGAATAATATTTCTTCATATGAAGGTCTTACAGGTCCAAAAG
The DNA here is from genome assembly GCA_963921935.1 of Galeruca laticollis. Lineage (NCBI taxonomy): Eukaryota > Metazoa > Arthropoda > Insecta > Coleoptera > Chrysomelidae > Galeruca > Galeruca laticollis. Next base: position 86,411,390 of record OY998176.1, on the reverse strand, counting down.
CAACTCTGATAGCCTTCCGCTGTACACTTTCCAGCAACGTTCTATCACGAGTTAAGTCCGGGTACCAGACTGGGCCAGCGTATTCAAGGATAGGCTTGACGTAAGTAGCATACAATTTGCTGAAGCTCTGAAAGAATACTTTTGAGAAGCATTTCCTAATAAGGTAAAGTCTGGTATTTGCACGTTTGGATACTGAGAGCACATGATCGGACCACGATAGTTCACTACTCACGATAACACCCAAGTCATTATAAGAGGTCACTGTGATTAGAATTTCACCGTCAATAAAATATTCAAAATAAACGGTTTTAAAGATTAAAACTAACTTTCACGCATCTGTGGCCCTGAAAAATATTCTATCATAAAATTGTTACTTGTATACACTTCGGGAGATGTATCGTGCTAACAAACCGAAATTTCTCCAAAAATAACCAAAAATTTAGTATATTTGGATTTATAGGACCCGCTGTACTCACTCTAGTCAACTGAAAATCAATAGGGTACATCTGTGAGACACCTTGAACAATACTCAATCATAAAATTGATCAATCGTATCGTGCTAACAAACTGAAAATTCTCCAAAAATGACAAAAATTTGGAACTTCATGTACCACAGCACCCGTTGTACTGGCTTTAGTGAGCTCAATATCAATAGAACTCATCTTTGAGATGCTCTGAATAATATCCAATCATAAAATTGATCACTCGTATATACTCCGGAGGCTGTATCGTGCTAACAAACTGAAACTTCTTCAAAAATTACAAAAACATCGTACTTAAAGTACTGTATCACCTGTTGTATTGGCTCCGGTGAGCTGAAAATCAATAGGGTTCATCAGTGAGATGTCCTAAATAATATTCAATCAGAAAGTTGGTGACTTGTTGAACTCCGGAGGCTGTATCGTGCTAACAAACTGAAATTTCTCAAAAAATGACAAAATGTCGCACTTGAAGTACCATAGCACCCGTTGTACAGGCTCTGGTGAACTGAAAACCAATAGGGTTCATCTGTGAAATGTCCTTAACAATGTTTCATCATAAAATTGGTGACTTATTGCACTCCGGAGGCTGTATCGTGCTAATAAGACATGCAAGGAAAAGTGGCCGACGACGACGACATACTCACAGGATTTTTTTCTAAAAACCGTTTTTTCGTGTTGTTGTTGATGGAAAACGTAAAAATAACTAAAAAAAATTTCAAATTTCCAACGTTTACTTTTCCGCCCAACCTTTCAATATGCGAGAAAAGTATTGGTTTACCCCAAAAAAAGTTGGAATTTTGAAATTTTTTTTTGAGTTATTTTCACGTTTTCCATCAACAACAACACGAAAAAACGGTTTTTAGAAAAAAATCAAGTAAGTTTTTCTTTATTTATTCTTCCTATTACCTAGTTATATTGTTTTTTTCTTTTTCTCTACGGTGTAGTTTTGTAAAAACACGTGGTGGTTGCCTAAAGTGGACCACCATGTGGTTTCCGAAATTAGACCGGTCCAATTAAGGATCCCAATTATAGAAATGTACAAAACACTTGTTTTTAATTTAAATACACAAAAAAATAAACAAGAAATATTTCTTGACAATTAAAAAAATAGATCTGTTAAAAAGGCGAAAGACCCTATGTCTGGTCTAATTTAGGAAACTAACAAAATTTTTTGCTTCTAGGATGTCTTCCGATGAGAAAAAAGATAGAGAACCACATGGACAGTGGTGTCTACAAGATACGAAAAAAGCTATAAATGCTTATAAAGCGAAAGAATATGGATTCAATGAAACATGCCGAGTTTTCAACATTCCAAAAACGACATTTAAAAGGCATCTTGAATGCAAAAATAAATTTGCCAATAAAGATGTTAAAAGCTTTGGACGAAAAACCGTGTTTTCCAAAGAACTTGAGGACGCACTAGCTAATCATATTCTTTATTTGGAAAAAGTGTTCTTCGGAGTGACAATAAAGGACGTGCGCAAAGCCGCTTTCGATCTAGCCGAAAAGAACCAAATAAAACATACTTTCAACAAAGAAAAATGTTTAGCTGGAAAAAAGTGGTTCTACGGATTCATGCGACGACATCCTACCCTCACACTCAGATAACCGGAGTCCACATCCATAGCACGATGCAAGGGATTTAATCGCGAAAATGTCTACAATTTTTTCGATATCTTGGAAAGAACGGTAGATGAAAATCAATTGACATCTGCCCAAATTTTCAACGTGGATGAGTCCGAATTTTCGACGGTGGCAGAAAAGTGCCAGAAGATTTTAGCAGCAAAAGGAAAGCGCCAGGTCGGGACAGTTGCAACTGGTGAGAGAGGAGTCAATACTACGTTTGTTGTATGTGCAAGTGCTTCTGGACAGTTTGTCGCCCCAATCATTATTTTCGAAAGAAAACGAGCAAATCCTGAATTGAGGACTGGTGCTCCACCCGATTGTCTGGTGGAAATCTCGGATACTGGGTACATTAACACACACATATTTGTGATCTGGCTTAAAAACTGTATAAAGTGTTTAAAACCATCAGTTAACAGCAAGGTTTTGCTTGTTTTGGACGGTCACAGCACACACTCAAAAAACCTCGAAGCGATTGAACTTGCTCGCGAAAATGGTTTTATCATCTTACAACTCCCTGGCCATACGACCCACAGTCTTCAGCCATTAGACGTGGCGGTTTTTAAGCCCCTAGAATTGTATTACACCTAGGCAAATGAAAAATGGCTAAGGTCTCATCCAGGATTAGCTGTCTCGCAATACCAGGTCGCACAGAGCTGCGGTTATGGCAAATGCTATGAACGGTTTCAGGAAAACTGGAATTTGGCCCGTTGATCGAAATGTTTTCTCAGACGTAGATTTTGCTCCTGCGGATGTCTTGACAAGAAATGAACCCATTGAGAGAAGTGACCATTCTGAAGATGAATCAGATTCTGATGACAGCGACGATGAGCCCCTAGCTCGCTACGTGGCCCCTTTGAACCGTAACGTATTTGAATCTACATCTCAGGTAGTTGCGTCGACTTCCGGTCTAAGTGTCATCAAGAAAGAGAAAGCATCTACTTCAAAGGCCAAAACATCCTCTTGTTCATCTGCGGCACAGCCCAAAGCCAATGATTCTAAAGTAAATGCGTCCACTTCCTCAGAAGCTAAAGCATCGACTTCGCGTGAACCTACGTCTAATGACGTTACAAGTCACAGCAACTACTTCCGCACCTAAGAGGTCCATCAAGTCCACGCTTAATGCCGACGGTTTAGGAGCTAAGGAGCCTAAGCGTCTGTCCGAGCCTGAAGAAAGGCCCTCTTCTGCTTCCAAAAGTGTGTCAGTATTAATCGAAGAAGTCCTAAGAAGTCCAGTTGTAAAACAAGCCAAGAAAACATCTCGAGGGGCCCAGAAGGCACAGATACTAACTGCAAGTCCATATAAAGATGAGTTAGCTGCTAAACAGGCATCTCCAGATAAGAAGAAAACTGCAAAACGTAAAGTTCAGATAGATTTTGGTACTACTAAGAAGGCAAAAGTAAGTGAACGCGAGTGGTATTGCAAATTTTGTAGAGAATGTGTCGTTGAAGACATGATCCAATGTCTGAAGTGTAGAGACTGGGTACATGAATCATGTGCCTTCAAAGGAAAAGTTTCTTTGTGATTTTTGCGCTGGTGATTAGACTGACAGTTTTAAGCTTTTTGATATCGTGTTCATTTGATTGTGTTTAACCCAATCATAATGTGTTAATTTTCTTAGTGTTACCCACTTTTAAAACTTTAAGTTGTCTTTTGCATGCATGATTTTCAATTTTCTTGTCATTTATTTTATTTTTTAACATGAATATTTTGACAAAGTAAGAAAAAGCGTTTTCGAATAAATCTCATTTTTTTTGTGAAATTTTTTTTTAAATTAGGACAATTTTATATTACCTTACGCGTTAAACAAATTTCTTATTGCAATAAATCACGTGGTCCAATTTTGGAACCCGCAGGTCCAATTAGGGAAACCAATTTCTCTTATTGAACCACTTGCAGAGGTTTTTTAAAACGTTTATAAAAAATAAAAGATTTCAAAGCAAAATTCCGAAAAAATTCCTGCAAGTAGCCAACATCCCAAAGGGTCCTACGAAATAGTTAAAAGAATAATTTTAAGTTATCATTAGAAACTATAATAAGAAATCTAAAAATAGGTCCAATATCGGCAACCTTCAACTACAGAGAAATAGAAAAAAATAGAAAAAGTGGGAGAGAAAAAGGAGATGGAAAGGAGAAAGAGAGAGAAAAAAGAAGATATCCCCTCGTCTCTTCGCCACACTTGACAATATTCTGTTCACAAATGATAAAATCAAACAGCATTTGCTAAACCTGCGTACTAACGCCTCTCCTGGCTTAGATGGTCTGACACCCTACTTTCTTAAAAGATGTTCCGACGCTCTCGCTACTCCGCTATGCTTAATAATGCAATCGTCCTTCACAAACAGCTCTCTGCCTTCTCGTTGCAAACTAGCTTCTGTCACCCCCATTTTTAAGCAGGGTAATAAGCTCGATAGCCACAATTATCGCCCAATAAGTTTATTACCCGTCGTCAGTAAAGTAATGGAATCCATTATTTCCGAGTTTTCCTAATCGAACAACATATTATTCCAAAACAACAACACGGATTTGTTTCAGGGCGGTCAACACTTACCAACTTACTTCATTGTGTGATTGACTGGACATCATTCTTGAATAATAGAGAACCTATTGATATAGTGTATTTAGATTTTTCCAAGGCTTTCGACCGGGTTCCCAAGCGAAGATTCCTGTACAAGTTAGAACATTTCGGTATTAGCGGAAACTTAAAACTATGGATTGAAAACTTTTTGACGGATCGTTTTTACAAGGTTCGAGTTGGTGACTCCTTTTCTCATAAAAGACCAGTTAAAAGTTGGAGTTCCGCAGGGCTCAGTTTTGGGTCCACTTTTGTTTACAGTGTACACCAGCGATCAGTGGCGTAACTAAGGGGGGGATGAGGGGGATAGAACCCCCCAGAACCCTAAAAATGAAAAAAATCTAATACATAATCACAGCAAACCTATACTTTATTGAAATGTACTAAAAGCTATGAGCTGTAGGCTATAATTTTATAAGAAAAACAAACTTAAAATGCAGTTTTAGCGGCTTAAAATTTGAAAAAATGTCCGATAACAACAAACCCCCCCCCTCCCCAGCTTCATCCTAGTTACGCCACTGCAAGCGGTTTACCGTTTCACGTTTCCAGCAAAATATCGCAATAAGCCGACGACTCAAAAATGTATGACAATCCCATCACAAGTCATCTATCTATTCAAAAGGAACTACTGTCAATACATCAGTGGTCTTCGGAATGGTTACTTCCATTGAACACTGAAAAATGTGTAGTGATTCATGTCCGTAAAAACAACCCATAATACTTTTCCGCCCAACGTATCTAATATGCGAGAAAAGAATTGGTTTACCCCAAAAATAAACGGTTTTAAAGATTAAAACTAACTTTTCCGCATCTGTGACCCTGAACAATATTCTATCATAAAATTGTTACTTGTATACTCTTCGGGGGATGTATTGTGCTAACAAACCGAAATTTCTCCAAAAATAACCAAAAATTTAGTATATCTTGATTTATAGGACCCGCTGTACTCGCTCCAGTCAACTGAAAATCAATAGGGTACATCTGTGAGACACTTTGAACAATATTCAATCATAAAATTGATCAATCGTATACTCTCTGGAGGCTGTATTGTGCTAACAAACTGAAAATTCTCCAAAAATGACAAAAATCTGGTACTTCAAGTACCAGAGCACCCGTTGTATTGGCTTTAGTGAGCTGAATATCAATAGTGTTCATCTTTGAAACGCTCTGAATAATATTCAATCATAAAACTGATCACTTGTATATACTCCGGAGGCAGTATCGTGCTAACAAACTGAAACTTCTCCAAAAATGACAAATATATCATACTTAAAGTACTGTAGCACCTGTTGTATTGGCTCTGGTGAGCTGAAAATCGATAGGGTTCATCAGTGAGACGTCCTTAACAATATTCAATCATAAAATTGGTGACTTGTTGAACTCCGGAGGCTGTATCGTGCTAACCAACTGAAATTTCGCAATAAATGACAAAATGTCGTACTTCAAGTACCATAGCACCCGTTGTACTGGCGCTGGTGAACTGAAAATCAATAGGGTTCATCTGTGACATCTCCTTAACAATATTCAATCATAAAATTGCTGACTTATTGCACTCCGTAGGCTGTATCGTGCTAACAAGAATTGTAAGGAAAAGTGGCCGACGATGACGACGACGACGACGACATACTCACAGGATTTTTTTCTAAAAACCGTTTTTTCGTGTTGTTGTTGATGGAAAACGTAAAAATAACTAAAAAAAATTTCAAATTTCCAACGTTTACTTTTCCGCCCAACCTTTCAATATGCGAGAAAAGTATTGGTTTACCCCAAAAAAAGTTGGAATTTTGAAATTTTTTTTTGAGTTATTTTCACGTTTTCCATCAACAACAACACGAAAAAACGGTTTTTAGAAAAAAATCCTGTGTGTATGTCGTCGTCGTCGTCGTCATCGTCGGCCACTTTTCCTTACAATTCTTGTTAGCACGATACAGCCTACGGAGTGCAATAAGTCAGCAATTTTATGATTGAATATTGTTAAGGAGATGTCACAGATGAACCCTATTGATTTTCAGTTCACCAGCGCCAGTACAACGGGTGCTATGGTACTTGAAGTACGACATTTTGTCATTTATTGCGAAATTTCAGTTGGTTAGCACGATACAGCCTCCGGAGTTCAACAAGTCACCAATTTTATGATTGAATATTGTTAAGGACGTCTCACTGATGAACTATCGATTTTCAGCTCACCAGAGCCAATACAACAGGTGCTACAGTACTTTAAGTATGATATATTTGTCATTTTTGGAGAAGTTTCAGTTTGTTAGCACGATACTGCCTCCGGAGTATATACAAGTGATCAGTTTTATGATTGAATATTATTCAGAGCGTTTCAAAGATGAACACTATTGATATTCAGCTCACTAAAGCCAATACAACGGGTGCTATGGTACTTGAAGTACCAGATTTTTGTCATTTTTGGAGAATTTTCAGTTTGTTAGCACAATACAGCCTCCAGAGAGTATACGATTGATCAATTTTATGATTGAATATTGTTCAAAGTGTCTCACAGATGTACCCTATTGATTTTCAGTTGACTGGAGCGAGTACAGCGGGTCCTATAAATCCAGATATACTAAATTTTTGGTTATTTTTGGAGAAATTTCGGTTTGTTAGCACAATACATCCCCCGAAGAGTATACAAGTAACAATTTTATGATAGAATATTGTTCAGGGTCACAGATGCGGAAAAGTTAGTTTTAATCTTTAAAACCGTTTATTTTTGGGGTAAACCAATTCTTTTCTCGCATATTAGATACGTTGGGCGGAAAAGTATTATGGGTTGTTTTTACGGACATGAATCACTACACATTTTTCAGTGTTCAATGGAAGTAACCATTCCGAAGACCACTGATGTATTGACAGTAGTTCCTTTTGAATAGATAGATGACTTGTGATGGGATTGTCATACATTTTTGAGTCGTCGGCTTATTGCGATATTTTGCTGGAAACGTGAAACGGTAAACCGCTTGCAGTGGCGTAACTAGGATGAAGCTGGGGAGGGGGGGGGGTTTGTTGTTATCGGACATTTTTTCAAATTTTAAGCCCCTAAAACTGCATTTTAAGTTTGTTTTTCTTATAAAATTATAGCCTACAGCTCATAGCTTTTAGTACATTTCAATAAAGTATAGGTTTGCTGTGATTATGTATTAGATTTTTTTCATTTTTAGGGTTCTGGGGGGTTCTATCCCCCTCATCCCCCCCTTAGTTACGCCACTGATCGCTGGTGTACACTGTAAACAAAAGTGGACCCAAAACTGAGCCCTGCGGAACTCCAACTTTTAACTGGTCTTTTATGAGAAAAGGAGTCACCAACTCGAACCTTGTAAAAACGATCCGTCAAAAAGTTTTCAATCCATAGTTTTAAGTTTCCTCTAATACCGAAATGTTCTAACTTGTACAGGAATCTTCGCTTGGGAACCCGGTCGAAAGCCTTGGAAAAATCTAAATACACTATATCAATAGGTTCTCTATTATTCAAGAATGATGTCCAGTCAATCACACAATGAAGTAAGTTGGTAAGTGTTGACCGCCCTGAAACAAATCCGTGTTGTTGTTTTGGAATAATATGTTGTTCGATTAGGAAAACCATCATAGTCTCGGAAATAATGGATTCCATTACTTTACTGACGACGGGTAATAAACTTATTGGGCGATAATTGTGGCTATCGAGCTTATTACCCTGCTTAAAAATGGGGGTGACAGAAGCTAGTTTACAACGAGAAGGCAGAGAGCTGTTTGTGAAGGACGATTGCATTATTAAGCATAGCGGAGTAGCGAGAGCGTCGGAACATCTTTTAAGAAAGTAGGGTGTCAGACCATCTAAGCCAGGAGAGGCGTTAGTACGCAGGTTTAGCAAATGCTGTTTGATTTTATCATTTGTGAACAGAATATTGTCAAGTGTGGCGAAGAGACGAGGGGATATCTTCTTTTTTCTCTCTCTTTCTCCTTTCCATCTCCTTTTTCTCTCCCACTTTTTCTATTTTTTTCTATTTCTCTGTAGTTGAAGGTTGCCGATATTGGACCTATTTTTAGATTTCTTATTATAGTTTCTAATGATAACTTAAAATTATTCTTTTAACTATTTCGTAGGACCCTTTGGGATGTTGGCTACTTGCAGGAATTTTTTCGGAATTTTGCTTTGAAATCTTTTATTTTTTATAAACGTTTTAAAAAACCTCTGCAAGTGGTTCAATAAGAGAAATTGGTTTCCCTAATTGGACCTGCGGGTTCCAAAATTGGACCACGTGATTTATTGCAATAAGAAATTTGTTTAACGCGTAAGGTAATATAAAATTGTCCTAATTTAAAAAAAAATTTCACAAAAAAAATGAGATTTATTCGAAAACGCTTTTTTTTACTTTGTCAAAATATTCATGTTAAAAAATAAAATAAATGACAAGAAAATTGAAAATCATGCATGCAAAAGACAACTTAAAGTTTTAAAAGTGGGTAACACTAAGAAAATAAACACATCATGATTGGGTTAAACACAATCAAATGAACACGATATCAAAAAGCTTAAAACTGTCAGTCTAATCACCAGCGCAAAAATCACAAAGAAACTTTTCCTTTGAAGGCACATGATTCATGTACCCAGTCTCTACACTTCAGACATTGGATCATGTCTTCAACCGACACATTCTCTACAAAATTTGCAATACCACTCGCGTTCACTTACTTTTGCCTTCTTAGTAGTACCAAAATCTATCTGAACTTTACGTTTTGCAGTTTTCTTCTTATCTGGAGATGCCTGTTTAGCAGCTAACTCATCTTTATATGGACTTGCAGTTAGTATCTGTGCCTTCTGGGCCCCTCGAGATGTTTTCTTGGCTTGTTTTACAACTGGACTTCTTAGGACTTCTTCGATTAATACTGACACACTTTTGGAAGCAGAAGAGGGCCTTTCTTCAGGCTCGGACAGACGCTTAGGCTCCTTAGCTCCTAAACCGTCGGCATTAAGCGTGGACTTGATGGACCTCTTAGGTGCGGAAGTAGTTGCTGTGACTTGTAACGTCATTAGACGTAGGTTCACGCGAAGTCGATGCTTTAGCTTCTGAGGAAGTGGACGCATTTACTTTAGATACATTGGCTTTGGGCTGTGCCGCAGATGAACAAGAGGATGTTTTGGCCTTTAAAGTAGATGCTTTCTCTTTCTTGATGACACTTAGACCGGAAGTCGACGCAACTACCTGAGATGTAGATTCAAATACGTTACGGTTCAAAGGGGCCACGTAGCGAGCTAGGGGCTCATCGTCGCTGTCATCAGAATCTGATTCATCTTCAGAATGGTCACTTCTCTCAATGGGTTCATTTCTTGTCAAGACATCCGCAGGAGCAGAATCTACGTCTGAGAAAACATTTCGATCAACGGGCCAAATTCCAGTTTTCCTGAAACCGTTCATAGCATTTGCCATAACCGCAGCTCTGTGCGACCTGGTATTGCGAGACAGCTAATCCTGGATGAGACCTTAGCCATTTTTCATTTGCCTAGGTGTAATACAATTCTAGGGGCTTAAAAACCGCCACGTCTAATGGCTGAAGTCTGTGGGTCGTATGGCCAGGGAGTTGTAAGATGATAAAACCATTTTCGCGAGCAAGTTCAATCGCTTCGAGGTTTTTTGAGTGTGTGCTGTGACCGTCCAAAACAAGCAAAACCTTGCTGTTAACTGATGGTTTTAAACACTTTATACAGTTTTTAAGCCAGATCACAAATATGTGTGTGTTAATGTACCCAGTATCCGAGATTTCCACCAGACAATCGGGTGGAGCACCAGTCCTCAATTCAGGATTTGCTCGTTTTCTTTTGAAAATAATGATTGGGGCGACAAACTGTCCAGAAGCACTTGCACATACAACAAACGTAGTATTGACTCCTCTCTCACCAGTTGCAACTGTCCCGACCTGGCGCTTTCCTTTTGCTGCTAAAATCTTCTGGCACTTTTCTGCCACCGTCGAAAATTCGGACTCATCCACGTTGAAAATTTGGGCAGATGTCAATTGATTTTCATCTACCGTTCTTTCCAAGATATCGAAAAAATTGTAGACATTTTCGCGATTAAATCCCTTGCATCGTGCTATGGATGTGGACTCCGGTTATCTGAGTGTGAGGGTAGGATGTCGTCGCATGAATCCGTAGAACCACTTTTTTCCAGCTAAACATTTTTCTTTGTTGAAAGTATGTTTTATTTGGTTCTTTTCGGCTAGATCGAAAGCGGCTTTGCGCACGTCCTTTATTGTCACTCCGAAGAACACTTTTTCCAAATAAAGAATATGATTAGCTAGTGCGTCCTCAAGTTCTTTGGAAAACACGGTTTTTCGTCCAAAGCTTTTAACATCTTTATTGGCAAATTTATTTTTGCATTCAAGATGCCTTTTAAATGTCGTTTTTGGAATGTTGAAAACTCGGCATGTTTCATTGAATCCATATTCTTTCGCTTTATAAGCATTTATAGCTTTTTTCGTATCTTGTAGACACCACTGTCCATATGGTTTTCTATCTTTTTTCTCATCGGAAGACATCCTAGAAGCAAAAAATTTTGTTAGTTTCCTAAATTAGACCAGACATAGGGTCTTTCGCCTTTTTAACAGATCTATTTTTTTAATTGTCAAGAAATATTTCTTGTTTATTTTTTTGTGTATTTAAATATAACACAAGTGTTTTGTACATTTCTATAATTGGGATCCTTAATTGGACCGGTCTAATTTCGGAAACCACATGGTGGTCCACTTTAGGCAACCACCACGTGTTTTTACAAAACTACACCGTAGAGAAAAAGAAAAAAACAATATAACTAGGTAATAGGGGGAATAAATAAAGAAAAACTTACTTGATAACCAGGTAATAACAGTTTTTCCTTAGGGATTGACAATGACTCTGTATTTGCTTAGGGACGCAGTGCAATTCTTAGATCAAAATGGAGAAATTAAGATTTTTCGCTGCATACGCCAAGCGCTGGCCGCCAACTAGTTGAGTTCGGTATCAATCAATGTCTCTAGGCGGGAGTAAGATACCATGTTGCCAAGTGAATTTTTGGCTATGTAGTTTCGGAGAAAAGTATGGTGGTCCAATATAGGTGGCGGTTCAATTTAGGCAACCTTCCCCTATTCTTTTTATTTTCTCTCTTCTGTTTTCTATATTCCTTCCTCCTTTATCGCTTTTGCGGCTTTTCATTCTCAATTGTCTTTTTCCCTCTAGCTAGCCTCTTCAATATTTTCCTTGTTTCTTCTTTGTCTCCTCTTTCTATATCCTACCTCATTTTATTCACTCTCATCTTTCTCTTTCCTCACTTCTGTCTCTTCCCTGTTTCTAGATGTTTATTTTATATAATTGTGGAATGTATCAATTATTTGAAAAATTTGTTCCAGGAGGTTCGAAGAAGAACCTTTGAAATTGGTAATGTGCTCTCATAATTTTAGATAGTACAAAGGATACATGTGTTGAAATTTAACATTAAAATTTAGACATTGTAGATATTTCTCAGTTTTCGCGGTAACGAATAAAAATTATTAGTAGTTGTAAAACTCTATTCTATTTCTGAATTTTTCTTAAAAATTTGTATGCGCTACCATAACATTTACTTATATTTATGAGTATTGTGAAATACAGCTACCCAAAAGTTAATTTCGAAGTACAGAAGACACCGCTTCTACTTCCACCACATTATCTTTTTACTGCAAAAAAGAGCTGTACGACGCCGCATTTTCCCTCAATTTTACAAGCAATGCATATGAAATGGCCCACATCAAGAAGTGTAGAACAAAATTCTAATAAGTTTAAAGTTAGCAGAGTGGCTCATAACTGGATACAGTGGCGTGGATTAACCGCAAAAAGCAGATCATACCATGTGTTTGAAACAATTTTTTTAAGAATCGTGAATAATCGTGTATGTGACACATTAAAATCATTTAATGAGATTAGTAAAAGCAAAACCTAATATGATTGTGTTATTTTATCTTTTGTATTTATTGAATGACAAAAAGTCAGCTGACAGCGCTTCTGATTTATTGGCATATTTTTGACAAATAAATAAATGGTGTCAGTTATATTTGATTGTACTTATTCTAATTACATAGTAGTTTTACAAAATAATACTGGCGACGAGGAAAAGAAATGTCGGAAGAGGGAGATTTACAGAAATTTAAGAAGACACGGGCTGTAATTAAAAGCCAATTCCCAAAGGCCAAAAGACATGCAGAAGGTAACCCTACATAGAATGAGCTTAGTGTCAAGCTAAATGCTATTGCAGAATACTGGGATCATTTATAAACGAATTCAGGATAGTATTGATTCTCTGATGAAAACGAGTTAGAGAACGAAATAGAATGTAGATGCAATGTTGAAGATGAATACTTACAGCTAAATTACTGGACTTAATACAGAATCTAAAACCTGCTAGTTCAATTACTATATCTTTACTCATGTTACCTGTACCTTACATGTTTTTACACCAGGCAGCATCAATTTTACTCCTTATAATCCTGATGAAACGATTACAAATTTCATTAGAAGACTAGAGGTATTTTTACATCTAAAAGGTCAACTCATGATGATAAAAGTAAGGCTTACACATTACTGCACGCCCTTACTCCCCAGTTGCACCAGCACCTTTATGATATATGTTCTCCTGAAAATCCATTATCAAAAAACTATAATGAGTTAGTACATCTACTACAGGATTTTGTTGGCCCACAGCCAAGCCAATTTGCTCTACAACACAAATTTATTTCTAGAACACAACACGAACATGAATCTGGAAACGATTTTTCAATAGCTCTCAAGAAAATGACGATTAACTGCGACTTTAATTGTGGATGTGGAAAGTCCGTGGCAGAAATGTTTCTCAAATTACAGTTTATTCGTGGGATTAATGGAATTAACATTCGAACGAGATTGCTTCAAGATCGACAGAAACGCACATACCAAGATAAAGTTAACATAGCTTCGGCTATAGAGTTGGCCAAGTCAGAAAGTATGAGTATATATAATAAAACTACCGAACCAGTTAGTTTGAATAAAATCGACACCAGAAATGTCAGTGACAGTAGGAATAACAAAACAAGGGACGACACGAATAGACAAACGCCTCTTAGCCCACAATCTTCAAGGTCAGGAATCGACAAACTGAGAAGCAAATGTTATAGATGTGGTTCATCTTCACACAGGGCTAATCAATGTCGATTTATAGATACAGAATGTCGAAAGTGTAGAAAAGTTGAACACATTGCAACATCAAACTGAAAATGGATCTGAAAATACTGAAAACTAATATGAAATCAACGTTCTTAGTGACAAGTGCAATGACAAATTAATGGTTGAGATTAGCATAGAAAGAAAGCCTGTACCCATGGAATTAGATACGGGAGCAGCCTTTAGTACAATGTATTACAGTGAGTTTAAAAAACTGAATATACCTCTGAAAATGTTTTCAACAAATATTGAACTTCTCACTTATACTGGAGAAGCTATCAAACCAAGAGCGATCACATTTGCTAAATGCAAGTACAAGACACAGACATTTGTGGGAAAACTGTATCTTATTGATCAAAATGTAGATACAATATTTGGAAGGGACTGGCTACGAGATGTCAGGTTAGACTGGGGTGAAATCAAAAGTCTGAAAACAACTCAACGTTCAAATCTGACAAACATTTTAAGTGAATTTAGTGATATCTATATCTGGCTGAGTATTTGGGACAGTTTAGGCTTATCGATGATGCTACACCAATTTTTATTAAGCCAAGACAGGTACCATTTTCCCTCAAAACTAAAGTAGAAAACGACCTTAAAAGACTTGAAGAATGTGGCATAATAACAAAAGTTAAACACTCTGACTGGGGTACCCCTATTGTGCCCGTTGTCAAGCCAAATGGCCAAGTGTGGATTTGTGATGACTGTAAAGTTACAGTGAACAAAGTCATAAAGGACGAAAACTATCCGATACCTAGTATAGAAGAGAATTACTCACAAATGAATGGAGGAAAACTATTTTGCACCTTGGATATTAGCAACTCGTACCTTCACGTGAAAATGAATGAAGAAAGTGCACTCATGCAAACATTAAGTACACACAAAGAACTGTACAAAGTGAACCACCTTATGTTTGGGTGAAAGTAGTACCTTCTCTTTGGCAACAGTTTATGGAATAGACCTTGCAAGAAATAGAGGGAATACAATGCTTCTTTGACGACATTATATTACAGGGTAAAACGTCTGACGAATTAATGACAAAATTACGTATCGTCCCACAACGCTTAAGAAACACCAACCTAAGACTGAACCAGGATAAGTGCAAATTCTTTCAAACTAGTATACAGTATCTTGGACACGTTATTGACGCTCACAGGCCTCCACAAAACAAAAGATAAAGTAGCATCCATCATGAACAGTAAGAAACCAGAGAATGTTAATGAACTTCGGAAATTCCTTGGTCTAGCAAACTTTTATAATAAATTCATAGAAAACTTAGCCACAATCCTTCACCCACTCAACAATCTACTTCAAAAGGACAAACCGTATATATGGATATCCAAATGTGAAGAAAGTTTTCAAAGAGTAAAATCAGAGATAGCAAGTGATAATGTTCTCGTTCACTACAACCCAGATTTGCCCTTAGTACTTGCAACCGACGCATCCCCAGTAGGTCTTGGAGATATAATGTCTCATCGTTACAGTGATGGAAGTGAAAGACCAATTAGTTTTGCCTCACGCAGTTTAACAAAATGTGAGCTGAACTACAGTCAAATTGACAAGGAAGCGACGTGCATCTATTGGGGACTAAAAAAATGTTTCCCCTACTGCCATGGTCGTAAATTTACCTTGATTACAGACCATAAACCGTTAGTGTCCATATTTAACCCTACAAATACACTTCCATCGATATCTGCTACCAGACTATTCAACTACGCACACTTTCTGTCTGGTTCTGATTATAACATCGAATACAGAAGAACCTCTGATCATGCTAACGTTGATTTTTTATCTCGTTTTCCTACAGAACACACTTCTCATAACCTGATGGATAGCTGCAGTTAGTTTCAACTTAGTCAGCTTGATACACTGCAAGTTGATAGTAAAGTGATTTGTAGAACAACTGCTCAGGACAAGAATCTACAACAAGTTTTACATGCACTCAAAAAGGGAGAATAATAGAACAGTTTGGTTTTCACGACAACGAACTTACCCTGCAAGATGGATGTATTTTTAAAGGCAGTAGGGTAGTAATTCCAGAAGATCTTCATCAGACTATGCTTAAGGAATTACATGTCGGACATCTAGGCATAGAGAAAATGAACGTACTAGATAGAAGCTATTGTACATGGAAAAATATCGATCGAGATATTGAACATATGGTGAAAACATGCAAACAATGTCGACTAAAACAAAATTAACCCAGCAAAGAAGAAAATCATCCGTGGTTAACTCCTCGAGGTCCGTGGGAGAGAATCCATATTGACTTTGCAGGACCAATGCAAGGACTATGGTACTTTATTGTTGTTGACTCATTTACGAAGTGGGTTGAAGTAATTCCCACCAAAAACACTTCTTCAGATTGGTGCGTGAGAGAAAAATGTTTGCTACATTTGGCCTTCCATTGCTTTTAGCTTCAGACAATGGAAGCCAATTTACATCGGGCACGTTTCGACAGTTTTTATGTGCAAATGGTGTAGCACAGAAAACTACAGCACCATACCACCCGTCATCGAACGGACAAGCGGAACGATTCGTTCAGACAGTGAAAAAGTCACTTACAGCAATGAGAGAGGAGGGAGGAAAGCTAGACAGCAAACTTTTTAGGCTCCTCATGCAGTTGCGACAAATCCCAAATACCACTGGATCAAATGCATACCACTTAATGTACGGAAGGAAGATTCGAACTCACTTGAGCTTAATGCATCCCAAAATCGATCATGAAACAACTACTACAAAGGAGGTAAAAAGGCACTTTGATGTCGGGAGCAGAGTTCAAGCACGGAATTACACAAATCCAAAATATAAATGGGACTTTGGGAACATTGTAGAGAAAGACAGTACTTTAATTTACAAAATTAGAATGGACGATGTCAGTATTTGGCGAAGACATATTGACCAGCTTCTGAAATGTGAAGTGTTCCAGTCTTAACAAATTAGAGGGGAGAGTTGATATGATTGTGTTATTTTATTTTTTGTGTTTATTGAATGACAAAAAGGCAGCTGACAGCGCTTCTCATTTATTGTCATATTTTTGACAGATAAATAAATGATGTCAGTTATATTTGCTCGTACTTATTTTAATTAAATTGTAGTTTTACAACACAATAAAAACAAAACGGAGACGGAAAACTTTTGTTGGACAAAACCAATTATAATCGGTTATAACGCGATACATGATGCAAAAATTAGTAATTGTCGACAAGGCTATGGGATGTTCTGCTTCCACCACCAATTATTTTGTTCTCAGCCCCACAATTAATGTTCTAGAACTCTTTCAACAATGTGCAAAGAATCGAACCGTTTAGAAGTAGTTCCAGTTATTTAATCACTTAATAATAATAATAATATCTTTATTGCTTCAAATTGATACAAATCAATATAGCAAGAAATCCGGTACAGTGTCTATAAATAAATAGCATGCAGCAAAATCACAATGAAAATTAACAATAAAAGAGCGAGAAAAAAAAATAAAAAATTTGTGTAAAACCCAAGCTATTCGTTTATAATAAATGAGCGAATTTTGAGTACGCCAATGAAATAATTCGAAATTTGCTTGATATCCGCCAAAGAAGCAGTATTTAATAAGGCAATGAAATCATCAAAATTATGCAGATTTTTAATAATTTGCACTCTAATACAATCATACATCCTGCATTGAAGCACAATATGTTCAAGCGTTTCATTTTGACGCGAGTTGCACAGAGTACAAATTTCTTCTTGATTAATGGTACAAATACTTCCCTTATACGTTATTCTAACCAAAGTTTTCGAACATAAACGGATCTGACAAAATATTCGAACTAATTTAATCGGCAGTTTACTAGTTAGATAATCTGCAGGACCTGAAGTGACTGTTAAATGTTTATATATTACATAGTAATTACTATTAGCAAGGCGTTGTAAGTCGGAACTATACAATTTTTGTTTAAAATTCTCAAGAATTGCATCGTAATGGCTTTTTAGTGAACCAAAAGAGAGGTTATTCCACATGTCGTTCAACCCGATATCTATAAAAATCAGTTTCATTTGTAGGGCCCAGTTATAGCAGGGGTTGTCAAAGTCCTCTAACTCTAAGAGCCTGAGAAAGACAATCTTTGGCAATCTAGTATTTGCAAAAGAAAACATTTTTAATAACCAATTGAGGCACAACTTCAATACCGTATAATCAAGCCTAACAACACCCACCTCAAGGCGTACTAAATAATCAGGAGTGTTTAGCGGTAATAGGAGCAATCTTTTGAAAAAACCAACTTGGGTTTTTTCAACAATGTTAAGATAACGCAGACCCCAGACAGGGACCGAATTGGCAAGTGTATTAATTACTATGGAATGATACAGGGTTATGCGCGATTGCCAGGAAGTTGTTTTTGAACGTGAGAGCATATGCATGACAGCACCTATGGCTTGTTTGCATTTGGAAGAGGTATTCATTGCGTGTTCGCGAAATAATGAAGAACAAGTGAGAGTAACCCCTAAGTATGTATAGTGGTTAGTCATCTCAATTTCTACTTTGTTGAACAGAAATTTGTAATTTCTTGTTATTTTGTGGCCGCCTCTCGAGAAACACATAATTTTAGATTTAGAATTGTCAACAGTAAGTTTGTTAAGGCAAGTATATTGTTCAAGGGTGCGTAGCTTTCTAGCCAGATCTATTTCAGAGTCAGCAAGGATAACCAAATCGGCCGCATACAACAGAAGTAACAAATCATTCCTGTTATCAATATTAATTCCAACCAAACCAGATTTTCTGAAGAAGTCGTCAATATCAGCAATGAATAGTGAGAAAAGCAAGGGACTTAATGGTTCACCCTGCAGAACGCCCTCATTTATTTAAAAGAATTTAGAGTATTAATTGTTAACTTTTACACAAAAAGAGGATTTGTCATACAGAGCTCTGACTAGGCGAATAAATTTAGAACTGATACTCAGCTTAAATAATTTTTGCCATAAGTGGGGATGATTAATAGAGTCAAATGCGCACTTCAAGTCAATAAAAGAGGCAAAGACTCTTCTGCCTTTGCGATGTAGGTGAGTTTGAATGGTGATATTCAAGACAAAGATGTTGTCCATACAACTTATGTTCTTCCTGAAACCCGCCTGAATTTCTGGGAGAATTATTACTTTCAACCCAAGAGTTTAATCTGTTAAACATGATCATATTAAAAAGTTTAAAATTTCACAAGTGGTTTCTATTTTATCTGGTTAATTTGGGTTGTTTAATGAGAAACTGTTTCCTAGCAATTTGACGAGAATAACTGTCAACTATTAAAAACACGACAGCGAAGGTGGAGTGTTTTTAGGTTGACAGTTATTCGAGTTAAATTGCTAAAGGAAACAGTTTAGAATTTGAACAACACAAATTTACCCAATATCAATACAAACCTCGGGTGTACCTAATTCGGCAGGACAATTTAATGAATGAGAAATTTGGAAACATATCTTGCAATATTACATTCAATTTCTCGATGGAAGTATCTGGCTCAAATGCGTAACTTTTTGCATCGCAAAACGTAGAAAATTGTCGCCAGATTGATGATTGCGTCGCAACTGCATTAGTAGGCACACAGGTATTAACAATTTGACTAATTTCGGCGTTCGTAGATACACCGAATCGTCTCATTGTTAGTTCTTGAAAATTCAATAAGTTGTTGACAAACATGCCAAACTATTTATTCTGGTAACCAACACCGCGATAATTGATGAACAAATGAATAAGTGAAAAAACCACTAGTGTATTTGTCGCTGTAAAAGTTAAAGCTAACTTTTGCCGCTGTCAAAGTGACAATTGCACTGTGGCATATGCGATTTTTTATACATGAGTTAAATTGTCCCTAGAAATTGTCACAACAGCTTCTGTAGCATATCTCCACGATGTTTGTGTTCTCAGTTTGATGGAAAATTGAAGTAAGTTCTGCCACAAAAGATTTTCCCACAAATTGCTTGAAGCTCATAGATACTTTTATTAATTACATTACTAAAAATGCGAAGTGAATCCAATCATTTCTCAATAGGCGTCTCTACATATATGTGTCTCGTAGAAATCTTAAGAAAATCTGTGTTTAGTGATACATTCCTGTTCTTTTATCAAAAGGTCTTCCAAATATACTACTTGATAATAAAGGCTCGAGCTTTAAATCATAATGCAATAATTTTTATGTATCGCCAACATAAAAATCTTGTCTGAACTCTAAAACTCTATGAAGCATTATCTATCTATTTCTTAATTTTCGTAACAAAAAAGAACGACACATAATCTCATTCACTTTCTTCTCTGTAACTATGTGTTACTTACCTACAATTAGTTGCATCCCCAATTATGGGAAAAAATTCCCTATTACCTCCGTCTTTGCCCATACCCATAACGTCGAGGGCTGCGAACTACGACCGATTCTAAGGGTGCAGATTAGAATTTTTCCATTCTCAGGGTGATAAGCGGTTACTTTTCATCTCCTGGTGACACGGAACTCGTTTCGAAGGCACTTTGTAGGTCCATCATCGCATTCTTATTACTGTTTCATGTTATTGCAAATTATCCATCAAGGTAGATAAAGGGGACGGCAGATGAACGAGGGGGTTGTACAGAGGGTTGAGATTGACAATAAGGAAGGTGTCGTTTTGTTGGTGGATTTTTATGGGTTTAAAAGCGTATATGGGGTATAAAACAATACGAGGGGGTTTTAATACACTGAGAAACAAGTTCTTAGAAACAAAAATACCTTTGTAGGCCTTTTACAGATCTAATATTTTCATTTATGCTTGAAGATATTATAATTAATGATATACAATGAGAATGTAGTGTTTTAGTTATTAAAGTTTATATTATTGTTATATTTTTTTTATTATTATTACTTTATTTTAAATTCGGCTAGCTAAGTTTTTTTTACTTTATTTTGAATTATAATTTTTTTTGAAAAAGTTGAAAAAAATATCCAATTTCTTCAGTCTATTTGTGGGTTCAAATTATATTATATTACTTATTTATGTAACAAGTGTGTAAAGTAGCCTTTTTTCGACGAATGTGAATATTGTAATCACATGAGTCGAAAAAAGGCCTTTACACACGAATTGCATACACTATTTTTTCTACTACCGAAAATTTTATCAAAATACAGAAGATTAATAGTAATTTTCTTTGCGCACTAAAGTAGGTTTACTTCTTCTTTGGAAGAAACTATACTGCTTTTATTGATTCTTAATAAAATATATTATATATTGATTAATATTTTGAACATTTTAATCAAAATTACAACAAAATAACAGTCAAATTCAATTATCAATAATACTAATATTAAAGGTGCAATTTGTGCACTCGGACATTTTCGGAATATTTTGTTATTTTATTTTTCCTAAACCATTCTTTAAGGAAATTGTATTTTGTTTTGTGAATATTCACAGATTTTTGGGGCAATAAATCATTAGAAGCATCCTGTGCTACGTGTGTAATATGTTTGATGGTGTATTTTCAAAATAATCTCCTGAGAGATCATCAGAGTAATCCATCTTTATAATTATATGTACCTACCTATTCCGTTTTCTAAAAAAACATCATAGTTTCCTAAAAATGTTCAATACTTAAATATAAATACTTTTGTTTACCCTAGATATAGTGGGAAGATCTCAATTTCAAATTTAAATATCAGATTCAATGCACAAAGAAATGTCAGTCACTCACAGCCAACTTATAGGTACCTACCTATCCTATTATTTTCTAATACCTAATAATTATTACGTATGTACTTTACTGAATTCTATATGTTTCAATCTCTGATTTAAAGAAAACTCTAATATCCGTTTATTATACCTACCTATATTTTTATAAGACTAGATAAAACTACATTCAAATTGGAACTTTTTCTTTACGCACTAGTGCGTAAAGTTTTACGCACTCGAAAGTGTGTCTGAAGTACGTACTTTACACACGGTAGTAGAAAAACAAAATTTTTACATATATCTATATACTACTAATTAACTATTTCTAATATTAAATACCTTATCAGTCCTCAAAATTGTCTTTTTCTAACTAATCCTTCTATAGTCCGTATCTAACTTCTCCAGTTTACACCCAAAGTTCATTCACTTTGTCCCAAAATAGTCTCTTAACACCTCCAGTCCCTTCAAACATGTCCACTACCTAATTTTTGTTCTTCTCAGTACCCTCATTTATAAGTTTGTTTTACTTTTTAATGTCTATTACTTCTTCTCACCAACACTTCTTATCATGAAATATTTACATTCCTAATCCTCAATTTTACAATCTTTAACAAACTTAAAACACATTTTCCAAAATTTTATCTTCTACGTGACAGTTCCCAACCTTCTGACATTTCTCTCTCGAATTTTTTAACTTCATGTCACCAATGTATATTTTTGGTTATGGAACTGTAACATTATACATCATCATAACTATTAAAAGTTTTTTTTAAATAGTGAATTATAACAGTAGATATTATTTCTATCTATGTTCGGAATGAAGATAGTAACTGGGCAAGTGATGAAAAATCTAAAAGTAATTACAAGAATGGTGGAAAGGTTAATAGAGAAATGCCTTATTGAGAAAATACCCACTAAACAAGAAACATAACAAGTCTTTATAGTGATGTTCTTTTTAGAGACTTTTCGTGATATTTATTTAAAACGTTAATAAGATATCTCCTAGAAGTCTTAATTTTATTACCAACTCTATTAACATCCATGTCATGTAAATAAAACATATTTTTGATGTACACAGTAATACTTGAATTCGCAGTTAAATGCACATCCTATGAACTTCTTTTTAGTAACTTCCTATAGGAAACATCCATACGATGTTAATTTGTATACTTCTCACTAATGTCACATACAGAACGTTACTGTAATATTACAAATTAACATGTTTCTAAGATGATCACATGTTGCAGTTACTTTTACATCATTCGAAATAATTTTTATTAACATCGTACTTATTACGTCTGTACGACGTTAGTTCATAAAACTCTCAGTAATATCTCATATTAAACATCACAGTAACATAAAAAAGAAGAAAACAGAAGAGGCACTGATGAATGAAACATACAGTAGTTATCTGTGGAAACAAAAATGACAAGCATGAAATGGCGGATGGTTTTCAGTTATGTGTTATATTTTATTTGCAGGAATCACATATTTTGCAAGTAGTACTTGAATAAAGTGGTCTTCGTTTTCGTTAGGTCGTACTAAGCTACATTTTCTATACTTTGTTATAATTCGTGTTATAATGGACGAACAACAATTGTTATCCGTAAGTACCTATGCCAAAATCATAATTATTAAAACTTAATACTCATTCAATACTTTAATCGGCTATTATACATTGATATTACCTAAGTAAGTATATTTTGAAAACGTTTCACAATATTTCAAATCCTAGATATGCATTATACCGTACAAAAAACTTGATATTGCAATAGGGTAGATATTATTATTAATAATAAAACATGCTCATATGTTGGTAGATATTTAAATCTAGAAGAAAATATTTTCAATGTTGAAGATGTTTCAGAAGCTACTTACACAAATAAAATAAAAAAACAAATAGTTGGTAATTATGTAATGAAAGGGGAGTAACTATTTCAGATAGTCTGATACAAATATTGTATTAAACAGTACACAAAATATTGAATCAAGTATCTCTAGTTCTATTTTTTTTAGTAGTAGTCTTAGCCATCAATATAGTGTTGCAGGTTTAGAAAATTTTAACATTATTACTAACAATTCTTGTGAACAATTAGAGACTGTTTAAGACTTTAAAAACAGAAATATCTGTTAAAAAGCTCATTTCCATTTGAAAATTCACTGAATACAATAAATAAGCTGTAGCTGTCCCTTACAATGGTACCTATATTAATCTAGTTGAAGAATATGTAACTTATGATACTGAATGCTCCAGTCAACAAACAGCATTCAATTATTTATTATTGTAGAAACACAGGTATTGGATACTCAATTAGATATAATTAATTATAAACTCATTTAACTTGATAATGTGTTCATATCTCTTCTTCATAAGTAGTTCTTTTTTGTATACAGTGTATTAGTAATGCTTAGTTATCATTAAGTTACAATTCCACGATGTTAATATACAATTTGTTCTAGTATGAAAATAACAAGATGATAATAGTATATTATTTTATACAGAAAAGAAGTATGAATTTTCATAGCACACCTGAATTTACCTGTCAAATGGAGTGAGGCATTGAATAGAAGGTAAATCATGAAAAGTCACTTCTCGAAATAAAATATGTTATTATTCCTTTGAAGAACCCCGCATGTATCTTATGGAAAATGGGTCCCAGTCAATTGGCTGAAAATCTAGTTTGATGTAGTTTATGATGATCGATCAAAGGTCTCCATGGGCTCAATTTGATCTAAAGTAATTGTTTTATTAGCTGTTGTTCAGAACACCTTCAAATATTTCACAAATAAGGATTTTGAAGTGTACGTTATGGAATGGTTGAGGCACTCGAAAAAAGTAACCGTAAGTAAACGATAGAATTTTCTTTAATCAGATTGGATTTCTGTTGATGTAACGTAATGTTTCATTAAATCTTTATAGTGTCAAATTTTTATTAGTTTTAATATAATTAAAAAACTATTCTAATAAATTCTGTAAACTAGCTGTAATGTATGTGTATCCGATAAACTTTATTAATTCAGTTTCAAAGAATGTTACGTTATGGTAACTACGGATTAATATACCCTTTTTTATTTCTTGCTTTCACTGAATGTGTTCAATAGTTTCCACTTCCCAGACTTGTTATGTAATATGCTTACACAATTCTATTTTTTTAAGGTTGGATTGCTGGACAAGATATTTGTTTTTCTAATTTTGTACCTGTTTTTTTCAAATTTACTGTACTGTTCATTAATAGTGAATAAACGTTTTAAATCCTTTATTGCGTTTTTGCTATTTTATTTTAAATGTACAGGATGAACAACTAAGAACGACTGTAGGCCACATCTCAGAGAAGAATCACGGTACAACTTTCAAAAAAATTACCTTTAGGTAAGGGATCCTGAAAAATTGCTGGAAAATATTTTGCAGCCTCTAAAATCTCCGCTAGGGGTGGAATGAACACTCGAAAACATAATACTCCAAAGAAACATACTAAAGGTGTCCTAAAAATACAATTTTTGAAATCTTGATGAGATTATGAATAAATTTAATTAAGGAGATTTTTTGCCATTATTTGAAGAATAATGGGTGGGAAAGGTTCAAACTTATGAACAAATGTATAACTTTTTCGTTTTTTAACCGATATT
Source organism: Galeruca laticollis (assembly GCA_963921935.1). Classification (NCBI taxonomy): domain Eukaryota; kingdom Metazoa; phylum Arthropoda; class Insecta; order Coleoptera; family Chrysomelidae; genus Galeruca; species Galeruca laticollis. Next base: position 86,386,242 of record OY998176.1, on the reverse strand, counting down.
AATGATTTTAGCTGCATTTAAAAGTTTTTCTGTTTAATAAGATTGATAACAAAATTATATAATTTTGAATCCACTCGGAAATTTCAAATGTAAATTGATGCATTTTTTTAATTTTTATATCTGATATTGTAAATCTTATATCTTGGAACAGATTCCTAAATTTTTAACCCCTTTTCATCAGAATTTAAAAAACGCCTCATTACATTTGAAATTTCTGAGAAAAATGGGAAAATTGTGGACTTTTTTCAAAGCGCTGAAAAAATTGTCCAATTTTGTTATTTTTGTTAAGCATTTCTTATTAAAAAGGAAAAACTCTTTCATATGAAGCCAAAAACATTGATGTCGATTAACAAAAAAAGTGTTACGAGATTTGTTGTTTGGGTTGAACCTTCCCCCACCCCTTATTTGAACAATAAAGACAAAAAGTTTTCATAATCTCAACAATATATCAAACATTGTATTTCTAGGATACGTTTAGTATGTCTTTTTTGGAGATAATCACAGTATTATGTTTTTAAGTGTTCATTCCACCCCATAGGAGATATTTTAGGAACTCAAAAATATTTTCCATCGATTTTTCAGGGTCATTTTCCTGAAGGTATTTTTTTAAAGTTGTACTATGACTATTTTTTGAAATATGGTCGACAGCCAGCGTTTTCAGTTGTTCACCCTGTATTTGCTGATTAGGCACAGAAACATCTATAGGATGTCATCCAGAATGTTTTGAGGTATATTATTTAGAGGTTTATGTAATGTCCATAGGGCATCTACGAGAATACACTGTATTGTTTTTGAAATGTCGCATTTAGATAATTGATAAGATGTTATTTTTTAGACATTGCATTAACATCGACAAGATGTTAAAAGTCATTTCAGAATGTAACAGAAATGTTGTTTTTAGTTCGTTATAAAGACTTCCTTTTGAGGAAGTTCTAGTAACATCACAGTAATGTAAAAAGGCAGCCGCTTTAACATCGCTGAGAGGTTAAGTTGAAACATCACAAAAGTTAACAGCCACAAGCTGGGCATAAGCGGTTGTATAGATGTGCATGTGATGAAAACAAGACGAAAAAAAGGAAGAACATTATCACAATGTGATGTTGAATTAACATAACTGTAATATTTATTTGCATAGTGGGATGCGTATAGAGTTTCATAAAACAAGAAGAGGAAGACATCAGAAAGATATAAGTTGGAGTGCAGAGAACATGCTAAACCCTAATAGGGAGATATCCAAGCAAACATTTTCGGAAGAATGGCAGTCCCGCTGATGAAGCGTCGTTCTGGCATATTATCATCATCACACTGCCATTTGCGCCCACTTCTGGACATATGCCTCTCGTAAACTTATCTACCTTTGACCCTTTGACGGTCTTGAGCTGCGTCCATCCAGTTAGCTTAGATTTTATTAAAGACGGACCATCTGTCACGCCACCTGAGTATGGTCCTGGTGGAGAGCAGCACTTCCTAAAGGAATAACGGAACAGCGTAGAAACAAAGAAATTAATTGACAACTGTTATTAATTATTAATAAAAAAGTTTGAGATATATGTCAGTGCTTTGATGTAGAAATAATTAAAACAAATAATTATATACAAAAAACGTCACTTTTTGTGAGACCAAAGAAGTTCCATTTCAAGGCAGTGTGCTGCTAACTCTTTTTCCAAATCGGCCGGGAAGACTGGTTTTTATTCCTAAATTAACTACTGAAATTGTATCAATATTTGTATCTCCATTGTTCTGTCCTAATTTCAAAAATCTGTGCAAAGTTGCTCTTGGCATACCTAACATCTCTTGGGCTTTTAAATATCCCATTTCACCAGACAAATAAACTTGCATTGCCGCCTTCAGATTGTATTTTGACTATTTTCGACGTTTCAGACTATTTGATGAGGACATTCTGCGAAAAAAATAAATAAATATGATAATAATTTAAGGTCCCTAATATGGAATATTTCATATTACAAACAAACAAATATTCCAAATCAGGAACAACAGCAAAGAGAAAATAAGATGGCCGTAACCCCAACATTACAAAAGCTTTCGACTAAAAACGATCGGTCCTTTATTAAAAGCAGATACTTCAGTGCGTTCAAATTATGCGGATGTTTATGAAACTTACCTTTTTAAAATTGAGACGCTTTATTACAAAGGCAACTAATATTTCAAACGCTGCTTAACACGTGATGTCGTGCGTAGAACGGTTAAACCAGAACACTGAATGCCGTTACTGCGGTAACAGTATGAAGTGAACAGGCAGAGGTATTTCGAAGTGCAAACTATAGATGGCAGCATGTCGTTACTGGAGATCGACGGTATTCCAAATTAGGTACGTATTCCATATTAGGTGCCCTTCCCCTATAATTTATTAGTTTGATATAAGTTTCATGAAAAAATACAATGTCAACTGTATTTAGATTATCAACAATCACATCATAGACTAGGTCATTACATGCTACAATTAATGTGAGTGCGATTAATTCCTCTCTCTATATCTATCTATCTCTAGTCCGTTTACTCTCCAAAGAGTGTGGTGACATTATGTCTCATTTGCTCGGATCGTAGTTTTCCATCCTTCTCTGTCTTGGGCTGCAAGAGAAGCTTCCTGCAGACCGTGACCAATTATATCTTTGGTTTGATCCACCCAGCACGTCGGTGACTTTCTTGTTGGTCGTTTGCTATTGATTTTCACCGCCACAATAAGTTTTCTAGCCCATTCGTTCTTCTTGAGATGTGTCCAAAATACCGTAGATATGTTAATTGTGGTTGATAGTCTTGTGGTGATTTTTAGTTTCTTAAGAGTTGACACGTTAGTACGATGTTTTGTGTATGAGACTCTCAGCATTCTTCTGTAGGCCCAAATTTCATGAGCATCTATTTTTCTTCGAAAGGTCATTCTTAAAGTACAGGTCTCAGAAGGCAATAGGAAATATCAAGGAGTTTACTTATTTCAGTTTTTTGCGTTGAGATATTGCAGAATCTTTCCATATTCGAGTTAGTTTTATTGTCGAGCTGCGTGCTGTGGCCAGTGTGCGTTTGATTTTTTCTTCACCACCGCCTTTATTTGTTATAAGTGATCCTAAGTAATAAATTTTTTTAATCACTTCAAAGCCATCGATCTGTCTAACATTGGTAAGGTTGCGCCTATTATCATAAGCTCTTTTTGTTCAACGCAAAACCATGTTCTCTGCTGATCCTGTCTAATTTTCTCATGATTTCCGCGAGTTCTTCTTCTGAACAAGCTAGTATTAAGGTGTCGTCTGTATATCTAAGGTTAGTAATTGTTTTTCCTCCAATGGTTAGTCCCCCTCGCTTACCTTGTAGAACTTTTTTCATTATATACTCTCCATATATATTGAACAGTATCGATGACACAATACAGACCTGTCTTACACCGCACTTTGGACTAAAAAGCTTAGATAGCGTGCTGTCGATTTTCATCTTCCTGCAGCTGTTGTCTAAAAGATTCTTAAGCAAAATAATCATATGTTTTGGTACTCCCAAGTCCCGTAGTCGGCAAAGTACTAATAAGTTTTTACATTAAATTCATATGCTTTCTTCCCTTTCCTGTCATGCATCCTGTCTGTTCGTCGGGAATCCGTGGAAGTAAAAACGGTTTTAAAGGGCTGTTTATGATATTAAGCAGAATTTTGCTTGCATGTGACATAAGCGCTATTGTTCTGTAGTGACTACAATATGTAGGAGTGTAGTGGCATGTACACCGATTCACATCTTTCTTTTGGTCATAACCCAGTTTACCTCAACATACAATCCGTGGATTGCATCAACACCAAGCTCGTCCATAGCTTTTATTGTTTCGGCGGGTATGTCATCATCACCAGGTGATTTGTTATTTTATAGAAGTCGTATAGCTTTTTCTACCTCGGATTTTAAGATTGGAGGCTGATTTTCTACCTAATCCATTTTTGGTAGACCATGGTCTTCGGGCTTATCAGTAGAAAAAAGTTTTCCGCATAGTTCTGCTATGTTGTTGGCAGCTGTAATTGTTTCTCCGTTGTCGTTTTTAATTATTTGTGTCTGCGACTTAAATTCTCTAGACACATATTTGACGGTATCATATAATTCGTGGAATCTGTTTATATTTGCATGTTCATGAAGTTCTTGGCATACTCTTGCGATGTGCTGGCGTTTGTCGTTTTTGCAGGAATTTGGAGTTTCTTTGGCAAGAGCCTTCCTATTCTCCGGGATGATAGCTTTGGACAGGATTAGTTTTCTCTGGCCGTCTATTAAGCCGATTGTTACATACATACATATATACTAACATTAATATTTATATACAGTGCATTTCAATGAAAGCTATCCACCTTGAATAACTTAAAACAAGAGACTTTTATGGAAAAATGTAAAAATACGTCAAAAATTATTTGAAGGGGGACGTCTGGTTACGTACCTATACTGTTTGTAACCTTCACCCCCTCGGCCCCACGGCTCCACGGTCAGCCCCTCAGTTTTTTTAAATTGAACACCCGGTATATTTATTCAAAATTGGATGCGCCTCTGATACTAAATTTCAAAAATGTAGAATACTTTAGGTGTAAAATGAATCGTTTTGGAGCTACAATGAATTTCAATTTAATAACAGAAACGATTTAAATCATAGAAAATTGACGGAATTATTTACATATCAATAACAAATTAGTGTATTCAGTGTTCAAACTAACTTCTATTGGTTGCCATGCAATGGTACAATCGAGTTTCAAATGCTTCTTGCACATTACGTAATGTTTCTGGACGTATTGCTCGACATTCGTGAATAATTCGTTGACAGAAATCATCTAAAGTTTCTGGTTGAGTTGCATAGATCTTGGTTTTGAGATATACCCATAAAAAATCTAGTGGGGTTAAAACTGGTGACCTACGTGGCCACTCCATCATTGGGCCTCGTCTGCCCATCAAGCGACCAGGAAATGTTTCGTCTAGAAACTGTCGTACTTCGAGAGCGTAATGTGGAGTGGCTCCATCTTTTTGAAATGTCAGTAGATCCTCATACATATTATCATCATTTTCTGGTGTATGGACTATTTCCGGATCAGCATTTCCTCTAGGTAACTGTAGATAAGACTCGCCATTTAAATCGCCATCAAGAAAATATGGTCCAACTAGAATACCACATAAAACGTTCAACTTCTGTGGTATTTGAGTATGGAATTACCGCATTACGTGTGGGTCGTGTTGTGCCCAATATCTACAATTTTACCTGTTAACAAATGCCATTATGCCTGTTAGTGCAAATGTGTATGCGCCTGAAAAGCAGATATTGTACAAAAATTCAGGATTGTCAGTAAGTCGTTGACTCATTGTCTCACAAAACTGTAGACGACGGTCGAAGTCGTCTTCATGTAGTTCTTGCACTAATTTCATTTTATAAGGGTGACATTTATGTCTATGTAAAATTCTGAATACGCTGCTTCGAGAAACATCCATTGCACTAGATATTTGTGATACCGATTGCTGATCTTCTAACGTAAGTTGTCCTAAAACGGCAAGTTCCATAGCTTCGTTGTTAACTACTCGTAGTGGTTCATGTCTTTTATTGGTAACTGATCCTGTTTCTAAAAAAATTTGCCTCAACTCAGTAACGTACTTATGTGTTGCAGTTCTCTCGGAATGAACAACATTGGATTGTCTAGCGGCAGCTCTTACCGATCTACCGTTTTCGTAGTATAAACCTACAATTTCAACTTGTTCTTGTATACTATACACCATTTTCACGGTTGAGCTGCTAAGTACGAGTACTACTGCCACAAGACAAATTTATTTGAATTGAGTGAATGAAACGACTGTGTGTATTTTATTATTAAAATTCCAGCTAAGCGTTTTCGGCCATTAGGCCATTCTCAAAGCTGTCCTATAAAGTTATAATATTAGTAAAAATTGAAAGAACAATTTGAAAAACTTGAACTTACGTCAATAAAAAATCCTACAACATGTGTCAAAAAACATCAAATCTTGTGACTAATACATACAATATGATGATGAAAATAGTTAAAAATACAATATCAAGAGGGTGTACAATTATAATTCACATAATCAATAGTCCTATTTAAAAGTATAGACTAAATGATATGTTATGACAAGTTTGACGTTAATAGACGGTGTCTAATAAGCCATCGTGCAGTAAAACAGCTAGTGTGTTTGTATGATGAACATTGAATCAATTATATGTTTAAAAGGATGAAAATATCAATATAGTGAATTGAAAGGAAAATTTATATTTTATTTTTAATTTCAAATTTTGAGAATGAAGTTAAAGTTGTGATAAAATTAAAAAATTATTCAAATTCAAAATACCCAAACATCATCCAACTTAGATGAATAGAAAATACGCCCCCCCCCCTTTTGATTGTCTAAAGAAAAGTGACTTAAGGGTTGGATCCATTCCCCAGCCAGTGAGGAACCAAGCGCAGTAAACCTATATGTGTAAAGTGCTGAATAACATAAATTAAACATTTGGTCGTGAATTCGTCCATGGAGGAGTTTACATAATGAAGTGACGTACGTGGAAAAGTACGCTGGCAAGGTGAACCCAACAGCTAATAGCGTCCCATATGAATTAAATGTAAATTGTAAAGGGAGGAGTATCTCTTGTCAAGGAACTCCTAAACATTGATTATTACCTGATGACCCAAACTATGACCCATACATAGCCCAGCGCCAAGAACACAATATGATTATGAAGTTTAAGGTAATTGGTACACACCTAGACCCATACTAGGCATGCACAAGAAGAGAAGAAGTCAAAGGAGTATGACAAGAGTAAAAGGGAAGGATAGAAGATGATAAGAGTTATAAGATATAGAACACTTGTATATTGATGAACCCAACTATGACCCATACATAGCTAGGTTACAGGGAAACAATGTAGTTATGAAGTTTTTAGATAGTTATGACAAACCTAGATCCATACTAGGCATGTGCAGGAGAGAAGAAACCGATTAAGAGTGTAATTAAGTTAATTGTGACAAACCTAGATCCATACTAGGCCTATCGCGAAAAAGAGGAAATCGAGGAAGAGAGTAGCTAAGAGTGAAAAGATAGCAAATGTGCTAGCAATAAGAATAGAAGGTAGTATGTCATACCTAGAACCATACTAGGCATGCGCGGGAGAAGAAGAAGAAATCAAGGAAAAGTGAAAAGGGGTTAGAATGATTTGCTCAAATTTGTAAGATGGCTTGTATGCTGAACCAAACTATGTCCCATACATAGCCTGGTGTCCGACGTCCACTGTGGTTCTCTAGAACCAGATCCAAGAACAAACCCAGATCCATACGAGGCGTGTCTCAGATAAGTTCCAAGATGGAGATTATTCCTATTATTTTATTGTAATTAATTATTATTTAAAATTAAATTTGATTGTTTCCTAATGAGCCAAACCATGACCCATACATAGCCTGGTGACTAGCCAACAATGTGTTTGTGAGATGATTGTAGAACTAGCCGTAAGAATACACCTAGACCCATACTAGGCATATCCATGCATAGTTCTAAGGGTAGAAAGAAAGAAAAAAATTGAGAAGATACGATAAATTGGTTGTTGAATGGAGTATGAAAGTTTCTTTATAAGAAGTTGCCATGATGAACCAATTATGACCCATACACAGCGTGGTGTCTGGAACAAAGTGTGTAATAAAGTGATAGATGTTTTGCAAATGTGAGAGGTGAATAAGGTTGAGCAAATTCAAAGTAGAAGAAATAGAAGTAAAGAATGGATAGAAGATAGGAAAGACTCATTCATTCGCCTTTTACGAATCAGCCGAGTGCTGGGCGAAATATTCTTGGACTGGATCACCGTGGCGATCTTCCAATCCTATGATTATGCTGTTTTTTGCAACTGAACTATATATTATCTAAACATAACGTAAAGGTTTGTCCTAAGCCACAAAATATTTCATCACCATTGTTCTTCAAGTTAAAAAGTCAAATAAAAACTACAAAAAAATCACCCATCATATATTCTATACCATGTTTAGACTGTCCCAAAAAGTATATAGGCATGACAACCCAACATCTTGAAAATAGACTTAATGGCTATAAATATACAAAAAATGCCTATACTGCGCTTCATAAACATGAGAAAAATAAAAAACATACATTTGACTTTAATAATATTGAAATATTAACCCAAGATTCTAACTACAAAAAATTAACAGTAAAAGAAATGATTCATATAAAAAAGGAGAACAATGCAGCTAACGATGAACAAGATATTAAAAACCTAAGTCAAATATACTATGATTTACTATGATGATAATATTGACTTTATGAATATCCCTTGTATATTGTGAGACGTTGTTTCTAAGGTAGGTATTTTGATTTTATAATTTATGAACATTATGTTATCAGTTACTTGTTTTTGTCATTCTCTGTGTGTATATTAATTTTAATCATCGTCCAATTGTTAACCATGCATTAAAATTTTTGAAAATGCTCCAAACAAAGGAGCGAAACGTCAATTTAGATAGATATAAACAAGATTTGTCAAAATCGCCTAATATTTCTCGACTCTCTATTCTGCTTAAAATTACTGATCGGCAGAGTTATAGCATTGCAAACAGAAATTTATTTCATTACATACATTTCATTAGACATATCAGGACGAATTTTTTGCACCAAAGAATACAGTGCCTATAGTACTTAATAGTATAACTAATAACATTGTTTCTTTTTTTTATTTAGTCACGAGATTTTTCTTGTCAAAGAAACTATTAACTTATTTCTCCTATCAAATTTCAAAATTGAAACTTTCCAACCCGTTTCCAATTATTTCTTTCAATTCTGTTTTACGTTACTTAACGGCGAGTCTGCTTCACATAATGTAAAGTTTAGAAAGGACTAACTCATAAAAAATAAAAACGAAAAAGCATCTATCACAAATAAGAGATCCGGCACGCCATAGAGAGACAAATGGGTGTCACTGCGTATGTAAAACGAGCAACCCGGTCACCCTTCGTTTTAGACTGTCATTTGTCAGTGTCCAAACGTTGACGGGGGCGGCACGCGTCGTCATGGTGACGCACGACGCGACGACGTCGAACGAACGTCATTTCTCCTTTCATTCTCGACCAGAGCCCATTTCAAAGTGTAAGTGAAAGAGTTGTAATCGAATATAAATGGGAATTTTCAAAACGTTACTTTTGCTATGGTATTTTATTATTTTTGCACTTTACGACATCTCTAGGTTGAAGTTAATTTAAAAATTAATTTTATCTACATATACAGAGTGATGACAAATATTTTACCTGGAAATTTTAGGCCAACAAGTATTGATTTTTTACTCGATAAATACATACTTAGCATATAAGGAAGGGGTTTGAGTTGATAGCCAGTGTCATTAAAGGAAGATTATTTAAAAATATATTCAGACAGTACGTTCTGTCGAATTGAAACAAAATCTCGCAGTTGATATTTCTGATCTTTTATAACAATTTTCTGACTATTCCATCCATCGGGCATTTTTTGTTTTTCCAGATTAGTTCTATTAACCGGTATAGTCTATTCGGCAGTTCAGACCCCGAATTTTACCATCTCATTAAAACGACATCATCGGGTCCTCCTGCTTTATCGAGTTTCAATTTTTTAATGACATCTTCTACTTCATTAAGCGTTGGCTTGTCTTCTTCTCCGTCTTTTCCTTTAGTAAAAACCCCTTTTGTGTTCAAATCGTTTTCCTTTAAAATGCCTTTAAAGTGTTGCTTCCAAGCCCTGCTGTCTGAAGTACTGTAGTTTTTTTCCTGTTTTGGATTCTAATGTATTGGTAGATTTATGTTCTCTTCTAACTCTTCCACTATTTTATCAGCATCAGCTACGAGTATGTAGCGCTCTTCCACTCAACCGCAAAACGCAAAACTAAATCATATATCCTTTCTTACAATATCTTACAAGCTAAGATAACAAAAGTAATGTAACCTAATTTTGTAAATATTAAAATGAATAAGGCCAATTTTACCTGCTTAAAATTAGAATTTCAACGTTATACTATTATTAAATAGAGACTTTTTAATGTTAAGTTTAAATCGAGAAATGGGTAACGTTTTGTAATCTTCAGGGATTATGTTGTACAGATTTGCAATATTATATGAGAAGCTAGATCGAAATAACTAGGTTTTATGTTTCGGCATACTAATTTTATTTTTAAATCTTACATTAATATTGTGAACTTCTGATCTCTTTTTAATTTTTTTCGATAGGTAAAAAGGAATTTTGGTAAACATAATTTTATGAAATAGTACTGATCCGTGAAGAATACGTCTATTTTAGTCTTATTTCAGAATGAAATAGGGCTATTGTAGAGAGTAGCATGACGCGACTTCGGAAAAATTTCGATGCACTTTTTCGTTTTGGTGTTCCTAGATGCCAAAATCACCCTCCGTTCCAAAGGTTATATATATATATATATATATATATATATATATATATATATATATATATGTATATATATATGTATATATGTATATATGTATATATGTATATATATGTATATATATATATTTATATATGTATGTGTTATAACGGAATTTGCAAGCACGATAGAGGGCGTATTTTTTGACGGATCGAAACCAAACTCACTACAAAAATCGGTTAGGCCAAAATCTTGGACGAGTTCGTTAATGAGCCAAATCGGCCCAGTAAAAACAAAATGGCGGCCTGTCAAAGTTGAAAAAAAATCGTATTTCCTTTGTTTTTCATTTGACGCAAAAAAGTTACTAAGCTTTTTTATAGACCTTAACACGTTCTACAACTTTTGTATTTAACATTTTTCTCAAAATCGTACATTAAAACATTTATTTAAGAAAATTCACAAATTATAACTGAATTTGTAAGCACGATAGAGGGCGTATTTTTTGACGGATCGAAACCAAACTCGCTACAAAATCGGTTAGGCAAAAATCTTCGACGAGTTCGTTAATGAGCTAAATCGGCCCAGTAAAAACAAAATGGCGGCCTGTCAAAGTTGAAAAAAAAATCGTATTTCCTTTGTTTTTCATTTGACGCAAAAAAGTTACTGAGCTTTTTTATAGACCTTAACACGTTCTACAACTTTTGTATTTAACATTTTTCTCTAAATCATACATTCAAACATTTATTTGAGAAAATTCACAAACTTACCAGAATTTTTTTGTTTTTGATTTGATGCCAGAATGTTACTTTGGTTTTTTGTACATCTCTATTACTTTTGTATCTAATTTTTTATTTTCGGTTTTATGCAAACATGTTACTGAAATAAGACTGTCCAATTGGTCCTGTGCCATTGGGTTTTTTTTATGTTCAGCCAGCCAAGGTATGCAAGATGCTTAGAGGTTGGATTGCGACGTCTGATACCACAAATTAATCGAACACACATATTTTGAATTCGCTGCAGTCGATTTTGATCTAGTTGTGTTAAGGCTGGTCCATATTACATCACAATAGTTAAAGTGTGAAAACACGAGACTATCACAGAGCATAATTTTGGTTGCTTTATTAAATAATTGTCTATGTGAGAATAGAAGTTTTAAGTTGCAAAATGCTTTCTGAATAATTGATGAGATATGATTGGAGAATGTTAAGGAGTCATCTAAAACGAGACCCAGGTTTTTTCACAATTAGATAAAATTAAAGTATCGTTATTAATTTTCAAATGAATTTTAATTTTGACTTAATTTTTCTCAATTCTACGTCCAAATAGCATGGCTTTTAATTTTGAAGGATTTATGCTTAGGCAGAATTTATTAGAAATATCTACAATAGTCTCTAGTTCTTCATTAATTTTCATACAATCATTTACAACTTCTGATTCTTTAAAATCCACGTACAATTGTGTATAGTCGGCATAGTAGCGAGCATTCATATAATTAAAGTAATTTGAAAATTGGGAGGTGTATAGGGTAAATAGCAAGGGTCCTAAGATGGAACCTTGCGGAACTCCTCGCATCATTGCATCATTTTTCGCGCTTGTTTATCAAAACACATATAGTTAAATAATGACAAAAGCAGAGGGTGATTAATTTTATCGAATGCCTTTGAGTAATCTAGTAAGATTAAAATGCATAGATGGTTGGAATCAATATAAGAATAAATGTCATCTAAAACTTTGAAGAGTGCAGTAGTGCAGCTGTATCCTGGACGAAACCCCGACTGGTGTTCAGGTAGAAGTTCGAATTTGGTGATGTGTTGACGAATCTGTTCATCCATCACTTTTTCTAAGATTTTAGAAAAGATACACTGAATACTTATGGGACGAAGTTCATTGAAATCAGCAGGATTATCCGTCTTAGGTATGGGTAGAACTTTAGATGCTTTCCAAATTAAAGGAAAAACTGAATTTTTCAGACAAAAATTATATATGTGAGTAATAAATGATAAAATATGTGGACAACAATAGAGATTCATCGTCTTTTATTGGCCTTTTGTATCCATAAAGATCAATAGAAAAAGGTAAACATGTATTTTATTTATAGTGCTTTGGGTGATAAACTACTTACCAAGACTGGTAATGGCTCCACCAGAAATTTTCGTTTATTGATAAATATATGTAGTGGTCAATATCCTGAACACGAAGAGATTGAGATATGGATCTTTTTCGATATGAAATTATATTTTGATAAGCTTATACTCAACCAAATTGTTAACTTGCAAAGCATGATATGTGAATTCTCTACAAATTGGGGAAGATGAATATTAAAAAAAAGTACTCACTTTTCAGAACACCAACCACAAGAGCAACAACACAGATTCGAATGCAGAATGATGTTCTAGTTGCTTCACTTTACCTTTAAATATGGTTTGCTTACCACCACCACATGATAAAGAAACATTGTATCTAATACATCTTCCATAGAAACGTATATTCAAACATTCCTGAATCATCAAACTTGTCTCAATGTCCACGAGAATCACCTCTGAAAGCCTGTCTCTGAAAGTGACGTTACTCGTATGCAACTACCTTGTTCGAACACTCTACTAGTTCATACTTGTCTCAATATCACCTTGTCTCAATGCCATTTGATATTCAGCACACAGAAGACTTATTGTAATAAACAATATCTATATATTTGCTTCCGAGAAAATCGTGAAAGACCTATTGTTATTTTTAATAAACAGCATCATATTATCTACATAATTTGCTTCAACGTGAATCACGTCTGACCCCTAGCCTAGACAGTTATACTTTGAATAAACAATATTATATTTTATGCATTTTGCAACAAATAATGTTTGTTTTAGAATACAGGATGTATTTTTCATTACTGTTTAAAAAAATAACGGTTCTTCGGTAAATATTGCAACCCTCGTTTAAATCGCTTAAATCATTTTTCCTCATATTTTTCAACGTTTTGAGTTAACTGCCCTTTCTTAATCGGCCACACGTGAATTTCGGAACAACATGAGCATTCGTAGAGATTCTCCATTGATGCTACGTCACGTCATACGTCAAACATCGCAATAATGGTAGATATTGTAGAGACCTCGTGGCAAACATTTTTAAAATCACCTATTCGTAGCGGCTACGTTTATGGATTGGAAAGAACGAAAGAGGGGAGTACAATTATAAAAAACGGCACTGTTAGCTACCACGTCGATCACCTCTGTGATCAATAATAGCAGCCCTTATGACATCGTCGACACCCTGTATATCGTCGTAGCATAATACCGCTTATTCGACTTCAATCTGATTGATAACAGAGATACTAGTGCCCCAATGACATCTTCCTATGAAAATAATCTAACAATCATAATGTCGTTTGTTCCATAAAAATCTGACCAATAATAGCAGAGATATGGGCCAATGCCTTTAGGACCTGCGCAGAACGCTAAAATACGTCTTTTACGGTCTGTCTTTAACGGAAAACATGCGCAATATACGGAAAAAGTAGCTTGCTACCAACGCCCTTTTAACTCGAAAAAGAGCGTCATCGATAACGCCCTTTTCTCCGATGAAATTTTTCTAACTTATGACGGCTACAGCTGACCGACCGTTTTGATAGAGATGTGTCCTACATCCTTTCCCATCTTCTATATGAAAATAACCATCATAATGCCGTTTTTTCAATCCGACCAATAACAGCAGAGATATGCACCTTTAGGACCTGCGTAGAACGTTAAAATACGTATTGTAGATCAGAAGTCGAAGTATGCTTGAAAGTTGGTATATTATATCCATTTCTGTGGAAGCTGGTAATAGACGAGCTCTTAGTTGGTCTAAATCAGATGAAAGAGCAAGTAATATGATAGACTACAAGAATAAAGACAGCGAATTTCTTAGATATTGAATGAACCAGTCTCTAAAAGTATTGACAAAATGGAGTTACCTTTTTCAAAACAACGGTTTTGTCAGCTAGGTGGAATCTTTGAAACTACATCAGTTAACGATTTCGGTAGAGTGTGATTATTGATTTATTGATTTACTGGAAGCAATATCTGGAAAGTATGTCTAAAGAAGATATTAACGGTACATCCCTAAAATAAAGCTACTCATGAATCACCAGCTTTATTACTGAATCAGTAATAAAGTATAGTGGATTTCTTAGTTGTAGTCTTAACATAAAGTCGAATGGTTCCAAAGCATATAAGTATTTTTTATAATAGTTTCATTATCAAAGTCTTTTATAAAAGAAGACCCATGGAGTTGTACAGCGATTAAGAGACACATACAATAAGCTATTGAGGATTTGTGATTAACAAAACATTTCGCTAATGTTTTCAAGCTTCATATGACGTTAGAGATACATTACTTTGAACATAATACAAATGTCTAGTTGAATAGAATCGAAATATCCAAAGATGCAGCTTACAAGTTATCTTTTACGTTGAAATATTATATAACATTTTGTCGGAATTTGTGTTGATGTGAAATCCAGTCCTGACATTACCGCAGGATCCGAATATGCACGATTCCACAGAAAATTTCAACATCTAAAGCATCGAAGTCATTTCGACGGTCTAAAGTTCAGATTCAGGTTCAGACTGCGATAAGAGTAATGAATCAGGAGACGAAGGGACGAAATAAGGACCGTGCGAGAGGAACGATAACGGAAAAGGAAGTAACCGGCGTTGCAGGACACAATTTCCGGGGAGCATGCCTATATACGAACTGTCACTGGAGTCCAGCGACCAATTTCGAATGACCAATGGTCATCGTTAGAAGAACGTTCGGGAAAAGGGGGAACAACAAATGAAGAAAGGGGTTGTAATGAGAGAATCGATTAAAATTTAATATTCGGAAATGAAATGTTGTTTGCACGAAAATTGTATCAAAGTTTCAGATAATTATGTTTGAAATGGACGCTATGAAACAGGGCAACCTTAAGATTATTTAGAAGTTCGACTATTTGATATATATAGTAAAAACCAAATAAAGTTGCGTTTACGTCATCATTGTGAACATTTGTAGCGTTGTCAGAGTGTTCACGAAATATGGAAATTAACAGAAAATAACTGAAGTCAACAAAAAACGTAAATGTAGAAAATTTCACAATATTATAAATGAAAACTACAAAATTATCGATAGTTTAAGATAGTGTGGAGTTTTTTCATTTACGTTTTATGTTAATTAAATTTATGAATAGATTTCACAAAGTAAGGAATTATAGAATAAAAGTGGTAAGGTTATTACTGACTTACCAAATCTTTTAATAAACAAATATAATAAAAATACAAGCAATAAAATAAAATATGTTTAATAATGAACGTATTATCAAAGAAAAAAAAACTAACTTTAAACAAATCAACATATTGTGAAATGAAACTAGGCAGATTCAAATTCTTGTTCATTTTCTTCATCTGATTCAACATCAGTGTCACTTTCTTCACTATTAAAATTTATAACTATCGGACTAATTTCTGGACGATCAAATATTCTTTCCCTCTCATATCATTTAAATATCTCTCTTTCAGTATGTTGTATAGAATTTTTCCACCTATCAGGAGTTATCATGTGCAGTGCCTCATGTTCAGGCAGTTATTCGCACTGTTACCATCCCTACTAGTATGCCGATTGTAGTAATTTTTTGCTATGCCCCAAATTAATTCGATAGAGTTGAATATGCAATGGTAAGGAGGAAGACGTAAAACTTTGTGTCCATACTGTTCTGCCATATCGTCCACTATATACTTGATTGGTGGCTTATTTCTAAAAAAAAACAAAAAAAATGTTGAAAATAAATGGCAATAAGTAAGAATATATCTGTATATTTACTGAGAAATGATTTGCAACAGTTCTGCTTTGAACATAATGTGAGAATAGGGAATGTTTTTTTCTGTCAACTATTCCTGAATAACACATTTTGACCATCCTGTATTTGGAGTTTTATGCAATAACATACTGTGATAAGGTGCATTATCAAGTATAATTAGAGAAGGATTCTCTAAATTTTGCAGCAACTGATATTCAAACCATTTCAAGAAATTTGCCTGGTTTATTTCCCCATGATAATCAATAAGTTGGGTTTTTGAACAAAATATTGCTTCAGCACCTTCAATAAATCCGTTTTCATTTCCAGCATGGAGTATAATATATCTGTAATAATATTATTTAAATAATGTTTAAGTAACCACTTATGTTTTGTAATACAACAAACCTTTTGCCATCCGTTTTAGTGGTTTTATTTTCATTTTGCCATGAATGACCTATGATGCCATTTTGAAATATCCAGGTTTCATCGATGAACACAAATTGGTATATGTCCTCGTCGTGGATTATTCTTTATCCACTTAAACCCATGTTCTTTGAGCAATCTATTTAAAGAAGTGGTACTACCATTAAATAATTCTTTTTCTCTTAGTTGGGACCACAATGACTGAATCGTTATGTGCTATTCTAAAAGCATACAGAAATAAAAATATGTTAAATATACAATTGTCGTAATTATACTTACTTCTCTGGTACATGTTGTAAATGGTATCACGAATAGAGCTTGTATTTAAAGTTTCTGTATTTGTGACTCGTTTATGAGCGCAACGTTTTTTCTTCGGTGACTCAAACTCTTCACCTTTTTTCTTTGTTTGACAAATTTTGTTTACTGATTTTTAAAGCAGCAGCTACACGCTAAAATAATAGAAATGTTCGTAAAGTAAAGTAATGATATTTTATCCACGTATTACCTACCTCTTGTACAGCATTTAAGGGCAACAAAGGACCATTATTATTCCTTTCTTGTTCAAAATTATTTACTAATGAAGCCACAAGTTCTTTGCATCGGCTATTCAGCTGTTTGGGCATTTTAACAATCACAGTAGAAAATGCTTTGTTGTTTTGAAAACAAAAACAGTTTTGATTATAAATATTTCTCACAAGAAAATTTTATAAAGCACGTAAGTATAATCTCAAAAATCGATGACAATACACGAGTAGAAAAGTCACAAACAACGCGGCAACATGACATTATTTCGGGCAGTGACTATTTTAACTTCAATAATTGGAGGCTTCTTTATGAAAATTTTAACACAAATGTTTACATCGAGGGACGTCTAAACCCAATAAAGCTATATTGCTTTTACATTATTTTGGTACAAAAGTTTTTTAATTGATTGGGTTATCTTTAGAACCGATTAATTAACAAATTTAAGTATATGCACTTATCGATAGAAATGTAGCCACACATGCGATAGAAATACGCCCTTGGTGACGTAAACGCAACTTTATTAGGTTTTTACTATATCTTTGTTTATGCATGAACAACTGATTGAGTAGTAGTGTTTTTAAATGAAACTCAAGGTCTCTAGTTAATTCCACAATATAATACAAGTTATTGAAAATTCTAAAAAATTGACAATTGTTTCGATAAATCAATATCATCGTCAGAATGACAGAAGTTACATTTCATTTTATGCCTACCTGATGTTTAGTAGTTATTTTTGGCTAGACCAAGAAGTAACCTAACTTGTGATTGGCTTAATATATGTTTATAGAAAAAAGAAGAAGATGTGATATTACAAATATTGAAGCTTAGATATTATTAGCCCTATGGTGATATCCAGGATAGATATTATTAGCCCTATGGTGATATCCAGGATATCACCATTTTCCTAATAATATCTAAGCTTCAATATTTGTAATATCACATCTTCTTCTTTTTTCTATAAACATATATTAAGCCAATCACAAGTTAGGTTACTTCTTGGTCTAGCCAAAAATAACTACTAAACATCAGGTAGGCATAAAATGAAATGTAACTTCTGTCATTCTGACGATGATATTGATTTATCGAAACAATTGTCAATTTTTTAGAATTTTCAATAACTTGTATTATATTGTGGAATTAACTAGAGACCTTGAGTTTCATTTAAAAACACTAATATGAGCATATTCCACGAAGTAAGGGTCGAGACAGTCAATTTCAACTGATTGAGTGCCTATTATTATTATCAGTGCTGGGAAAAATGTTTTTATAATTTATCAAAAAAAATATGAACAGTTATTTGTAATTACAATTTTTTTATATACTTTATTAGCAATCAGAATTTACATTTTAATTCTACTAGAAGACCCGATAGACTATGTATGAGAGGGTGTAATTATTACATAAAATAATTTTACAGTATTTCCTTCCAGACAATATTAGCTGTGCGTCGGCCGCAGTATTTGGAAAAAATTGATTGTGCACATATAACTTTCCTCAAACTCAACGAATTTAAAAAGTTAATAACTCAAAAGAAAAGACTTGATCCACTGAATGTTCTTAGACGTATGTCAACAGCCTACGTTAATTAGAACTCTAGTTATAGAAGTTTGCGTGAAAGAAAATCTTGAAAAAACTGAATGTAAAGTTGATTGTGCACGCATAACTTTCCTCAAACTCAACGAATTTAAGCAGTTAATAGCTCAGAAAGAGCATGATCCACTGAGTGTTCTGAGAGTAAAACGATCAAGATCCATTCATTAGAAGAGGAGCTATGAGAATTCGAATTGCTTGAGTGAATGTGCCCCATAAGAAATGTACAGGGAAGAATCGAGTATAACTTGAGTAAGGTGGGAGTTGAGTAAATTTCAATGATTGATGACATATCTGTGTCTAAATACCTTTCATTTATAAAAACTAAAGGAAATCGGCCGGATAGAACGGCCAGACGGACTGACTTTATTAATATATAAGATAAGCTAATTTGCTATTTTTATAACATCTTCCAAAGCTTGGTACATACCAAGAACTTTGTGTTCTAAAAGTAACTCTTTGCTACCTGGAGGTCTTAAGCTAAAATCGTGAGAAAAACAAAATAGTTTAATGAAATGGGTGCAATTAGTAAAGACACAGTTTATTGTCAATATACATCAGTAAAAGACTGCTTTTAGATGCCACAAGTTTGGCATGTATTGACCACTACTCTTGAATATGAAGCAGCCACGAAGGCTTCGGGATACAACAAAGGTAAGACCATGCAAGAAGAAGGTAACGATGACAGACTTGACCAGATCGTCAACTTGATAAAAGGTATGGTGAACAAGAAGCCGAAGAAGATCAAATGCTGTAATCGTGGCGAGCTAGAGCATGTACGCAGTTCGTGTTAGCAAACTATGACTCCTGCTCTTGAATATTAAGCAGCCACGAAGGTTTTGGAGTACAACAAACTTAAAACCATGCAAGAAGATGGTGAGGAGGACAGAATGGACCAGATAGTCAATTTGATAAAGAGTATGGCAGTCAAGAAGGCGAAAAAGGTTAGGTGCTGGAATGGTGGCGACCTAGGACATGTACGCAGTTCGTGTAAGCGCCCCAGAACTTCTGCAATCCAAGAACCCCAGTCACAAGGAAAACTAGACAGAGGCGAACATCGAGCTGGTGCGAGTCGCCGAAATGTCGACTCCTTGCCTAGACGGTTATGGCCAGCAGACTGTTCCTACTGCAACAAAGCTACAGTTTCCTTAGATACAGTTTCCTTAGAATCTAAGGAAACTGCAGGGGGCGAGTTTCGTTTAGCCGAAATCTGTTAAAGAAGAAAAAACAGTTTTTTTGTCATTTAGATACCTCAGGGAGTATATTACTAAAAAAAATTTGCCGCGGAAAATGCGCTGTTGCCATTTTTTGAATGCGGTTTAGAAGTAACGAAATGAGATATATGAAAAATTATTGTTATTTTATATTGTAGACTTATTTTTAAGCACCAATATGAAAATTAAAATCCGCGGAAATGCGTTGTTTCGCCACTGTGCAGTGACCCTCTTCCCGACCTTTAACACAGATCACGAGTAAAACTATGAATAATGTGGACGTGGGTAAAATAAATGAAATTTTGCCTGGTAAAAGTTGGAAAACGGATATTTCCAGACTGGAACAATAATTTATAGCGAACATAATTTAAAAGTACCAACTTTAATTAAGGTTGTGGGATGTTCTACATACGAATTAATGGTCGACCTGTGTAGTCCAGAAAATCCAGAAGATAAACCTTACGATTCACTTGTGAAAATAATGAAAATCCATCTGGACCCTGAGCCATCAACGATAGTGGAGGGACATATATAAAATGGATTATTTCACAAAATTGGTGGAAGTTTACGCGATCCCGAATCAAGAGGCCACAACTGTCGCGTATATATTTGCGAAAGAATTTATCAGCCGATATGGAATGCCCTTGGAAGTCCACAGCGATCAGGGAAGAAATTTCGAGAGCCAGGAATTCCAAGAAATTTGTGTCAAGCTGTGAATTAAGAAGATCAGGACAACAGCGTGGGATCCACAGTCAGATGGAATGGTCGAGAGAATGAACAGAACCATTGGAAAATATTTGTCCGAAGTAGTTTCCAGCCACCAGAGAGATTCGAACCAGTACTTTCCCTATTTGCGGTGGCTTATCGATATGTCATAAATGAATTCACGGGTGAAATACCTACGAAAATCCTGTTTGGACGCGAAATGAGGCTTCCTTGTTACCTAGAATTTGGTTGTCGACTGGGAGAAGATCTAGCGGGAGAAGATTACGTGATCCAATTGAGAAGAAAGATGGACGATGTGCACGAATTGGTTCGAACGATTCTTTAAGTTACAGCCAAAAAATGAAAAAAAATCATACGACACGCAAACGACAGAAGGATGTTTCAAATAATGATTGCACAGCCCGTCGAGGAGAAAACGTTTTTCTCCAAAATTACAGAAATCATCCGCCCGTACTTAATCAAGAAAAATATCAATGACATCAACTGATGGATAAGCAAGATCCCCAATGGAAAACCGAAAGTAGTCCACCAAAACCGACTAGCGCCATTTGAAGGAGACCATTACCTAGGGGAAGGAGAGAACCATATCCGAGACGAGCCTCACCCTGCCTTCGCATAATTTATGTGCGCATATTGAGGTACAGGGAAAATCAGATATGTAGTCATTACTGAGCAACGACAAGATTTGTTCACGCTCTCGGAAGAGTATTTACTCGCACACAACGTCTCTACCAGTATCAAACACGCACGAGTGTTGGCAACCGTCTTTCGAAAGAAGTTTGGGCAATTAGAATCAGATTCCAGCCCCTGACAAGAAACTGAGACTCAAACACAATTCGCGGAACGTCTTCTACCTAGTAATCAAAAACGAATTTCAAGATAGATCCATCTACCGCGATGTATGAAAAGAGCCAACGTGAAGAAACTGGCTATGCCTAAGATAGCGAGCAACCAGTTGGATTGGCAAGTCATTAGGAATATGGTAGAGATGATCTTCCATGATACCGGTGTCCACATATTAATTTTCAGCTGTAGGGGAAAGAGGGTGAATACCGGTCAAATGAGTAATTCCGGTCACTCGACTTGTTCCGCAATAAACGTAGTAATCTCGTTGAATATGTAGCGCCATTATTTATCGATCAGTACGAGTTAAATCCACCTGGTTTCGATTTTCAGTCTGCAGTATGCTACATACGTGGTGTCAACATCGAGGTATTGTCCGTTTCTATTATAATATTTTGACGAATTGAAACCAACGTAAGTATTCAAATACATTATTTCTATCCATGTAGCCATGAGGAATATCTTGAGGGGTAACTTGTTGCTTAGTTCCTGCTTTTATAGGCGCTTAAATAAAGAGGAACAATTTTGGGTTAGGTTTATGTTGCCAAATTGCTTTCGGGAAATGCCGGTCCAAACAAATGAGGTAATACCGGTCGTGACCCACAGGCTTTCTTATGACTGTGTGGAATACCTTTTACTTTTTGTTTGTTTTTTAATCAATGCGTTTAATTTGTTATAGATGCCTAGAAACTATATCAAAAAGGAAACAATGTTAAATGGACTCAAAGCAACTTCAAAATGTCTTGCAATTTATTGGAGAAGGTGACCCAATCCGATTATCAAGCCAAAAATTCCACATCCCATTCAGCACACTAGAGGACAGAAAATCAAAAAATAAGACAACCGCTCCACGTATGGGAAGACAAAATACGTTATCTTTGGAAGAAAAAGTTGTTTTAGCTAACCGTATAAAATATGTATCAGTTATTTTTTCTGGTGTTAGCTCCCAGCAGGTTCAAGGAATTGCTTATGGATATGCAAACAGTAATAATATAGATCACAACTTCAGCCCTGAATCTAAAATGACAGGAAATGATTGGTTCTATGCTTTCTTGAGAAGAAATCCTACAATAAGTGTTCGAAAGCATTAATAAGATACCGCCTTTAATCGAAAAAAGGTGGAAAAATTCAACACAAACTTAGAAACTGTAATGTCTAAGAACAAATATCCGCCAAACTAAATCTACAATGTCAACGAGACAGGCATATCGAC
Organism: Galeruca laticollis; assembly: GCA_963921935.1. Classification (NCBI taxonomy): domain Eukaryota; kingdom Metazoa; phylum Arthropoda; class Insecta; order Coleoptera; family Chrysomelidae; genus Galeruca; species Galeruca laticollis. The sequence goes on along the minus strand of OY998176.1, from coordinate 86,363,536 downwards.
CTTTCCAGATCCTGGAACCATTGTTGCCACCTAAGGAAAACTCGTATCGTCTCTGCAGCAAGCTAGGAAAGAAGCAAGGCAGTTACAGTTATCTGTTGCCTGAATGGATCTGGGGATACATCCCAGCTTTTATCGAAAGCTGGACCTCCGTGTGCATTTATAAATGTTCTCACAATAGCCTGGCCAAACGAAGAGGTTATTTTACGAGTGGATTGAGCACTTCATCGCATATTCAAAATGCAAGAAAGAAAACCATGCTCTATTGATATTAGATAATCATAGCAGCGATATCACATTACGAACTTTCAATTTGTGTACCACCACATGCATCACACGGAATGCAACTCCTAGATATCACCCTGTACGGGCCACTGAAAGCTGCTTTTCGCAGAGAATGTCATTTTTACATAAAATCAAAGGCGTTGGTGCAAATAACACCACATCATTTGACAGAACTTTTCAATAAAGCCTATTCCAGAACTGCTACCATGGCTATCGGAATTTCCAGCTTTCAAGCAATTGGAACAGATCCGCTAAATCCCAATATATTCCTAGCGGCAGATACTTTCCCCAACCGAATCGATGTTAAAAAAAATATTTATGGTTCATTATCTCGACACTTCTATGGATGATTCAGGCTCATCAACATCAAGTTTATATGCAGGTTCATCCAATAAATAACTAACACTGTTGGAGCCAAGAAACAATACTGCTTCAGCTTCGTCCTTCAACTAGAAGTTCTCCAAAACCATGTTCTGCTCCCAAAAATAACCTTATTTAGGCGGAGCCTTCCACCCTCAAAGATTTTAAGCAATCATGGAATCAACTTCACAATTTCACAAACTGTTGCCTGCCCCTTCTACTAATTCTACAAATAAAAGATCAATTAGTCGAGCTAAGCACCATTCGCAGATATTACCGGTAAATACTTTGAAGATATAATTCGAAGAACAGGCGGAGTTGTAAAAAAAATAGAGAAAAAACTGAAGATAGGAAAAGGAAAGAAACTACGACTTTTAAAGAAGATGAAGGGATTTAAGAAGAACTTGAATAAACTTTTGCAAATCGATTCATCAGACTCTGTGTCAGGACGATGAATTGGATGACGTGGTGACGCGGAGAGGGATAGTGCAATGAAACCTGTCTAATTTGGGAGGGATGGCGAATTTTGGTACTCGTGTATTTTGTGCGGCCGTTGGGTTTACGAGTTATGTAGTGGTTGGGGTACTGCTGGGAATTACAAATGCGATATTTGCTTTAAAAGTGAAAACTTGTCTGTGCTTTTTATTATTGATATAATTTTTTTTTATTTTTTTTTGATAACCTAAGGTTCATTTCGTGTTTTTAGTTAGGACTTGTTATTTCCTAAGTACTTATATTATTACCTTAATATAAATTTCTGATAAATGGTGTTCCATTATTTTCTCAGCAACTGCAATACTAACGACAAAAAGCATGGAAAATTGGCTGACAGTCATTACCCGCAAAGTGGGGGAATACCGGTCAAAAGCATGAGATTGGTCAGGTTCTATATACTTTTTTGCAGTTCGTTACTTTGAACCAAAAAGTATCACACCGTCTAGCGTATAAATGAGGCTTTTATATGCTATTAACGTGCTACAAAAAAGTAATATTTTCAGTTCAATATGTAATTTGGCTTAGCTGACCACCATTCCCACCTTCCACCTTACCCCCCATTACCAGTACCCGATGAAGACGGTATAACGAGAAAATGCTACATTCCAGTGCCTCTTATATATGTGCGGGTTGTCTCCCGTAGTACAACCCGTGCTCGCCAGTCGACTAGCTTCGAGTCGAAGAAGGGGTGGATTTAACAGTTTACTAAAAAGGGCGCCAGTGAAGTTTTGGCAAGTACCCAAGACTTCTTAAGTTAGCCCACAACTCCTCAGTGGGTTAACAGCACTAATTATACACTCCGAAATGTTAAACTGATAGAAAAGTTACCATTAAAAATAAAAGTCAGCAAATATCCCCTGATCGAAATTTATTAATCTCGTTGGACCATATGTCTCTTTTCAAAATGTGAATATTACAAGCTTACAACAAAAAAAAAGAATGACACCATTAATACTTGAATAAAGCTGAAGGCTGTAGATTCAGTATGCAGTTAGGATGAAAGCCGAAATCTACATAAAAACTTAAACCGCAAACTAATTTACCAGTTAGAAGCGAAACTCCAGTTATTATCTGAATAATTGACCAGCAGGTCCTATAATACCTGAGTAGAGCTGAAGGCTACTAACTCGGGCTGCAGAAGAGCTGAGGGCCCCAATCTACACAGATGTCTCAAATTACAAACCAATTATAGGAAACGAGCAAATGGTTCATGTACAATTTTTCAAATACAGTGAGAATCTAACACCAAAACTACAATTGCATTAGTTACATGGGTTCACACTTCCGCAATCTATATGAGTATAAATGCATAAGCATAAAATTAAATAAGCAGGCGAGCTTAACATATAAACGGTTTTAAAGATTAAAACTAACTTTTCCGCATCTGTGGCCCTGAACAATATTCTATCATAAAATTGTTACTTGTATACACTTCGGGGGATGTATCGTGCTAACAAACCGAAATTTCTCCAAAAATTTTGTTTATCTGGATTTATAGGACCCGCTGTACTCGCTAGTCAACTGAAAATCGATAGGGTACATCTGTGAGATACCTTGAACAATATTCAATCATAAAATTGATCCATCGTATACTCTCTGGAAGCTGTATCGTGCTAACAAACTGAAAATTCTCCAAAAATAACAAAAAGTTGGTACTTCAAGTACCATAGCACGCGTTGTACTGGCTTTAGTGAGCTGAATATCAATAGGGTTCACCTTTGAGACGCTCTGAATAATATCCAATCATAAAATTGGTCACTTGTATATACTCCGGAGGCTGTATCGTGTTAACAAACTGAAACTTTCCAAAAAATGACGAAAATATCGTACTTAAAGTACTGTAGCACCTGTTGTATTGGCTCTGGTGAGCTGAAAATCAATAGAATTCATCAGTGAGATATCCTGAATAATATTCGATTATAAAATTGGTGACTTGTTGAACTCCGGAGACTATATCGTGTTAACAAACTGAAATTTCTCAAAAAATGACAAAATGTACTTCAAGTACCATAGCACCTGTTGTACTGGCTCTGGTGAGCTGAAAATCAATTGGGTTCATCTGTGAGATGTCCTTAACAACATTCAATCATAAAATTGTAGACTTATTGCACTCCGGAGGCTGTATCGTGCTAACAAGACATGTAAGGAAAAGTGGCCGACGACAACGATGACGACGACGACGACGACGACGACGACGACGACGACGACGACGACGACGACGACGACGACGACAACGACGACGACGACGACGACGACGACGACGACGACGACGACGACGACGACGACGACGACGACGACGACGACGACGACGACGACGACGACGACGACGACGACATACACACGGGATTTTTTTTCTAAAAAGCTTTTTTCCGTGTTGTTGTTGATGTAAAACGTGAAAATAACTCAAATAAATTCAAAATTCCAACTTTTTTTTTGGGTAAACCGCTTATAATTGGGTTGAGCGGAAAAGTAAAAATTGAAATTAAGTATAGTGCAAAATTATTTACATAAAAAAATCGTCAAAGTGAGAGAAATATTTAAATAGCGCAGCACCCAGGTACGTCCCGTGGTATACCTAGCGTTCAGAGCCAACAATTTAATATTTAAAAGGAATATTTCAAAATTTTATACTCGAAAAGTAAAATAATAGTTAATTACCACAAAGAAATAAAAAAAACCATACATAAAAAATTTCGTGAAATTTTGACTGATAATCGTGAATAGAAAATGTATACATGTATAAAATTAATAAGGAAAATGACTGATACGAGTGATTTTCCTTCTTCCTTCCTCACAACAGCAATCGAAGTCGACGCTTCAAAATGTTCCAGCTCTCCTGGTTACTGGTTCAGGTGAGCGGTCTGGCTGATTTCGCTCTCCCCAATCAGAGGAAATACCCACGACGTTGCTGACATTTTAAAAATCGGACGTAATGGCTACCAGAGCATACAAAAATTTTAATTACTAGTCAGCGTTAGCTTCAACGATCCATGGAGAACTGACTCGCTCATATCGAAATGGTCTATCATAATTTCCCAGGCATACCAAAATTATATTATCGACGGGCGGGCGATTTTTCGCGTTACAACGATGCCCTGTTATTTTCATTTGAGCGCAAAGTGTAGAAATGGATCCAGTTGCTTAACGAGGAGGTAATGTCACGGAATCGCACACTGGTATAGTCTAATCCGTTATCGAAAATAAAAATTTTGGCGAGAGCGCACGGACTATTTTTGTGATCATTTTTTTAGAGACTTTTCTAAGAAGGTCGATCGTTTGTTGGAAGCCGCATTTTAGAAATTCCAGAAATACGAATGTTCCCGAAAGCTTTAACACATAAGCGACTACCTGTGGGCCGTAGTTCAGTCTACATTTTAAGAGGGGCCTCACGTTTTAGGAACCTGAAAACAGTTGGCACCCGTGATTTGCAACAAAATTTAGGTCATTTTGTACACAACAAATCTAAAGAACGCAGGGAAATTAAGTGTTGAAATTTTTACACAATATAACTTGGACCTTTGTCTTGAGGATCAGGTATTTTAGTTGAGTTATATATTGTTATAAAAAAGATATAAGCCAATAAGTGATGGTGGGATTTTGACAGTTTTGACAATTTGTGGTCACTAATCTGGACACCAAGACCTGATCTCCAAAAGAAAGCCTAGAGAATTCGATTCTGAAAATAAGAAATCTCAAATCATTGTATTTTTTGAGATTTGTTGTGCGCAAATTTTTGCAAACGAACATCTTTCTACTTTAGTTCAACCGCTCCACCGTCTTGATGCATGACGCTGTATAGAACAATATAGAACAATGACAGAAGACGACGGTCAATTCATAGACAAATAATATTATAACTTTCTCTATGGGTCAAATATGCTGTTGTCATATGTTTTGTGTTCATAAAAATATCCCAAATTTATAGTATAGTGTGTATTGCATTTGTAAGTGATTATAATTAAGTAATTTTCATGCTAAATAAGTAAATTTGTGCTTCGTAAATGCTATTTATATTTACTCCACAAGATTGTGTTTAGTGCTTCATGCTTCGTTGCAACAAAAATGCAGTTTTTGCACCTATTACACAAATAACTACTTTTTAATGTTATTCTTATTTATTGTTGGTAAATACATCAAAGTGATTAAATATATTATGTGAGAATGATTTTGAGTTTTTGTTCTTTGGAATAAATATATCATGTTTATACCTGATAATAGTAATTGTGATTCCGCTCAAGTTGAATTTTATTGTTGTGTTTTTCTAGACAAATTTTGTTCTTCATGAGGTCAATTATTTCGCTTATTGTATTTGTTTGTAAATTCAGTTCTGATGCAGAGTGGAGGCATTTTATTTCAAGTAGTGCATCATCACCTACAAGCCCTAAAATATTTTATCAATAAATGTATGTCATTTAATATGCAAAAAGAATTTATAACACATGGTAATTATTTGTTATGTTAAATATATTTACCATCAGGAGAAGCACCTAGAAAACCGTGTTGAACATCTACCCACAATCCTGAATCAACCACCACAACATTTTGTACTTGTTCAAAAATGCACTTAGCCACTTTTTCCTTAAGAGTTCCATACTCCATTAGCTCCGTCAGACAATAAGTCTTTTTAAGAATAGTTTTAACAAGAGAATGACAAGGTGTATTTGTTTTTCTTTTAACAAACTGTCCAAAGATTTTATAAGAAATTAGGATGGTTATCCACTTTTTAGCTTGCCTTAGCCTATGCACCATAGGTAATAGTAGTTGTTGAATAAAATTAATGAATGAAGTAGGTACCATATTTTAAAAGTCTTTGAACCATAAATATTTTGAAACTTTGTCTAGCCAATAGTCGAAATTTCCTTGCACATTGTTTGATTATATAAGCATTTCAAAAAATCAAAGAAAGAAGAAACCAAATTATTATTAAAGGATGACTTAGTAACAGTCTTAGTTGTTGATATTAAAAAAAATTTTAAAACAAAGGATGACTAAAAAGTTAATTTTGTCTACTTGTTGCACTTCGGGGGCTGTATCGAGTTATACAGATAGGTTTTCTTTTCTAAAAACAATTCTTTTGTGTTGTTCTTGCTGAAAAACGTAAAAACAACTCAAAAAAAATCCAAAATTCGAACTTTTTTTTGGGTAAACCTATACTTTTCTCGCATATTAGATGGGTTGGATGGAGAAGTAATAATACCAATAATGTATTATACAAAAACAAAAAAAAATATTTACCATTCAGGTGATCACACATATGTGTATCTGTCATGGAAAAAAGAGAATGAACCAACTATTTTTTTGTATAATGAAGGAAAATTGTTTCAGTTCCAATCTCCACAACACATATGATCAATCTTTGTAAACAAGGTAGAAGCAAACTTGTACATGGTGATTGTATGTTTGATTTTGTACTGTATATATCGATCTCCACACAATATATACATTATTATTTGTCATTACAGATCTTTCGCTTCAAATTTTTTATTAGTTGTTATAGTTGCTTTGTAAGTTTTTTAAACGTTTGCTATTTTAAATTGAAATTCCTCACTGTACCTTACTTTCCCCTTTCTATTAAATGTAAAGCATTGTATTACAAGTAAATATTTCTTAGTATAATAAATTTGGAAACTCTTTGTTTATATTATTTGTTTCTAGATAAAATTGAACATATTTACACATGTAGTTGAAAAAAGGGCCTACATGTCAAATAAAATTTGAAAGCAACCAACAGAAACTCTGAAACTGATACAAATATGATTAGATTGAGGCAAAGTTGTGACACGAAGTTCTGTGTTTTCAGACTAAATGGCCTATTTTAAATCATGTAAATTCGCAACTTCTCCGCAGTTTAATTTTCTTAGCATGAAACAAACAAAAAATTATAATCATGAAAACATTTTATTATGTTAATATAAATGGTACAAATTTTGAAAGGTAGAATGTTTTTAAAGTATGTATATTTTTCTTCCATTCTTAATTTCTAGCAATTCCCACAATGCTGTCACTTGGTATCCATATTATTAAATAGCACATGTCCTTTCATGCAATATGTAATGCACCTTGTATCAGGTGATAATAGTTATATTTTTCAATTATCACTATTATATTTTCATCAAAATGAATTATGTATTTCTTGTCATTTTAGAGCGGTTTTAATTTTTGTTCATTCAGATACTTCAAAGGTCACTTCACTTCAATTAAGCATTTTCGCTTTTCGCTAACAAACCCATATTATCATTAAAATAGAGTTTCAAGGGAATGTTGAAAGATGGTTTGATGATACTAGAACAAACCATCAGTATTATTTATCTCATATTTTCACATTAATCAAATAATCCAGTAAACATAACCTCAAACATAGCTTTTAAAATTAAAAAATACGGATTGCAGGATAATTTACATTATTATAACTATAATTTTTGATATCGGGTCGATACGATTACGTACTTTTCAACAATTTATTCCTTTCAAAAACATTTATGAGACTCTTAAATAATAAAAAATCTACACTTAAATGGAAATTATGTCAACAAATTTTGTTTGGATCCGAATATATAATATTTTCTTATCTATGCACAGGTGTGCTGTGGTTTGGATGCAACATAAAAAACAGAGATAAGGTTTCTGTGCTCACAAGAAGTTGAACTATTTAAAATCAAAACATTCGAACAGATATGCGTTTCTTTGAACCGTCAAGAGTGGAAAGACAGAGAGAGAAAATATGTTGAATAAGTAAAAGCCGATTCAGTACTACTATCGACATCTATCGTAAATATTTTGAACCAAATAATTACTAAATTAGTAACTAGTATTGTGTAGGTTTTTAGGTTTATATACCTGTGAGGAGGCCCCTCTTAAACTAGTAGTGAGCAGAACAGTGAACAAGTGAACATAAAAGTGGACAGTATATTTAATATAAATAAAGTTAAGTGTGTACATAAATTAGGTATAAGTGAATAGTTAAGTGTATAAATAAATTAAGTAAGTAGATATACCGTTTGTATAAATGTGTACTATCTGTCGTGATAAAATCTATTTAAATAAAACATAACAGTATCTTTTTTATAAGGATCAGTGAACTAGAGGTATAAAGGAATCAATTACTTTCTGGAAAGATGTTACTCAATTTAATAAGGCAGCGCAATTATCATCACAAACGTTGAGGAAATACTCAGAACATCATTGAATTGGGAAGAGAATGGAACACTTCTGGATTCAAAACGATTTGGATATTCAAAGTGTAATATTATAATTAAATAAGGATAACTGTCATGAAGCTGATTATGTTTTAACCTGATTAATTATATCTACAATAAACTTGTCACCATCTTATGCAGAAAACCTTGCTGTACTTGTTGATATAGCAGAATAAAATCAACATCTATATTACTTCTTCTTTTCATGAATTTTAAAATTTGTTCTGCCACACCCGTATATAAAAATAACTTACTAACCATAACAATATATTCAGTCGTATTTGATTTTCTTCTGTGAATTTCGTCTGCGCAATTCCGACCGTTTTTATTACAGCATCCTATAGAATACTACTACTGTTGGATAAAAAGCTTTTTCGAAAATAAATATATTCTCTATTGTACGTTTTGCTTTTATACTGAAAATAATGTCGAAATAAGTCACTGTTGTCCGACTGAGGTTGGTGTGGTTCAGAAACGGTAAAAAAACAACCAAAAATGTAGCGAAAAGAATCGAAATGGAAGGCAATGCAAACCGAAGTAAACACATAAATTTCACTTGGTGCGAATTAGATGTTATCCCGGTGGAAGTTTCGCAGAAAGCACTGGAAAAAGTAATACAGGACAGTAATAAACGATATTTTGATATAACTAGGTTATGTATGGTATGACATTAGCAAGATTTGTACTTGAAAATACTTTTAGAAAATGTTAAGGGCAGTAACGAGGAATTTTTAGGCTAGGACTTCTTAAATATATTTGATTTTTAGTTGGAAAAAATTATAATGGAATTCATTAATCATAAAAATATTTAAAATGATCGAATTATCAATCAATACTACTATATGTCTTAAAATCTTCGATGTAAAAACGAAATGTCTTGCATCCGCAACCCCTGTATATATCGATCGAGTGCAGGAAATACTATACGATACAGAAATCAAATTCAAATTCCGCCCAACCTATCTAATATGCGAGAAAAGTATTGGTTTACCCCAAAAAAAGTTGGATTTTTGAAAAAAATGTTTGAGTTATTTTCACGATTTCCATCAACAACAACACGAAAAAAATAGTTTTTAGAAAAAAAATCCTGTGTGTATGTCGTTGTTGTCGTTGTCGTCGGCCACTTTTCGTTACATGTCTTGTTTGCACGATACAGCCTCCGGAGTGCAACAAGTTACCAATTTCATGATCGAATATTGTCAAGGACATGTCACAGATGCACCCAGAGCTAGTACAACGGGTACTATGGTATTTGAAGTACGAAATATTATCATTTTTTGAGAAATTTCAGTTTGCTAGCACGATACAGCCTCCGGAGTTCAAGGAGTCCCCAATTTTATGATTGAATATTATTCGGAACATCTAACATATGAACCCTATTGATTTTCAGCTCATCAGAACCTGTACAACCGGTACTGTAGTACTTTATGTACGACATTTTTCTCATTTTTTGAGAAATTTCAGATTGTTAGCACGATACAGCCTCCGGAGTGCAACAAGTCGCTAATTTTATGATTGAATATTATTCAAAACATCTCACAGATGAACCCTATTGATTTTCAGCTCACCAGAGCCAGTACAACAGGTGCTATAGTACTTTATGTTCGACATTTTTGGAGAAATTTCAGTTTGTTAACACGATATAGCCTCCGGATATAGGTCATCAATTTTATGATTGTATATTATTCAGGGCGTCTCAAAGATGAACCCTATGTTCAGCTCACTAAAGCCAGTACAACGGGAGCTATGGTACTTGAAGTACCAACTTTTTGTCATTTTTGGAGAATTTTCAGTTTGTTAGCACGATATAGCCTCCAGAGTATATACAAGTGACCAATTTTATGATTGAATATTGCTCAAAGTGTCTCACAGATATACCCTATTGATTTTCAGCTGACGAGAGCAGGTACAGCGGGTCCTATAAATCCAGATATACTACATTATTGGTTATTTTTGGAGAAATATCGGTTTGTTAGCACGATACATCCCCCGAAGTGTATACAAGTGACAAAATAGAATATTGTTCAGAGGCACAGATGCGGAAAAGTTACTTTTAATCTTTAAAACCGTTTATTTATTGTAATAAAGAAACATTTTATATTCTTTTGAAGCAAGTTTCTAATAATTTCTTTTCATTCTTCATTAGCTTCATAATTCCGCATTTTCTGTTTATTTAGAAAACAAAGCGAATATGATACAACATACTTCTGTTAGTTCTATTTTAAAAACTAGATTCAGTTTTTTATATATTGAAGCATAAGCTTCCTATCTGTTCTATCTATTCCTTCCTTCCCAGAATTTTTCCTTGATTTTTACTCTTTTTTTTTCTTTCCTCAGCTCCGCAGCCCCTGGGTATGCCCTATGACAACACCACCATAGAGACACATATAACCGGCCGGGATGGATTAAGAAGATTATCTCCATCCACTAGGACCTAGCTGAGAACTGAATAATTCCAGAACCTCACCGATAAATCCTTTGTCTTATACTCAATTCATGGAAATCTAGAATTGGAGATTTTTATTGTATAACGGCGTTCGTATTCATCTTGTATTTTGGATATGCAGTTAATGTAAATTATATATGGAGTTATGAATAAATATAATTTGGTGAATATTTGATATTTGATTTTCAGCAATTTATATTAACTTGGACCATCGCGTTAAAATATTTTCAGTATTTCGTTTTGTTAAGTTAAAGTAAATATAAGGTTTTCCAGTTTTTAACCTTTTTAGTTTTTTGTTTAATTAAATTATCGCTTAAAAAACTAGTAGCGTCCAATTTAATATCGATTGTTCACCCCATTCCAGTGATTGCTATAATATTACATTAACTGGAGTCGAATACCACAACCTGAGGAAGAGTCCCAAGCCGGCGGAGAAATAATATGACAGTACATCGTCTCCGTTTTTGGTCACGTTACCAACATCTAATTCTGCTGCAGATCCTACATCCTCCATCGTTGCGTTTTTTCTCGACAAACAACACTGGCCGAAATATACCTACATCAATAATACTGTTAATATCATATCACACACAATAATTCATATTCATATTTCCTAGCTAAAAACAACCCAAATCACACTACCAACATTGCGAAGTGCTAAGCTTGCTCTGAAAAACATATATTGATTGAATGTCCTTCATAATATACAATTGAACAACAATTACTTAAAAAGAAGAGATAAATCGGGCAATATATTAAGACAAAAGATGCCATAATAAAAGGAGTGGTACTAGAGAATATAGGTTTTGATTGTGATAATGAGTGGAGAAATAGAATGGTAGATTTAATAGGAAAGTATAAAGATTTAATAAATGAGGAATCAAGAATAGCTCAAGATTATGTTCATAGAATAAAGATAAAAGACATGAAACAATTCCATGCAAAACGTTACCCAATACTATATAAGTACAGGCAGGATGTTAATAATGCGTTACATACTTTATTGAAAGATAACATAATTAGTTATAGCACCACACAATATATTAATCCAGTAGTGATGGTTCGGAAACAATATTATTTAGGGTCCTTATAGAATTCATAATAAAGGTGGAGTGAATAGTTATGTACTAGTACATCCAGAGACGGGAAATACACGTGGTGTATTCAACATTGATCAGTTATTTGAATATCATGGTTGCTCATCAACATAATATAGAAATATTTTATGAAGTTATAAGTTATTTATTATTGCTTAGTTTGAATTGTTACCAAATATGGGTCAACCATTTGAGAATTTCTACTGTAGACATATAAATTGCTTAAAGGCTTGAGGGGGAATAAATTGTCTTAGAAAATTCTAGATAGAATAACGTACTAAATAACAATAAATGATTTATAAAATATCAGATAAATTTGGTACACACTGTGGAAATCTTAAAAGTAGCTAAGTAATTAATCAGAAGTTAGGTAACGATTTTGAAATTGAAATGAAATCAACAGGATACAGTGTGATAAAGAAACATACCTTCACAAGCCATTGACCAAAGTCTAGGAGTATCAAAGCTTTATTTATTGATTGTAAATTATTTTATATATTATGTAAGATTTTAGTTATAAGAAGGTATAGTAATTTACCCGAACATACAGAGTATGTTATGAAATTTATATTTGTCAAGTGCGGGTGACAAATCGTAACAAATTAAGGTTATAGAAAAAAGTTAGTGATGAGTAAGGAGAAAGGATACTTGTTCTATGTCTAATGACTACTCTCTGATTGTTTGCGGTAACAAAGAGATACAAATCCAGGTGACTAAAAATAAATAAAATAGTGTAATTAAGAAAATTTTGAAAGAGCTGTCAAGAAGTCAAAAAGTTTTTCTAAAAAAAAGAGATAATTAATAAAATAGAAGTCTTTTAAACAGATACTATCGATAAAAGAAAAGCAAGCTGAAGTGGACATGTTTTGTATTTAATGGTAAAAGCAAATAATTTTCAAAATTTTGAAGAGAAGATAAGAAAGGTTAAATCGTACATACCGTATACACTGGATTAGTGAGGAGTTTAATAATTTCTTCAAGACGATTTCCTTTATAAAGAGTGTTTGACAGTGGACTGAAAGGTAACAAATCTTTATAAATATTTTGTAGGATAGAATCATCATCTTGTTTGGAAACTTTAAAATTATTGAATAGACAGTGATAAATATCCTTAACGATTTGTTTGCTGTTGAATCTGTATGCTTTGCATTCAAGTTTACAGAAATTACAAACAGTACAAAGACTTTATTTGACATAACTCCGTTTTTTTTATTGTAAGATTTATCATTGTAGATTTATAGGTTAAGTTTCTTCTCTTTTATTTTCGTAGAGAGAGTGCATTCAATCTACTACGTCTATCATTGAACTATCTTGAAATTTCTCATCGATATTTATATTGACCTAAATTTGGTAATCCATTCTTTAAAAATTTTAAACTTAATTAATTAATAAACATATTTTGGAATTAATTAGTTTGTTTTCCTGGAGTAGTTTTGTTGGGCATTGATATATTGAAAGTCTGACACAGATGGAGGCCATAAGTCTGGAAAGTTGAAATATTGAACCCGTACGCCCAGAGAGCGGAAGCAAAGAGTTCTCAAATAAGATACATAAAACTAAAATTTAAATCTAGTAGAAATTATTATATAGCCGGAGCCCATAAATTCAAACTTATTAAAATAAACTGTTTGTAAAAGCCCAAGTGTGACAATTTCTAATTTGACAGTGACATTAATCAAAATTTCATTTTAATTTTTCAAATTTACATTACAGAGAAATAAATATCGTCACAATATATTAGACTTATTAGGGTAATAAAAATCGATTAACTTATTATGTGAAATGTAATTACTAGTACTGAATTAATTGTTTAATTTACTGCTGAGTAATAACTCTTTAAAGATGAAGCGTGATCAAATAAAAAAAACATTCAATGGGATTGTCTGTTCATTGTCCTACCCTGTCTGTACACCTTCTCTCTGGAAAAGGCGATGCAGAAAAAAACCGAAATGAGTTTTTCCGAATGTTGCACTAGCACCGTCTAACCAACTTAGAGGAGCATCTTAGTTGATAGAGTTAGAATTTTGGGTCATGCTTCTCGATCACATCTACGAATACGACTACGTTTCGAATCCATTGTAAATCTCCCCATCGGAATCGAAATATCCGATATAATTAAGTTTCCAGGCGAGCGGATTCCTTCGGAGAATTTTTAACTGGCGTTTAGCTCGTTTCTAAGGTGATGGAGACCTGGAGAAACGGATGTACTGATTTATGAGGGCAATTCCAGAAGGTGCCGAGGAGTTTTAGTCGGTAACGAAAGATTTAAAATTTAATTTTTTTCCTAATTTAGATTATTCGAGATTAGCAATGAGTTATTTCTTAGCGATTTGATTTTATTAAAAATTTATGCAGGAAAATAAAAAACAAAAGAGTTAGTAATAAAATGAAAAGTATTAGGTAAAAAACGATTTAACCGTAGAGATATTATAATCTGCATTTTTAATACAAAAGAAAACGTTTATACATAAAAACGTTTTTTTAAGACATTCTCAGTAATCGACGTCATTACTCGCCGTGTCTTCTATCGACTGGAAACAGCTACCTAGAAGTGGTAATTGGAGAGAAATAAGTTGCTTGGAGTCATATTAAGTGAATAGTTGGATGTATTGGAAAGAAATTTGTTTGAAATGGAACGAACGTATTCATGAGCTACAGAAATTTCATCAGCTCAATCTCTCAGACTCAAATGACGATTTCAAGTGACTATTTTTAAAAAAGCAGACCAGAGGCAACATCATCTCGATCTCTTTTCGACACACTGTGGTACTTGTATGTGTTTTTGATAACGTTTATTCGCCATTAAGCTTAATAGTTACGTCAATCGAAAGTCATCAAAAACAGCTCCGATTTTGTTGACTTTTAAAAATTTTTCTATTTTCGTTTTATTAAAAATAGAAAACATTTGGAGCGGGGACGAAATGATTTATGTTGTTTATACAAAATATCTACGATATTTATGTAATTTTCCACCATATTAACTGAAAACTCGCAAAAAAGGGTTTTCAAGATATTTTTTCATTTTATTATTGAAAATAATTGTGAATTACGTATTTATACTATGACCATAATTTTACTTTGCCAAACAGCGAACGACAGCCCTTCGTCTGGCGGCATTGGGTCGTGGTAGAATGATTGGAAACTTTGCGAAATTGATAGTTACATAAAATATCTTGAGCGCCACTAAATTTTTGTTTTCATGGAATCCAGAAATCCTTGAATTAAAGTATTATGAAATAATAGTCGAAAACCCCAATAATGTTTTATTTTTCAAAATGAGCAATAAAGATGACTATGTACAAAAATATACAGGCATATAATGACAAAAAATAAACGGTTTTACGGATTAAAACTAACTTTTCCGCATCTGTGGCCCTGAACAATGTTCTATCATAAAATTGTTACTTGTATACACTTCGAGGGATGTATCGTGCTAACAAACCGAAATTTGTCCAAAAATTTTGTATATCTGGATTTAGAGGACCCGCTGTACTCGTTCTAGTCAACTAAAAATCAATAAGGTACATCTGTGAGACACCTTGAACAATATTCAATCCTAAAATTGATCAATCGTATACTCTCTGGAGGCTGTATCGTGCTAACAAACTGAAAATTCTCCAAAAATGACGAAAATTTGGTACTTCAAGTACCATAGCACCCGTTGTACTGGCTTTACTGAGTTGAATATCAATAGGGTTCATCTTTGAGACGCTCTGAATAATATACAATCATAAAATTAGTCACTTGTATATACTCCGGAGGCTGTATCCTGCTAACAAACTGAAACTTCTTCAATAATGACAAAAATATCGTACTTAAAGTACTGTATCACTAGTTGTATTGGCTCCGGTGAGCTGAAAATCAATAGGGTTCATCAGTGAGAAGCCCTGAAAAATATTCAATCATAAAATTGGTGACTTGTTGAACTGCGCAGGCTGTATCGTGCTAACAAACTGAAATTTCTCAAAAAATTACAAAATGTCGTACTTCAAGTACCATAACAACCGTTGTACTGACTCTGGTGAACTGAAAATCAATAGGGATCATCTGTGACATGTCCTTAACAATATCCAATCATAAAATTGCTGACTTATCGCACTCCGGAGACTGTATCGTGCTAACAAGACATGTAAGGAAAAGTGGCCGACGACAATGACGACGACGACGACGACGACGACGACGACGACGACATACACACAGGATTTTTTTCTGAAAACCGTTTTTTCGTGTTGTTGTTGATGGAAAACGTGAAAAGAACTCAAAAAAAAATTTTAAAATTTCAACTTTTTTTGGGGTAAACCAATACTTTTCTCGCATATAGAAAGGTTGGGCGGAAAAGTAATAAATGTCGGATTGTGATTTCTGGAACTATATCCAGAATAATTATTCAATATTAAATATGAATGAAATCTGATCAGATTCAAAATGATAATAAAATCAAATATTACCTCTAGGTATTATCATTAGACACATAGTACACATATACAGTTATGCATGAAAATATATCATAGAATGATAAACAGCAAATACCTAATTATCTAAGGGTCTCTCAGATAATCTGCCCTCAGATCATTTTTCGATGATGGTAATTTTGCATGTAGATATCCAATGGTGAACAGTACTGTTACTGGTATGAACATTCAGATTCTGACAGCTAGACATCTAGGTGGTAGAACATAATAACGTAGGGTTGAGAGTACAATACTGAGTAAGGGTTGGAATGAGCCTCCCAAGGAGGTGAGCCTCTCCTTGGACACTGTGAAATAGGTAAAATGACAACCTATTCAAACACGTGTTAGGTGAACGAAAAAACTAGAATAGAATTACGAAAAACACATACCTCTTTACTCCAGAGGGAGAGAGATAGATAGATAGAGAGAGAGAGAGAGAGAGAGAGAGAGAGAGAGAGAGAGAGAAGTTCGTAAATGAGTTTGGGTGGATTGGGGGTTTTCTTGGTTGAAAATGTTCTTTTCTTGATGATGCCCTGGTATAGGATAGGTTTCCTCTTCAGGGCTATGTTGGGGGTGTGTTGGGTGGTTTGGTGTGCGCTGACCGAGAAATTTAGTTAGGGGTTTAAAAGTGTCTAGTAAAAATTTTTTAAAGGTGACTAGGAAAATTTTGCCTAAAAGTGTATAGGATTGAGAGTGATGAGATGGGCTTTTTGCTAGAAAGTAACTGGAGGGTTGTGTTGTATTGGGGCGTAGCGGGGGTTGATGTCTGGAAGCAGCGAAGCTCAAAAGTGTGTGGAGATGGTGTGACAAAAAGTGTCTAGGATGGGAGTTTAAATGTTGAAGACGAACCATGTATCGTTGCCGATACATGATATATGAGTTGAGCTGGCTAGGTGTGAGGAGTGTTGAATTATTTAATGTAAAAGGGTGTTGTTAACTGGATTTGAGAGAATTTGAAATGTCTCCGATATTAAGAAGAATTATAATGGAATATTAGAGATTTAAGACTTTTATTGATTTTGGGAATTTATGAAAGAAAAGTGTATAGGAGACATTTTTCAAAAGTGTATGGAATATAATGATTGTTGAGATTGATGAAAAGTTGCGGTGACGTGCCTTCGGTGGTTCGGGACTATTACGGTGGTCGGTGGTAAAATAATAATATTAAATCCAAAAATGCGAGTGCGTCGATCGTCGGTCCATTTGGCTAGTGAATAAATTCACAGAGTGTACAGGAAAACCGCAAAAACCTGCAACACCGACGTGGGTGGTATGGGGGCGGCAATAAAGTATAGGGTTAGTCCAAAGTGTTGAACAAATAATAGCTGGGAATGAGAGATTTTGAAATTTGTTAGAGATTTTTATTATGATGGTTTTGGGCTTGTAGAGAATTGTTGACCTAAAATAGTGTGAGAAATAGTGAATTTTTTAACGATTATCGTATGGAAATTGGGGGGCTGTCGAGGTAGTCGATGTATTCGTCGGGGAGGTCGTCGTATGCCGTGGCTAGCAGGCGTAACGGAGGAAATGGGAGCTTCCTCTGGGGGTACCTACCGAGGGGTCGTCTGTTGGCGACCCACGGTGTGAGAAGAGTGTTTTTGGCGATTTCACTGCCCGATTCGATAGTACGACTAACGTATCGGGCTTGTAAATTATTTAGGCGTGGTAGAAGGGGCTCTATGTCGATATTGACATATACTGTGTTGGTGGGGGAGTATGGAGCCTTGTATTGGCAGTATCTTAGGATTGACTGCTCACAAGTTCGGAGTCTTTTGGCAAAATGGTTGGGGAGTGTGCAATAGACGTTAGCTCTATAGTCGATTATTGGACGGATGTATGTTTTATACGTATGAAGTAGGGTGGTAGGGTGAGTGCGTCCGAAGCTGCTGCCGAGCGCCTTGAGAAGATTAACTCTCCGTCGGACTTTATTTAAAGTGTCCATTAGGTTGGGCGTCCAGTTGAGAGTGTAAGTGAATTTCACTCCCAAATAGACGACTTCCCTGCGGATTTCGAGTTGATCACCCCAGAGCACGAGGCGGAAGTTTGTAGGTAGAAGTCTTTCGCTCCTGGTATCAGGGTGTTGGAAAACGATGGCTTGGGTTTTTTGTGGGTTGAGAGTCACTTGCCATTTCCTGCACCAATTAGAAAATTGGGTCAGTAGATTTTGGGATCGATTGTTGAGAGAGCGATTATCTGTGGCGGAAATGATTAGTGCGGTATCGTCCGCATACAGTTGAATGTTGTCACGGGGATGTCGTGGAATTGGTGTGTCATACGTATAAATTATGTATAGTAGAGGAGCGAGTATCGAGCCTTGCGGAACGCCGGTTAGGGGTGTAAAAGAATCGGATATGCTATAACCAACTTTGACGCTGATCGATCGGTCGGTGAGATAGGAATATATTAATTTGACGATTTGGTTTGGCAGTCGGATGCTCAGTAGCTTTCTCACTAGTCCGTCATGCCAGACGATCGAAAGCCTTCTGAACGTCCATGAGGATGGCGCCAGAACAGCGTCGTTGGTTTAAAGCTCGGGTGACGATTGCTTGAAGGTTGGTGGTGGCGTTCTGACAAGAGTGGCCCGGCCTGAATCCGAATTGAAATGCCGGAATTATATTATTTTCAGTACAGAAGTCCCAGATTCGTTCTTTTAACAAGCGTTCAAAGACTTTACCTAGGACGCTGATTAATGAGATGGGCCTATATGATTCAGGGTTTGTGGGGTCTTTGCCGGGTTTGGGGATGAGAACTATGTTGGCTGATTTCCAACAACGAGGGAAGTAAGAAAATGCCAGGCAGGCGTTCAGCAGGGCGCAGAGCGGTGGAAAAATCTCTTCTGACAGGTTTTTTAGTGCCTGTCTCGAGATTCCGTCGTGCCCTGGGGCACTGTTTTTCCCCGCTCGGCACGCCAGCTGAACTCCTTCGATTGTGAAGGGTGTTAGAAGTGGAGAGTTCTCATTTAGCGGAATATGGACATGTGGGCTTCGTGTTATATTGCGGGTAAGGTGGTCTGTTTCGATGGTAAAGCCCCGAAGAAATCTTGGATTGTCAGGAGGTGAAAAGACAGTTTGTAGGTTATCTTTGAAGGCGGTGGCTTTGTCTTCGGATGTGTAGATCTTCTGTCCTTGCACTTCGAGATGTGATTCAACCTTTCTCTTGAGGCCGACGAGGCGGTTGAATTTTTGCCAAAACACAAGTCCTTGTCTGAAGTCCAGTCCGGCTGTTTCGGCCTTCCATTTTCTCTGCTTTTCAGCATAGATTTCTTGCCGAACCTGGGCGTTGAGACGGTTCCATTGTGTTTTGACGGCGGGGTCTCGAGTGCGGACTTATAACTTGTATAAATGAATAAAAGGGACAAATCCCCAAATCTTGTAGATATTGAGAAACTATGAGGTACGGCAGATCTCCTCGACGTCTCGTTGATCTTACAACCACAGGCCACCTACTCCTGTCAATTGCTTACTTCCACGATCCGGGAATCGTATGGCAATCTGTGTTACCAATATTCGAAAGATGAGAATGATCTCTCTCATTCACTCGAGGATAGAACATGTACGGAACAATAAATAAATATTGGAGCACGCCAGAGTTCACACTGAGCGAATAAGTAGTGTACGAAAAAGGAGCTAGAATACTTATTGGTATTGTGTTCGCTGCAACAGCTGATAACTGTCTACTGTCATTAACCTATACTTTAGCAAATGAAAACAAAGTATTACCATCATGAATTATGATCGAATGGCTCTAAAATTAAACATATTATCAATGGAGAACAAATACATATTAATACAATAACGTGAATAGGAAAATAACAATTAGGTAAGTACAATAATATTAATTTCAGTGACAATATTATACATGAACTATGAGTAGATAAATTCAACCTCACTGTAATGTAATTGTTCAGTCCAGGACTATGATACTAGTCAAATAGCATAGCATAGTTTTGATAGGAAATCTGAATTAATGAACGAACAGGTGATGGTGAAAATAAATATACAGTGTGTGAAAACTGATATCCAACTTTATTTCACCACTTCATCGATTACTCGAATAAATAATCATATTGATCACCGATGATGAAAATAAAATTCTTATTCTGCTATACAAGGCACCGTGTGAGAAAAAGGAAATGCTATAATACAAACAATTGTTATAAACAATCAAGTACCAGTGGAACAATGGGATAATCTGGAACTATGGAAAACTTTTCCGCCTCTGTGAGACGCCCTGAAAAAAAACCTATCATAAAATTGGTCACTTGTATATACTACGGAGACTGTATCGTCCTAACGAACCGAAATTTCTCCAAAAATTACCCAAAATGTCGTACGTAAAGTACTATATCACCTGTTGTACTGGTTCTGGTGAGCTGAAAATCAATAGGGTTCATCTGTGAGATGTCCTGAATAATATTCATTCATAAAATTGGTGACTTGTTGCACTCCGGAGGCTGTATCGTGCTAACAAAATGAAATTTCTTAAAAAATCACAAAAATGTCGTACTTCAAGTACAATATAGCACCCGTTGTATTGACTTTGTTGAACTGAAAATCAATAGGGTTCGTCTGTGAGATGTTCTGAACACTATTCAATTATAAAATTGGTGACTTGTTGCACTCCGGAGGCTGTATCGTGCTAACAAGACATGTTACGAAAAGTGGCTGAAGACAACAACAACCACACAGGATTTTTTTCTAAAAGCCGTTTTTTCGTATTGTTCTTGGTGAAAAACGTAAAAATAACTCAAAAGAAATCCAAAATTCCAACTTTTTTTGGGGTAAACCAATACATTTCTCGAATATCAGACAGGGTTGGGCGGAAAAGTAAAAAGAGAAGAGCTATATTAATTGTAGACAATTTTTTACTAATTTATGTACAAAAAAAAAAAGAATTTTAATTTTCGTCTAAACCATTTGTTTCGGAGAAATAATCTTCTCCAAATTATGGGTGGTTATTGTAGTCACTTCCACTGCAAACAATGCAGGCTGGTGAGCAAATGAAGACCACTTTTTATGCAGCCACACGCTGACCCGTGACCTGTTTTGTAAGAGCAAAATATGATTTTTAAAATGTTATGAGATGCTGCTGGTTACGTCATTGTGATAATTATCTTTTTACCAACCCCATTCTTCAGGAGATATTGAACTATTATTTTTCCATATTGGACTTGTAAGTAGACTCTCTTCATGTGTTATTTTGCTGCGACTTTTGTAGGAGGTGAGGAATTAAGTTGTACGCTTCTATTTTTTGAATATATGAAAAGTTTATATCGCAGTTCGATCAATTTTTTGGAAGTTTCAGCACCATACATTGTGAGAATACAATTAAATCCTTCATCAAAATGCTCTTCTTCACATTGATCTTCAACCATAAAAGTTTCAGCTGCTGCACGTGACTTATAATCCTTATTAAAAGTTTTGTAATATTAGAACTACATTTGAATTTAGTTAACTAAAAATAAATACAAAAAAACATTATTCCATCTTGTAGAATATTAGATATCCTACCAAAACTGCCAAATGGATGTCAGTAAAACTTTGCAATATGTACACGTCTCAAGTGACTCTAGAAAGAATAAAATTTCCATTTTATAAACAAAGTAATGAAATTTAAACTACAAAATGTTTTAAAATCATCTAAATTACTATGTCGTTTATTAGATTTATCCAACTTTTTCTATTTCCAATTGACACAAAGAAACATTCTTCAAAATAATTCTCAATTTATTGACTGATCTCACAATCTCCATGTAAGAGTATATTGAAGAATGTAGTAAAAATAAAGAAAATCATCATTTTTGGCGATTTTAATTTTAAAGATTTGCTATGGCCTATTCTTTCACCTCTTGATGGCAATAATCCTAGTGTCCCTTTTTATAACTTATTTTTTCAAACTAATCTGAAACAATTTATAAATGAGCCGACAAGGTTCCGACAAGGTAATGCGCCTTCAGTATTAGACCTTGTAATCTCTAATGAAGAGGAGCTGATTTCCGACATTTTCTATCTGCCACCAATTGGTATCTCAGATCATTCATACTAAAGTCCAGCTGGATATATCTAGTAATATCAGTGAAAAAATAAAAAAATCCTTCACTAAAACCGATTATCAAAAATTAAATAACTATTTTAATCAAAGAAATTGGCCGGTACTAGATGGTCACACCTGTGAGTTTGTGTGGGAAAATATAAAAGCTACTAGCGAAATTGGAACATTTCGGAGTGTGTGGTGAGTTGTTGGCATGGCTGAAAAATTTTTTATTAGGTCGAATTTTCCAAGTACAATATGAGGATAACTTAAGTAATTCCCGTGAAGTGCGCAGTGGGGTACCTCAAGGTTCCATTTTGGGTCCTATAATTTTCCTGGTATACGCTTCTGACTTAACTGCTGCGTTAAAATGTCTACCTGGATGAATTATTAAAATGGTGCAAGGAGAGGAGCATACCAGTAA
The DNA here is from genome assembly GCA_963921935.1 of Galeruca laticollis. Lineage (NCBI taxonomy): Eukaryota > Metazoa > Arthropoda > Insecta > Coleoptera > Chrysomelidae > Galeruca > Galeruca laticollis. Next base: position 86,340,755 of record OY998176.1, on the reverse strand, counting down.
ACTTTAACAAGTGTTGTGTTTTGCAGTGCGGTGACAACAATCCATGTGTCACATATTATCTTGAATCAGAGCCTATAAAATCTGTTCCGGAAGTCATTGATTTGTGTGTCATAATTAATACAGGTCTTGGTTGGTCCTCGCAGACTGCAAAAGCGGTTAACAGCTCAGCTCTGTACATGATATCTAAGGCATTTCCCAGAATGAGTCCAGGCTTGTTCTTGAGGCTATACAAAAGTTACGTCCGATCTCACTTAGAATTTGCTAAATTTGTCTTACTTAAACTATGAAACAAGACTAAGCAGGCTCGGGCTGACAACACTATCTGAGAGAAGAGAGAGGGGTGATATCATTACAACGTTTAGGATTCTAAGAGATGACTTTTGGGACACTTCTAACTTTTTTACATTAAATGAAGATAACAGGTTAAGAGGTCACAATTGTAAATTGAAAAAAGAATCTTTTAGATCTAGTGTTAGGCAAAACTTTCTAGTAAATAGAGTATTCGATAAAAGGAACAATTTAAGTAGTGACATCGTATCAGCTCCTTCTCTGAATAGCTTCAAGAATGGGCTGGACAGATGTTCTGATTTGGTGTTGTACTTGATTAGTGTTTTATAATTCTAAACTGCTACTATCTTTTTAAATCTCAATTTATTTTAAGCTAAGTTTGTAAAATTACTCCTGCTAACCTATTAGTACCTATGTAATTTGATTTTGTAATTGAACCGTATAAGCTTTGCTTTGGCTCGTAATCACTGTGTAATAATAATAATAAAAAATCATTTGGAAAGAAACGAAATTTATAAGGCTTGGCCCAATTTTTGGTATAAGGGTGAAAAAATTGGGATAAGTCATACATTTTTTCCTGCCAAGTTATTTTTAAGATCAGTTTAAAGTTGAATATTGATGTATAATAATGTATATTATATAAATATTTTATCTGAATAAATCTGAGTCAATAAATTGAGAATTATTTGGAAGAATGTTTCTTTGTAAGTATCAATTGAAAATAGAAAAGGTTAGATAAATTTAATAAGCGACATGGTATTTTCCGGGATTTTAGAAAAAATTGTGATTTAAATTTCATTACTTGTTTATGAAATGGAAACAATATTCTTTCTAGGGCCACTTGAGAAGTGTACATGGCGTAAAGTTTTACTGACATCCGTAGATGGCAGTTTTGTTAGGATTTTATTTAGTTTTGTAGTTTAAACTTTTAATTCGTTTTATTGTTCATTTAGTAATTCGTTTTCTCTACATGTGAAAAGAGTATACTCCTTAATCGAAAATATTTTTTTCTAAGACTAGACTAACTAGAAAGTATTTTCTTTACATGTATGAATATTGTTTAAGCCTACTAGATAAACTGTGGCCTGTCTTTTTTTCTAGCAACTTTGAAGTGTATTTTTCAGATTTTTGTACGAACATTTTAGTGGGACCTCCCCCACCCCTCTAAGCCAACCCAGTCCTCCCCCAGCGATTTCTAGTTTGCTAACATGAGATCTTTCTTTCCGTAAATTACAGACTGCCATCCAATAAACCCAGCGCCTTGTTTTTCTTTTATTCACATGAATCTACATCTTCTGCTAAAACTCAGTTATCGATATTCTAGCAAGCATCAATTTCATTAACTGCTGTATATCGATTTATTCCACAGAGCTGTAAATGAAGTCTCAAGCTCTATTTTTTAAAATAATAGCTTAATATTAGGTATTATTGAAAATTAATATGTAGCAGTTTTTGGTATTAACGGGCCATCTTTCTTTTGTGATTGCCTCGTCATCAATCATTGTCCATGATGAGTATTTTTATCTTTCACCATACTGTAACAATGACCATTAGATTTGTGATTTCCTTCATGAAATATGGCGTAAATTTGTTTTTGCAAATCGATATTTTCGTAGAAGAAATGGCTTTCATAAACCATTTTCTGCTTTTTGTTTGAGTTTTACTACCATTTGAGAACAAATTGAATGCAAGAACTATGAATGAGCGAACTGATGCTATAGTGATTTTTCGAATGAAATATGTTTCTTCAGTACACGTGGTGCATATTTTTTTACAGTTATATTTTTTCGACAAAAAGTTTTTAAGTGAAATATTAACAGTAATAACGTCTGACGATATTGACGATATTGGTAATGACAGATTCAATTGTACAAATATTTAAATAATCATATTTGTGCCATGACGCATGAAAAAATGACAAATTATCTAATTCTTCTACGTTATCACTAAATTCGTTATGTATAAACTGTAAAATTCTTGATGTACGGAAACCACTGATTATTTTTATACAATTGTACTAATGCTTGTAGTGGTCTATGCGGAGCTTGCTGAATATTTTGAAAATATTCTTTTAGAAGTATATATAAATGAAAAACAAAATTTGATTTATCTCTCGCATAAATTCTTTAGTCCTATAAACAAATTCATGATATAGCAATTATCTTGGTAGCTCTTGAAATAACGAGATATTTGGATGAATAGATACGGAGTGATTATATTTTGCAGTTTTAGAATGTCCACCCTTAGATAAATACGCAATATGATAAAAATAACCAGCAGTGATTGCTTCCTTATAGCAATCGTATCTGATATTCCAGAAACCAGTTCCATTTCCACTCCTTAATTCGACGACATGTTGTTCCCTTACGTTGAATGCCCTAATTGTTTGATTTCTATTGGTTAAGATTTTTCATAACATCAATGAGTACTAAAGTCCCTCATTAGGCATTGATTCTAAACATTTAATATATTTAAAACTGACACTTTACTAAATAGCACAATCATTAAACTTTCCATACCTGTTCCATATACTTGCTCATATCAGCTGCAACGACCAGGTAAGCAACAGCCAAAAAAGCCTTAAAGCTAAATAACTACTTTCGGAATAATTATTAGTACCACTAGAGATAAAAATAGATTTGCGAATAGTATTAATGGTAAATAAATCGTTTTAAAAATGTTGTATTTCATTTTCATAAAGGCATACCGTTATTTCACACGTGAGGAAATACACAAGTATTCAGAGTGTGCAAGTACCAGATGATTATCGAACTATAATGAGCTAATCCAGCAAAAACAATCACGTTACAGATATTCTTCAATACTTTAGAAAATACACTACATTAAAACGTTCCCTTTAGGGACGGAATAAAATGGATACGTGTCTGCAAATACAGATCAAACTTGTATAAAGAGAACTTTGATCCCAACACTCCTTTTAAAGAAGTGAATATTCGAAATTCACGCATACCTCCACCAGATAATGTTGACATTGAAAGGATTTTACTAAACGTGGTCAGAGGTCAGCTGAAAACATTGCGAATTTGAAAAGTCAAGTGCAGTATTGTAATGTTTTTCTTATTTATTTAAAACAGTTTATCCTGACGGGTGGGATAAGTTTATACACACAGTATGTCTACTCACCTAATTTATTTATTCACTAATTTATATTATATACACAGTATATGCACTTAGACTAATTTATATTATAGAAAATAAACAGTAGTGAAGTATTTACTTCACTATTGTTTATTTTCTTAGATCATTTACTTGTTCACTTGTTTATCTTACGAGATCACTTTATCAACTGACTCTTCCCTCTGGTTGTTATTCTTTATATAAGTGCCTCTTTTACTAGATAATTCTAGATTGCGGCTTACACAAAAACAATCTCCTCCCTGGAATTTTATAGATAAGACTGGCCCTAAAACAATGTTAAAATAAGAATAGTCACAAAAAATCCTAAACAGTTCTAGGAAATCCCTGCGCATCCGCCAAAATTTTAACTTTCATACATGGCTTAGACAGAGTCGGATTCAGGGACTACACCAGTATGCTATTTCATAACATTACCCCCTCATTAATAGGAAGTTCCTCCTGGAACTTCTGTGTAGCCGGAACTGGATGTTTAAATCGGCAACTGGACCCATATCTGCATTTTTCGGTCGTATAGAAATAACAGGGCAACCGTGTTCCACGGGTACCGATAACGAGGGGTATTAATATGTGTATCTTGGAAGATCACTTCTATCATGTTCCTGATGACTCGCCAATACAACTGGTTGCTCTCTATCCTGGGCATTGCTAGTGCTTCCACGTGGGATTCCAACACATGATCTCGAAGGCTTCGTAGCGCTTCACACACATCCCTTTTGGTGGATCGATATGGAAATTCATTTCTGGTTACCATGTAGAAGACGTACCGCGAATTGTGTTTGAGTCTCAGTGTCTTGCCAGGGTTTGGCATTTGATCTTCAAGTTTATCTAATTGTTCAAACTTCTTTCGAAAGACGGTTGCCAACCCTCGTTCGTGTTTGTTACTGGCGAAGATGTTATGTGCCAGTGAGTACTCTTCCGGGAGCGTGTACAAATCTTGTCGTTGTTCTGTAGTGACACCGCATCTAGCTTACCCGGTACCTCCGTATGCGCCAATAAATTCTTCGAAGGCTGGGTCAGACTCTTGTTGTAAATGGTTCACCCTTCCTCTTTGTCATGGTCTCCTTCGAATGGCGCTAGTCGGTTTTGGTGGACTATTCTCGGTTTTCCATTGGGGATCTTGCTTATACGATAGATGATGTCGTTGATCCTCTTCTGGATTAAGTATGGACCTTCCCATGGTTTCTGTAATTTTGGAGAAAATCCTTTTCTTCTTGTCGGGTTGTGTAACCATACTTTGTCCCCTTCTTTGAAACTTCCTTATGTGGCATGCGAATCATACCAATTTTTCATTATGTCGCTGGTAACTTGAAGATTCGTTCGAGCCAATTCGTACACATTGTCCATCCTTCTTCTCAATTGGGTCACGTAATCTTCTCCTGCTAAATCTTTGCCAGGCCGACAGCCAAACTCCAGGTCACAAGGGAGTCTCATTTGGCGACCAAACACGACTTTTGTAGGTGTTTCACCCGTGGACTCATTTATGACCGATCGATAAGCCAACGAAAATAGGGAAAGATACTGGTCCTAATCTCCCTGGTGACTGGAAACTACTTTGGACAGGTATTTTGCAATGGTCTCTTTCGACCATTCCATCTGATTGTGGATGCAACGCTGTTGTCCTGGTCTTCTTCATTCCCAGCTTGTCACAAATTTCCTGGAATACTGTTGTTGAGCTGGTGATAGTCCACGTAGAATCTCGTAGATCATCCTTTTTCTTGACGAGCACTATTGAAGACACCCATGGACTGGTGGATGGTTCTATTACTTTTTCCTCTGCCATCTCTCGAATTATTCTTTCAGCTTCCTATCTCTTCGCTCGTGGTAGTCTTCGCGCGGATTGCCTAATTGGCTTGGTATTGCCAGTATCGATTTTGTGTTTGACGGCTGATGTTCTACCAGTCTTCCCTCCTTTTGGTACAAATAGGTCTCGATACTGCAAGAGAAATCATCTCATTTTCCTTTTCTCAGCTTGATTTAGGGATTTAAGGATTGACCAGCTACTGATACATCTATTCGAATCTGGCATTGGACTTGTCAGTTGCCGTTATTTGGCGAAATATAGACGTCACTGGTACGCAGGATTCAATCTCGGTTTCCTTCTTGATAGTAACTGGGTAATCCTTTACGTTTATCAATCGTACTGGGATCTCCTTCGCAGGCGCAACCAATCCTTTTCCAATTAAGACTACTTTGCCAACCTCTTCGTCGTTGTTCATTTGCTCCATCATAACCGGTATACCTTCGTCCGTGATTTCCTGTGGCCGTGCTACTATCATGGTTTCGCTCCGTGCAGGTAGAACGGTATCTTCCTGTACATATGCCAACACCGCGCTGCTTTCATATGGATGAAAGAATACTTCCTCAGAACCCACTTTAATTGTTCTGTTTCTGAAGTTTAATTGGAAACCATGTAGATTCATTACGTCTATTCTCAGAATCACGTCTTCTTCAATGTCAGCTACTACGTCCAATTAAGGACGAGAACGGTACCCTTCGTATGATTTTGGGAACGATGCATGAGAATATTATTTTTTGGGATGTATTCGCAAATAGAGCATTTACAGGCTTGCGTATAAGTGACGTTGCGAACGATGTCAACAATAGCGCCCCGGTTCGAGATTCAGGGCGGACGAAACTGAATCACCTATCACCATATCTGCAAGAAATGAATCACCGGTAGCGACAGTGATTTTGTTACTGATATATCGTACAACACAAGCCAAACGTTGAAAAGTGTCAACTTTTAGTTTTTAGAACTGAATATCTTTTTAATAAATACATGGAAAATTATCATTGATGTTACAAATGGAAGATCATATATAAACTATATTGCAAATGTATGCATAATTTGCCCGTAGATTATATACTTTCTAAGTAAATAAAAAAATAGAATTGCGGGCGAGTAAAAGGACGAAATTTTCTGTATAAGAGTATCTGCATTCAATCGCATCATGACAGAGTGACAAAAAGGAGTAGAGGGTAAAGTCGAGACGTAATATGGCTCGAGTGATGAGCGGTCACTCTTGATTGATGGTTCAACTTGTAACTCCACCAAAATTTATGATTCCTGATGTGTATTTTGTTCTCTTGTGAAGAAAGTTATTTACTTTGCTCACTATTTTCTGTTGATAATAATGAATTTCACTCACGATTGTGAAAAAAACTATTGTTGTGGAAAGCGGGTGTAGTATCACATCCAGTAAATGCCTGAATAAGTAAAATAGGATCTTTTTCAATACTTACATATTTCATTAACATTATTATTGTTGAATAAACTTGTAAAACATTATTTTTAGTGGTTTTGAGAAAAACATTTCTTTATCATCAGGAGCTAAAGCCATCAATAGTACAAAGACATCAATGACCTCGGCTACAGCAACTGCATGAAGGAAGGAACAATCTATAGCTGACTGCATAATTAAACGATCAGCATCACTTTCTGCTTGACTCCCCTCAACATTATTTTCCGACAGATTTCTGCATAGAAGAATAATAAATCTATTTTTATTTTTGCTGCTTCCTAGAAATTTCCCTTTAGTTGTATTTAAAGGCATGTCTTGACTTCCGAAGATTTTATGTATTCATGTAACATTGTCAGCGCTTCCTCACATGGAATTCCATTTGCAATGGTAAACACGTTGTTTGAGGGTGTTAATCATTGTGAAAATTGTAAAATGCACAAAAGAAAATGAGTCATTGTAAACAAATTAATGACGGTCTAACCATGCATGACTGTATGTATTTATAGGTATTGTATTTTAGATGACAGTTTCTTTTGGATAATAATTTACATATTGAACTTTACTCGTATTAAAACAAAACTTGTCATCATACAGAGACCCATACTCAATGAATGACTATATAAAAACGCTTCTAATTCTATTTCCTTAATCACAGCCCCATTTTTTAACCTTCGTTATTGATTTCTTCGGACCTAATCTCTTGCTACCAAAGAACTTTCAATCCAGCTTTCAGATAAAGTATCTAATATTTCACAGCGTTAATGGCGTTTTCTAAATGAAATTAACATATCGTCATCGGAGAGCTTTCGCCCGATGATTTTCAGAAAAGCCTTTCAAACCGGCCATTCATCTCAGCCGGGGCATACGAGTCCGGAGCCCCCGGGTCCCAGAGCCCGGCATCGCAGCCCGGCCATTAGATGCTATCGTTAGTCCCTGCGTAATGGAGCGTACTTTGAGTGATGCGAGTAGCTCTGAATTCGGTCAGTCGCCGCTCCTCACCCCTTTCGTGCGACTACCAAAAGAACCGAAAGATCAGGTGTGGGATAAAAAGTTTTCAGAAGTAGGATTAATTTTTGCAAGTATACTTTAAACGCGTTACAAAGCATACACTCGTCACATTTTTTTTGTATACCATTTTATGTTAAAAAATAAAGAATATCTCAAGATTTGTATAAGGTACATACAAAAAGCTATATATAATATCGTTCTTCTAATATTGATATTTGCTTTGATATTATATTAAAACAGGTCTAAGAATAATACACAATGACAAGAGATTTATCAATGGGAATATTCCTAAATACAGTATCCGCCAAAATAAACAGTACCGAAAATAAAAATAAAAATTAATTTTCAATTTCTGTAATGTAAGGGTTCCAAATGTTCACCATTTCAACGCAAACAAGCTTCATATCGATTTTGTAAGTCAATAAACATATTTATAAAAAGTGGTTGATGTAACTGCCGAAAAATATTTTGTATTCTTTCCCGTAGTTCGGCAATATTCGCCGGCGGATTTTCCGAGTGAAATATTTTGTCCTTCATTATGCCCCAAATGTATGCGTCAGGTGGCGTCAGATCAGGTGAATGAGAAGGATATTCGAAGTCTGTTCCCCGAGAAATTATTCTATTATCGAAATGCTGACGGAGTAAGTCTAAGGTGCGCACAGCTGTATGGCTCGTTGCACCATCTTGTTGGAACCATTGTGTGCGAAACTGTAGATTTCGTGCACGGCAAAAGTTATTTAGATCTCTCACAAAAGGTATAATAATTTTCTCTCTATAACGCTCTTGGTTGACAGTAAGTGGATTCTGATTATCATCTTCAACGAAATAAGGACCAATCATTCCATGACCAGATACCGCGCACCAAACGGTAACTCGAAGACTGTGGAGTGGTTTCTCTACAATGACATCAGGACGTTCAAATCCAAGGAATCTGGTTGTTTGTCGATTAATATAGCCGCTAAGATGAACGTGACTCTCGTCTGAAAACCATATGTTTTTCAGAAATTCGGGATCTTCGTAAATTAAACTCAACATGCGACCACAGTAAATTTCTCTTGCACGTTTGTCCGCAGCATTTAGTCGTTGTCCAACTTGAATACGGTATGGATAACCACCAATTGATTTGAACATGCGACGTAAAGACGTTTCACTAATGTTGAGTTTACATGCAGTTCTTACAAGACTTCCTTGAGGTGATTGCACAACTTGGTTAAAAACACGTTCTTCATTTTCGTTAGTGCATATTGTTTTTCGACGACCTGAAGAACCTTTACGTTGACACAATACACTACCAGTGCGACGAAATTTTTCAACAACAGCTAACATCACACTTTTACTAGGAGCTGCTTTATTGAATTTTTGTTGATATATTATTGACACCTGTTCTAAGCTTGGACCATCATTACGACCTTTTCCGTATGAACGAAAATAATGCTCTACCAAAAAAACTTTTTCTTCCGTTGTTAGATTCATTTTTAAATCAAATTTAACTGCAGCGTACTATTAATATATCAACTAATGACAATTAAGTCAAATATGACAAATCCATATTATATAAACAACTCCACGGCACTCTCTGTTTCGGTACTGTTTATTTTGGCGGATACCGTAAGTAGCTTTTTAACGTCAAAGCCAGCACTATCCTTATATTTCGTATGTAACACCACTTAACAGAGCTGCTAGTTGTAAATTGTTTTTAATGAGGAACTAGAAACTATAATAGACGATAGTTTGGTGTTTTAAGAATTAGCAGCTGGCAGATACATTATTTTTGCGTACTTCATCATTAGGGGAGGGTGGGGACACATTGGACAGGGGGAGACTCAGGACACAGTCTAATTGCGCGCTCTTTTTATAGGAAACTGACAAACTCTCGTCAGTACGCTCCAGGGACTGCTTGAGTGTGGCACGTGTCTATTTAAGAAATAAAGTTAAGAGTTTCCAGTGATATTTAGAGAAAAAGAAATTATGCGTTTCGGATCTTATATTATCAAGATAATTGGTAAGTAAACTAATACATGTATAGTGATCAATTTGTTCAATTGCTACACCATCAAGACATGAGGCATTAGTAATTGAGGTTATGTACATATGAAGTGAAAATATAAGATACTTGCTTGAAAATATTGGGTTGACTATTTTGAGGTACCATAGAGAGATATTGGACAGTAACTATAGGGACACATTGGACTGTCCAGTGTCTCCCCACAGCTAAGTATCATGTTAATTTCTGCTTATATCTGCTGTAAATAAAATTCAGTAATTAAGTATTCTATTATTTTTAATTGAACAATGCCCAGAACGTACAAAAAAAGCACCTCACGGGAATTCTTACCAGACAAAATGAAACAAGCTGTGATAGATGTAATGGAAAATAATATGTCTTACCGAGAGAGTGCTGAAAGGCATGGAGTTAAAAAATCGAGTGTCTACAATTACGTCAAAGTAGCATTAGAAAATAAGGGATTGAATAATGTAGAGTTTTCACCAAACTTTAGGAAGTCTCAAATATTTAGTAGCCAAATGGAAAATGCTCTGGAAGAATACTTATTAAAATGTTTTATGTTTTATGGACTAACACCAAATGCAACAAGGCGCTTAGCATATGAATATGCATTACAGAATTCAGTAAATATGCCCGATCCATGGAAGAAAAATAAGTTAGCTGGCAAAGACTGATTTTGGGCGTTTCTGAAACGGCATCTCAAACCTTCAGTAACAAAGCCTGAAGCCACTAGTTTGGCAAGAGTGACCAGTTTTAATCCCACCAACGTAGGCATATTTCAGGAAAAACTGGGTGAAGTCATTGGTCGATATTCATTTGATCCCCGACAAATTTTTAACTTAGACGAGGTAATATTCTGCTATGTCTTAAATTAATATTTTAACGAACATATTTTATTTGTTTTTAGACGGGAGTTACAACTGTACAAAAAGTCCCAAAAATAGTAGGCAAAAAATGAGAACATCAAATTGGCCAGGCAACATCTCGTGAAAGAGGAGAACTTGTAACCCAAGTGGGCGTAATTTGTGCTGCAGAATCTGCATTACCACCAATATGGATCTTTCCTAGCCACCGATTTGATGAAAAACGGATGATGCATGGTGTTTCTGATTGCGGAGCCCTCGGATTAGTACATCCAAGTGGTTGGATGACCTCAGAGAATTTTTTAGAGGCACTAAAACATGTCGCAAAACATACAAAATGTTCGCCTGATAGTAAAATTCTATTAATTATGGATAATCATGATTCGCATTTATCTTTACCTGCAATAGAATACTGCCGATCTAATGGGATTGTAGTGTTAACGCTGCCACCTCATACCTCAAACAAACTCCAGCCCCTAGACAGAACGGTGTTTGGTCCATTTAAAACCTTCTTCAATCAAGGCGTAACTTCTTGGTTACTTACGCATCCTGGACAAACAGCATCGATATACGATCTACCTGTCATTTGCCTACAGGCTTGCGATAGTGCCGCGACACCTACAAACATCAAAGCAGGGTTTAGATGCACAGGTATCGTGCCATTTGACAAATCTATTTTAAAAGAGAAAGACTTTTTGTCGTGTTATGTGTCAGATAGACCTTTTGAGCCTAGTGAACAGTTAGAAGAGAATGAAGCTTCTACATCAAAATCTAATGATTCAAGCAAAAATTTGGAAGTGAACATGCCAGTAACTTCTGGAAATCAAGTATTTGTATCCCCTGAAATTATCCGCCCATTCCCCAAAGCCCCACCAAGGAAAAGTATCCGCGCACCAAGAAACAAAGGAAAATGCAGAATAGCAACTGACACACCAGAAAAAACAGAACTTGAGGAAAGACATATTAAGAAGATACCGAAAAAGGAGAAGATGAAATCTGTAAAACGCAAGATAGGCCAAGATGAAGACACCGATGAAAAGGACAAAATTTCTTTTCATCACAATTCATCTGAAGATGAGCTAGTGTTTGATACCGATGAAGATATTCCAAATTTAAAAGATGTTCCTGAAGATTACTATCTTATAGTCAAGGTGCACGGAAAAGCTAGCATTCGAAATTACGCGACCAAAGTTCTTAGCAAGTTTCATAATGGCTATGAAGTAAATTTTTTAAAACGCAAATAGATTCACTCTACATGAGAACGATCAAGCATTTGTGCCATTTGCAGATGTTCTATTTAAGCTTCCTCGTCCTATTATCGAAACAAGAGAAAGATTTAAGGATATGCTGTATTTCAACTTCGATATTAGTGCATTTGGTTTACATTAATCGCGTTTTCATGTTCCTTTAAGTTGCATGTTTTCCATTTTTTGTATTAAAATTCTAAAATAAATCACATTTACTTAGTTCTGATGATTTTTGATTCAATATAAAAATATAAACCTTGTCCATAGTCTCCCCGTCGCTTGTCCAATGTCTCCCTTCGGACGGGGAGAGTTTGGACAACCGTAAAGGTTATTATTAATTGAGTTTTTGAGAAAACCATACACATTAAGATTAATGTAAAATTGTTTTTATCTTGCCGAAAGTCGCCGCTAACAACGGCATATATCATATTTTCAAAAATTACTTACCCCAAGATAAGAAATGAACTAATGTAAAAATTGTCCAAAGTGTCCCCTCCCTCCCCTAGTGTTTATACAAAATAAAAAGGTTTAGCCTGTATGTGACTGTATGTCATACATAAGGGTTTGAAAATATTTGTCTGACTTTTCAGCAATCTACGAGGGGTATTTTTAGTTCTGGAAAAAGACAGCACATGCTTTTTCGATAGCTCATTGTAAAAATCGACACTTGAGAAGAACTGATTAAATCGAGCTATCAAAGAATATGGCAGCTGAGGCTTAAACTCTGCACCAATAACGATTTCGACATCGCTTCAAACAAGATTTAAAAAAAAATAATTTCTTAATTGTATGCACAAAAGCTGGATACTTCAAAGCTATTCAACAGAAGCCCTATGGTATCAGATAGAAACAGATAAAAATGACAGAAGCTATAAGGCCAAATCAATAAAATATTGAGCCACCTAAGGCTGCATTGAAATGTCTAGAAGATTGAGGTTATAATTACTCAAGAGCTCAAGAGCAATTATGACGTCTATGGAACTCCTAGGTTTTAAATAACAACTATAGCAACTTTTTTGGAAATATATGTATCTAATTGTCTTTTTTTATTACGATTAATAGGACATACATTTTATAAAATCTAATCTATTTATTTTGAGCTGACTGAAACTTTTGAATAAAATTTCCTACTGATTTCAATTTCATTTTTACTTATTTATCTTTTATTTTTAGTCGGATATGTAAACTTCGTATTTTTACTTCATCATATGTAATATACAGTGCCCGTCTAAAGTCTCCCCCCTATCTATTTCGTGAACCGTAGAACTTAAACCAATAATAGTTTGGGTGCCTGAAGTTGGTTACAAATGTAAGTAATTTTAAATGGACACCATCATGATCAACCTATTTCTACTTATTTGTGAATTTCAACCCAGTGGCTTATTTAAAAAAGATGATCGTGTTCATTAGTCGCTTGGATATTTCTTACAAAAACTCTCAATTTTGACAGTAGTACGATGCTAATGTCAAAAATGAACCGATTAATAGACCAATGACACGCGAAATATCCAAGCGACCAATGAACACGTTCATCTTTTCTAAATTAGCAACTGGGTTGAAATTCACAAATAAGTAGAAATAGTTTGATCGTGATGGGGTCGTTGAACAAGAGTTGGATCGAGCATTCAAATGAGGTATTACTTGCCATATGATCCCATTTAAAATAATCTTACAAAATGGCGGCAGTCCACGGCAGTGGTGACGTCACGAAATACTATCAAAACATTGCATTTGTACCCTATTTCACGCACCCAAACAATTATTGACTCAAGTTCTATGGTTCATGAAATAGATAGGGGGGGGGGGGGACTTTAGACGGGCACTATATGTATACATATAAGGGAAATAATGTAATGCAGTGATTTTGACGTTTAGAGATTCGAGTGGATCTACACGTTTTCGTCTAAGAGTCCAAAAACCAATTTTAAAAAAATTTCGGTCGCTTGGTCGGTCTGTTAATAGTCCAGGAGATAGAGCAATCGAAATGGATGTTGTTTGATGACGCAAAAAATTTCATGCAAACAGTTGCCGAATATTGTGTACAACAATAATCTATGTTTTCCTACTCCAAAAAGTGCTTGCTAAATGCTGTAGAACAACAAATGTACCGAAATATCGAAAAATCACCCATTTTTCGATACATTTGTGTCTAAAACTTTGAGACAAAGCCTTGAACCAAAAAATTTACTGTTTCTTTTTTTTATTTGACGATTTCCTATGATGTTATGAAAATCGCGAATCGAAAAACTCTAATTTTCCATGAATAATATGCGAAAATTCGTAAAAAATCATATGTAAACTAAGAGAAATTTTTTCGGTAAGTGATAATTGATAAATATTTATCAAATTTTCAGAAAAGATAGTTAAACATACAAATACGCACAAAAATTTTTGTAACTATCGATCGCGTAGTTTTTCACTGCCACAATTATTAATTAACAAATTATAAAAAAATTGATCGCGCGTACCTTGTTTAAACAACGGTGAAAAAGGAGCACACAATTTTTAACAGTTACTTAGTGTCATAACAAACAATAATCAATTATAAAAATATCCATTTTACATTTTAATAATTTTTTACAATTTTTTAAAATTTTGTCAAATTTTTTCCATTATAAATAATTTCTCGTTTACAGCATCGGTTCGATGTAATTTAAAAATTGTTTCCCATCCGAATACTGCTTTGCAGGTACTTTCATTTTAGCCCAAAACGACGAAATTTGACCGTTTAGATCCGGAGATAGAGGCCCACAAAGTTAATAATAATTTATGGCTTACTTAACCGTCAAATTAAAAAAATACTCTCTTATAGCTGATTGCAAATACTTTCTATATCCGTCTTGTGCATTTTCGACAGATGAAAGCCTAATGAAAGAAAAATCGATAAAAATACCGTAATCACAGGAGTTCGTCGGCCGAGTGGCGTGGGAGCAGGAGTGGGGATTGCGGAGAGCAGCTGTGCAGTCGCGCGGCTCGAGTGTTTCAAAATGCGAACGCGCGGTGAAATATAAGTTATCTCGGCAACGGTAGCACTTATCGAGACGATTTTTTTTTAATTTGATGTCGTGAAATGAGAGGAATCAGAATATGCCATCAAAAAACAATATTACAAAGAAATTTTGCACGAATTTCAAGATCAAAAAAGTATATTATTTTCATTTGCATAATATGATAAACAAAGACCATTTAAGAAAGAAAATATACTTTTTATCAATATTTATTATTGAAACGTTTAATTATTTGCATGATTTGATGAACATTAAGCACCAAAATAATTTTTCAATCATACAACTATTTTTTTGATGCAAATGAAAATAGCATACTTTTTTGATCTTGAAATTCGTGCAAAATTTCTTTGTAATATTGTTTTTTGATGGCATATTCTGATTCCTCTCATTTCGCTACATCGAATTAAAAAAAAATCGTCTCGATCAGTGCTACCGTTCCCGAGATAACTCATGTTTTACCGCGCATTCGCATTTTGAAACACCCGGGCCGCGCGACAGCACAGCTGCTCTCCGCCATCCCCACTCATGCTCCCACGCCGCTCGGCCGACGAACTCCTCTGTCGAAAATGCACAATACGAATATAGGAAGTATTTAAAACCAGCTAGAAGAGAGTATTTTTTTAATTTCGATTTACGTAAGCCATAAATTATTATTAACTTTGTGGGCCTCTATCTCCGGATCTACATGGTCAAATTTCGTCGTTTTGGGCTAAAATGAAAGTGTTTGCAAAGCAGTATTCAGATGGGAAACAATTTTTAAATTACATCGAGCCGATGCTGTAAACGAGAAATTATTTTTAATGGAAAATATGGGATATAGTGTCCATTTTTTAGCCCATGAATAGTAAATTGTAGATAATACTTCGTACAATAAAAGAATAAACCATTCATGTACAAAGCATCAATTTTGGACAAAATGCGAATATAGGTCTCGCAAGGAAATACAATAATATTTTGCTTCGAACTATTTATAAACAAAAAATGTTCATCTCTGCTGGTACAAATATTAGATGAATATGAGTCTATAACGTCGTGTACCTCATGTATATTTGTACGAAGACGAACGGGAATTATTTTTTGTCGGCAGTTAATAGATGTTTCTTCTAATGTTGGCTATATTAGTTGTAGTAATAATTTTTTGTAAAAACTTGTAGCAAGTACTCTTCGGATAATTTTGGAAGGTTTCTCCGATATATGCTTGCGTCTGCACAAATTAGTAATTAACTTTCTAGTAAGCTCTTGTTCATTTGCTATATTATTGTGTAGTAAATCGCTTTTAGATATTGTTAGATCGGAAGTAGAACCTGCGGTGAACAACAGTTCTCCACAAGGAACAACTCGTTATCACGTGTGCTTTTCACTACCGAAATTGACATTATAAAATTACACAAACACCTTTCTGATTCAACGATAAATGAAGAAATAATGCAAATAGCAAATTTATTTGTTATCTATACTCCCAATAACGGAAGTGATTATGTAAATAGTTCAAGTAGGAACACTTTTAGTGTCGAAAATTCATAGTGGATTATCAGGCTATTTCGATTAAACAGGTAAAGAAAGGTTCTTGGTGTCGAAATTACGCCCACCGTAAAAAAGGATAACAGTTGAAGAAATCCAGTGGAAAATTATAATTCGATAATATTTCTACAGCAACTTTTCTTTCATTCGCAATTTGAAAAATCAGGCTATAAATTCACAGTCGTCTCGACTGGATATATACAAGCTTCACGTGTAACCATAAACGTTTAAAAACTCGGAAACTACCATCAGCCTGAACTAACCACTGCATTCCCAATTCACCAATTCCCAATGAACATAGAAAAGTCCGTTTTACTGGGCGGACTGGACTGATTTCCCTTTTTTATAAACATTCAGCACAAATAAAGTATAATAGTGAATTTTTGAAGGAGTATACAATAATATACTTCTTCTATACGAGCAGAGTATTATACTTTATATACAACTAGTGTATAAAATAATCGTTGGAGAATCTCCTTAGTTAGCAATTAAAACCAGTGTAGTGCTAGAATAGGTGAAAAGACAATTTCTTTTGTTCGAAAACCTGTTCGTTCCTATGATTAGTTGAAGGGAGAACTTTATTAAAAGTTTATCACTGAGAAACAGCAATAGAAGATGCCTGTTACGTTAATTTATATTTATCGTTATTAACTGTAGGAAGAATGTTTCTCCAATCAAGTATATCTTAAAAAATTTAATTGCTGATCTACCCTCGTACTCTCTCTCTCTTTCTCTGGCGGCGTTGGTCTTTGCTCATTGTTGCACTGCTTTGACTACTGCCTGCTGCTTTTGCATGTATGTTAGCTTGGGTTATGGGATGGTGGGTAAATTCAGCTATCGGGTGTCTGCTTCCACGTTAGCACCGCTGGTAATGGGAATAACAGGATCATTTTTGGTGCTGTTATTCTTTGACTAAATGACATCCCAACGGTCTTTCGACTTAATCCTAAGGTGTGCGTATCCGTGCCGAGGGGATGCATGACAGTCAGCCTATCATCTGTCCCTAACGGAACCTTCGCGATACTAGGCGCCCTTCTGTCGTAAGTCGGCCTTGTCATGGTAATGCAGGGCTCTGCCGTGATGGACCTATTTTCCCTAGCTACTCGTGGGACTTTTATGGAAGAAGTAACTAAAACAAACATAAAAACTACAGAGGAGATGGAAGTCCACCTATCGACTCCAACTGACCTCCCTGTAACATCTGATCAGGAACAAGACCTACTCAGGTCTCCAACTCCTGAAAATTAACCTAGGAAACTAGGTGGTGCAGCCAGGAAACGACTTAGTTGTCTCCTCAAGAGTGTGGTTCCTTACAAATCCGCCTTGCATCAAATTCTAGAGCAGCGGAAGCGGGATCAACCGCAAGAGAGGAAACATTCTCCCTCTGTGGCTGGTACCAGCAAGCGCTTACGCTCTAACGATGACTCACCCGAACAAGATGCAAAGAAACCCTGCTCGGCTGAATCAATGGTAACGTCAGGTGAAACTGACTTACAAAAGGCCTCTTATGGGCAGTCTGTATCCGGCAACAAGGTGGAAATTTTACATCTTGAACATCCGACAGCCTCCATCATGACCAAACAAATGGAATCCCTTCAGTATGCCATTATGGCCGCTGTAGAGGATATACCTGAAGGTGGTGAAAATGAACCACGGTCTGTTCACCTTGGAGTGGACTGTCCTACACAAGGAAATTACAGGCCCTGGTCAAACATGGACTTTCGCCATTGACGATCGATCCATGGCCACGTTGGAGAGGATTGGATTCAAACCATACCTGGGCTTTGGACAGGTTGTATTCCGGCCTAAAGCCCGGCCCTCCCAACTAGCATCAAAACCAGGTCCCTCGAAGAGATCCGAGAAAGGCAGTGGCCTGGGGCCGAGTGGAAAACCTCCTGTGGCAGTAAGGAGGACCTACCCTCCTCACAAGAGCAGGGGGACTGTACCGCCGGCACGTAGCCGGGGCACCAGCCATTCCAAAGGGAGAGCTGGTGTAGTGATCCCTAAAGGACAGTAACGGCAAAAGGACATTAGCTTAGAAATAAGATTTAAATTTAGGTTAATATTAATTATAGTATTTAGCGAGCATTGATCTGAGATGGGCAATGTCAGTCACGTTCTTGTTAATGTATAAACAAAAACGTACAACTTATAGACGGAGGTCAGGGATGTAGTAAAACATAACTACACTTCCTATAAAATGAGAGTGAAGGAACCAGGGAATTATTATTGTTATTAATACTTTGACTAAGTCGATTGATATTTATAATTGTGTATTTTAACGTATTAAAACTCGATCCAGTGATTTTATAAATGTGATGTTGTTTATTCTATTCCCGAATACAGGTTACTAGGTAAGTGGTTTCCTCAATGATAATATGCATTTACGGTAAACGTCGAGTATACGAGGGACACTTACTAAGTAACCACTACATGGCGATCCTGCGAAACAAATGGTAAAATTAATTGTATAATGGTTATCGCCACTACATGGCGATCCTACAAACTAAATGGTAATGATTGGTAATATGGAAACAAACGGTTATTGTAAATAGTAAAATGGCAATGGTAATGGTAAAAATTAATGGTATAATGGTAACAAATGGTTATGGTAAATTATCCTGTAAGTAAATGGTAAAATTTTATTCTGCGAACGAAAAATTATGGTACAATTGATGTTATAAGAGTAGAACTATATGGTTTTCTATTTAAATTTGGGACCTTGGAGGAGAGAAACAATGGGAGGATCATCAACCCAACAGGAGGCAAAAGAAACAGGAATTGTCAACAACACTTTCATGGTACAGCAAGATAATGTTGCGATGCACATAATGGTATTATTATACATTATAACTATAGCTTTCATCTTAAAATTTGTTTGGTCATTATGGAAAACGCACAGAAGAGCGTTGAAAAGGGATATCAACCGAAGCAATGCAGTAAAGCAGGCAACAGGAACTCTCACCGTGTAAAAATAATTGTAAGTACATACGCATTCTATTCTTATGAACGAATTTTTTTGTTAATTGTCAATAACGTGGGAAGATTTTGAAGATAAGTTACGATTAATTGTGGAAGAAGTTATTAAACAGGGAAAAAGGGTTTTGAAGAAAGAAACTCCTAAAAATCCTGATATACATATAGAAGTAATTAATAGCATAGTAGGTCTTTATAATAATTTTGCTAAGTTAATAGCCAAAAATTGGAAAAATTTAAGTTTAGTACAACAGGAGACTTGTAAAAATTATTCAAGTAGAATTAGGGATAAAGCTAATAGGGCATTTCAAGCGTTAAATTGTATTATCGACATACCTACCTCTATATTTGAGGAAATTGACACTGTTGTATTACAAGCAATACGCAAACAGTTGAAAATGGCGACAAGCATGAACGATTTTTTTAATTTTGCGAGTAAAGTTTTACCGAACGAGTTTAACGGCGAAGCAAGCAAATTACAGTCATTCTTAGACTCATTAGATTTGCTATAAAATAAACGCGACTGGTAATGAGGAAAATGCTATTCTACTAATAAAAACGAGACTAACAGGAAAAGCTAGAAGTTTAATCACGACATCAAGAATAAACTTGAAACAGGGATAAGAGGCGAAGCTTGGTAAAATAAGACAAAATGGAAAGGATGTGACACAGTATGCAACAGAAATAGAGAAACTAGCGGAAAGATTACAGGCAGCATACATTTCGGAAGGGATGATTGAACGGCTAGCCGAAAAATATACGAAGGAAGCAACGATTAAGGCAGTAACTATGAATGCCGCAACGGATGCAACCAAAACAATAATTGCAGCGGGAAGTTTTGAAACTACACAAGAGGTACTATCAAAATTGGTTTCAGTAGAAGGTATAGTAGGACAACAACAAGTCTTACATATGAAAGATAACAGGAATTTCTTCAGGAAGTCAAACTTTAACTTTAGGAATAATCACCGGAGAGGAAACAACAGAAGATTTTATAACAGTAATCATTCAGGAGGAACATTTCGACAGTATAATCAAGGAAACAACTACGGCAGATACGAAAATTTTAATAAATATAGGAAAAACAATAATAATGGAAATTACAATAATCAAGCTAAAAATAACGTAAGAATATGTGAAATAGAAAATTAAGAAGCAAGAGAGAATCAGAAACAATTGGGGTTTTAAATAAAAAATTAAGCAACGAAAGCAAGATTTCAGGAACATATTCAGCATATTATTTAGATTTATCACTTTCTAACTTTATAGAAATTCAGACAAGCATATCCGATAATATCTACAATTTTATATTAGATACAGGAGCAGACATTTCTCTAATAAAAATTTCTAAAAATTTTCCAAATCATTTGATTGAAACTAGGAGTAAAATAAACATTAAGAGGATAACTGAAGGCTCAGCAAAAACTTTGGGTCAAATATGCATAAACCTCTATATCAATAACATAACTTTAAGTCACTGTTTTCACGTAGTGGAAGAAAATTTTCCAATACCAACAAATGGACTGATAGGAAGAGACTTCAGAAACCATACAAATTTTTGGTAATCCAGAATACGATACTTTAGCAATACCACCTAGATGTGATGTATACAGGCTAATAGAGAACTTCAAGAATTTGAGAAAGGATACAGTAGTAAAGCAACAGGAAATAGCAACAGGAGTATTTATAGCCAGATCCATAATATCGGGGGAAAACCCGTACGTTAGAATTTTAAATACAAATTATGAAAGTATTTCAGTAAAAACTAGGAGTATTGAAACTTTAGATTTAGATTTATTTGATATATATACAATTAAGACTGATAGTAGTAACAGAATGAAAAAATTAAGGAAAGCATTAAACTTAGAAGTACCGGAATATGTAAGAAACGATTTAACGAAACTGTGTGAAAATTACGAAGATATATTCGCTTTAAAGAATGATATACTAACGCACAATAACTTTTATGAGCAAAGGATATCAGTAAAAGATGATACACCGATATACATAAAAAACTATCGCACACCACATTCACAATCAACAGAATTGAATAGTCAAGTAGAAAAACTTATAACACAGGGAATAATTGAACCCTCAGTATCAGATTATAATAGTCCAGTATTATTAGTACCAAAGAAGTCGACGAATCAAGATAAGGCGTGGAGACTTTGTATAGATTTTAGACAGCTAAATAAGAAAATAGTCACAGATAAATTTCCTTTACCCCGTATAGATGCAATTTTAGATCAATTAGGGAGAGCAAAATGGTTTTCAGTTTTAGATCTTATGTCAGGTTTTCATCAAATACCTTTAGAACAATCTTCTAGGAAATACACTTCGTTCAGTACCGAAAAAGGCTCATTTCAATTCACAAGACTACCTTTTGGGTTAAACATAAGCCTTAATAGTTTTTCACGAATGATGTCAATAGCATTCTCAGGCCTCACGCCGGAAAAAGCATTTCTTTATATGGACGATATAGTTGTGATAGGAATTTCAGAGAATCAACACTTAGCGAATCTCAGAAAAGTGTTCGACGCATGTCGTAAATTTAATTTAAAATTAAATCCACAAAAATGCCAATTCTTCAGGCGAGAAGTCACATATTTAGGTCACAATTTATCAAAGGATGGTGTTTCACCAGATAAAGCAAAATACTCATTCAGCATTACCCAGTGCCAAAAAATGCCAACGAAGTCAAAAGGATTGTTGCATTTTGCAATTACTATCGAAGGTTCATTCAAAATTTTGCAGAAATATGTATTCCTTTAAATAGGTTAGCTAGGAAAAACGTAAAATTCGAGTGGTCACAAGAGTGCGAAAACTCATTTCAGTTCTTAAAAAATGCATTAATCAATCTACCAATTTTAAAATATCCAGACTTTAATAGACAATTCATATTAACTACAGACGCTTCGAATAGCGCATGTTCAGCAATTTTAAGACAAAATTACGAAGGGATTGACCTAGCCATCGCATTCGCATCACGCAGCTTCAAGCAAAGCGAGCTTAACAAGCCCACCATCATAAAAGAGTTATTAGCAATTCATTGGGGAATCAGTCATTTTAAGTGTTATTTATATGGTTCACCACATTTCATAGTAAAAACAGATCATAAGCCATTGACGCATTTATTTGTAATGAAAGACCCGACGTCGAAACTAACGAGAATAAGAATCGATTTGAAAGAATATGATTTTGAAATACAGTATGCTAAAGGTATAGCGAACTACGCGGATAGCATATCGAGAATATCCATAGAAGAACTTAAGGATTTATACATAAATAATTCACATGTCTTGGCAATCACAAGAGCACAAAGGCAAAAAGAAAACGCTAAAACAGAAAAGGATCAAAGGAATAAAGTATAAACAAAGGAAGTGAGAATACAAAAACCTGCAGTAGTAAAAGTTTTAAATAACCTTGAGGCACATAAATTACCAATTTTACACTTTGAAAATAACCGTATCTCACTCAGGATGAGCATCCGGGTCAAGAATAAATTGAAATTTAGTGAAGCCTTAAATACTGGATTACACAACTTCGACCTAGGACGAACGTTGGAAAAGCTTGAAGAGCTTGCGGTAAGAAATAAAGTAAAAATAATGAAAATATATACAAATGATGATATATTCAAAAAGTGCACAGTAGAAGAATTTATAGAAGTAGGAAATCAAAGGTTAAAAAGTATTCAAGTATGTACATGCGAAGTACCAAAAACGGTACAGCAAAAAGAAGAGATCCAAAAGATATTAGAAAGATACCACAATGATCCAATGTTTGGAGGACATGTAGGAAATAATTGATTATTAAAGAAACTAAGAGCAAATTTCAAGTGGAAAAACATGGAGAAATACGTAAGGAAGTATGTAAAAAATTGTCATAAATGTCAAGTGAATAAAGCGAAACCTAATCATAAAGAAAAATTTGTTATAACAGATACATCTATAAAACCGTTTGATATTATTTACATAGACACAATAGGTCCGTTTGTAGGAAGTAACAACGGGAATCGTTATTGCATTACAATATTATGCGAATTAACTAAATACGCAGTTATGATACCGGTTCAGAATAAAGAAGCGCACACAATAGCAAAAGCAATTTTCGACAACTTTATACCGAATTACGGATTGATGAAGGACAAGGGACGGAATATAAGAACGAAATAATGAAGAATTTAGCGGAACTAATAAATATAAAACATAATTTTTCAACAGCTTACCATCACGAAGCAATAGGCAGTTGTGAAAGATTACATAGGACATTTAACGAATATATAAGAAACTTTATCAAAGATTTTAGGGATAACTGGTGTGAGTTTGTAAGAATGTTCGCATATTGCTATAATACAACACCAAATACGTATCACGGATACACTCCTTTTGAATTATTATATCGGAGAAAACCCAATTTGCCAGAATTTTTAGACGTAAAAATTGAACCGTGTTACAATTTTGAAAGATACGATAAAGAATTGAAATACAAGTTGCAATACGCTAATGAAAGGGCCAGACAGTTTTTAATAAATAATAAATTAAATAGAGTTAATAATAGCGAAAATGATTCTTCACCTGTAAATTTTAAAATAGGGGAATTAGTTATTAGTGAAGTGTGTTGATAAACGAACAAATAGTGTTTAGTAAACAAAGACAATACAAAAACATTCATTAAAAACAGTTATAGGTATAAGTGATATCGAAAAATTAAAATGATAATTTTTCTCTTCCAAGAGGGGACGATGTAGTGATCCCTAATGGACAGTAACGGCAAAAGGACATTAGCTTAGAAATAAGATTTAAATTTAGATTAATATTAATTATAGTATTTAGCGAGCATTGATCTGAGACGGGCAATGTCAGTCACGTTCTTGTTAATGTATAAACAAACACGTACAACTTATAGTCGGAGGTCAGGCATGTAGTAAAACATAACTACACTTCCTATAAAATGATAGTGAACGAACCAGGGAATTATTATTGTTATTAATACTTTGACTAAGTCGATTGATATTTATAATTGTGTATTTTAACGTATTAAAACTCGATCCAGTGATTTTATAAATGTAATGTTGTTTATTCTATTCCCGAATACAGGTTGCTAGGTAAGTGGTTTCCTCAATGATAATATGCCTTTACGGTAAACGTCGAGTATACGAGGGACACTACACTGGCTTCCCCAAAAAGAAGACGGGTAACGTCTCTTCAAGGAGACCGGAAAAAGGAACTGGACCTGCTGTCCTGAAATCGAAGACCAGTATGGCCTCGACCAAAGGACCAAAGCAATCAGCTGGATCTACCGTGGCGAAAGGTGACCAAACCTCGTCAATGACACCAACTACAGCCTCACCTCTGGGAGGATCAGATGGTGGCGCCTCAATTGACCCACCGTGTGATCTCCCTAGGGATCTGAGGAGACACAAGTTTGCCTGCGGCTACCTGTATTCGCCACTTTCAACTATTCAACTTACAGCATGCCAAGGCCGCTTCATACATTCTTGGTAAAAGGTTCAAGGACGAATCAATCGACCTTGCCTTCCTGCAAGAACCATGGACAGGAAACACAGACCGAGTAGCAATATTCATGGTGAGGTTGTAGTTTGTTCTGGGGTGAAACCCAGGGCTTGTCTCCTCATTAGGAAAAATATTAATTATTTTTTGCTTACAGGCTTTTGCACTCCTGATGTAGTAGTCATCCAAGTGTCCCTACCGGAGAAGAATGGTATGACTAACATAGTCGCCTGCTCAGCATTCTTCACAGGGGACAGGGATACTGTACCTCCCCTCGCTATACGTCAGTTAATCGACTATAACAAGAAGAACAGACTCCAGTTAGTCATGGACTGTGACGCCAATTCACAGCATACATCGTGGGGGAGCACGGATATAAATTTTGATTGAAAACCACTTTCCCAGAAGGATAACAACCGACCTCCCCACTTTGAGGGCGCAAGGCGGCCCAAAAAGAATGTTTGGGATGCCGCCAAGAACGCTATCACAGCACCGGCGATTGAATGAGCAATAAAATCATTTCAGCCCTTCAAATCTTCCGGTGAGGATGGCATCTTTCCAGCTCTGCTGCAAAACGGACTGGAATTATTTATACCCATCCTCATTAAATTGTATAGAGCTAGTCTGACGTGGAATTATATACCACCCAGTTGGTTGGCGGCTAGGGTAGTATATATACCGAAAGTGGGCCGCACAGACTCACACCCTAAATCGGTCAGACCAATTAGCCTAACATCTTTCCTGCTTAAAGGACTTGAATGAGTACCAGACTGCCATATCAGGCATGCAGCTTTATACAGCTCCTCCCTGAGCATCCACTAGTACGCTTATCAAACAGGCAAATCAACAAATTTAGCATTACATAACCTTGTTGAGAAAATCACACAATCCCTTAACAATAAGGAGATTGCGGTGGCCATTTTTCTCAACATCGAAGGAGCATTCGACAATGCACTACCGGCCTCCATTGGTTCAGCTTTGACTGAAAAGGGCATTAAACCAACGATTACCGGCTGAATATATGCCATGCTCACTAATAGAACAGCCACTACTTCTATTCAAGACGAGACCATTAGCTTTAAGATTTCCAGGGGCTGCCCGCAGGGTGGAGTGTGATCTCCCCTTTTGTGGTCACTCCTGATGGACGACCTGCTCGGTACTCTCGTGGGAAGAGGGGTAGAACTGCAAGCGTATGCAGACGACCTTGTCATTCTGGCAAGAACCAAGTCAGGACGTGTTGCACATAATACCCTCCAAAGGACTTTGGACGATGTCTACAGTTGTTGCCAGAGGGAACAGATGTCTGTTAACCCTGGTAAAACTGTAATAGTTCCTTTCACTAGGAGAAGGAATTTGGCGGACCTAGATCCTAGATAAATTCTAGATGGATTGCTTCATGTGTGGAGAGTTTGGGGCAATCCAACCCACACATATGATCAATAAAAATTTTCACGGACAGCCAAGCGGCCTTGAAAGCACTTAGCTCGTACCGTGTAACGTCGAAATTGGTTCTAGACTGCCAAAAAAGACTCGCCTCCATAGGAGAACGCAACAGGGTACCGCTGGTTTGGATCCCTGGTCACTCTGGTATGGATGGCAATGAGAAGGCTGACTCTCTTGCAAGAAAGAGTGCCGCTCATGACTTTATCGGACCAGAACCTACAATTGGCATCGCAACAAGTGTTGCCAAGCAAACACTAAATACCTGGACTGCAAGAAGAGTTTTAGACTTCTGGCATAATATACCAGGATTGGTTCATTCAAAGGCCTTCATACATCCTTCGAATAATGTATCCAAACAAATGTTAGGCTATAACAGGCCTTCTAACAGGCCACTGTCGTTTGAATCATCATATGCTGAAACTTGGGCTGTCGGACGATGCGATTTGCCGTCTTTGTTTGGAAGATGATGAAACAGCAGAGCATATAATTTGTGCTTGCCCCGCCGCGGCTCGAGTCAGGTATCTGATGTTTGGCAGGGCCACTCTCTTGCCCTCGGAACTGAAATATCATTCACTGAACAAATTAATCGGCTTCGTTAAGAAGCTGAATTTGTTTCGTGAAATTTGAATAGGTATGAGCGACAATAGACTCTCATGAGTCGCAGTGGAGGGGCTCATTGACCCACTCATTATAAACCTAATCTAACCCAACCTAACCCTAGTACTCTAAGTATAATTGGAGATATCACAGAATATGCTTGTGTTTGTAACTCAGTTGGTAAGGGAGCTAAAACTTCTCTGAAAAGTTTAATTACGTCGTGAATTAGCGCTCAAGTGAAGTGAAACAAAAATTTTAAAGGATTGTTATGATAAGTTTCTCATGCCAATGTTTGTATTTCTGTTAAATATAATTTTTTTTGCAATGGACATATTCTTAGAACAGCTAAACATGTTATCTAGATAAGGCTGGAGTTTAATTCCACGTTTTCACAGTTTTGGTTGGTTGGTACAGTTGCGGAAAATAAAAAATGGGACAACTCTAATAGCATATTTTTGACTAATTTCAGCTGTTTTAATTTTTTTGATGAATATGTCATATTCCAAATTAGAAAGTAATTATGCGGAGTATAAGTGCAGTGACGAAAGGTGGAATAATTGCAAAAATAAACAATGGGTGGGCAGTGAGGCAAACTGCGACACTTTAAAATGTGAGCAAGAAGTCAGTTTCGAGTATTTTAAGATGATGGCGAAATGATGGAAGAATTAATAGAAATCCAGGGCAGGACGTCCGAGAAAGTCAACTGATGAACATGATTTGATTAACAATTTAAGAGCAAACCCATTTTCAACAGTAGTTGATGGTGTTCAGCAACACATTTTCCAGCATCCTGTCATATGAGCCGTCGCAGGGTAGCCCTGAGTTGAAATTTCATGCAGCAGCAAGGAAACTATTATTAAACAACAGAAGCAAGAATGGGGTTTCCTTTAAAACACATTGCTCATGACGAACAATTTTGGAATCGTATTATTTTTACAGCTGAAAAGGTTTTCGAATCCTCAAATAGTGGCAATATTTATGTCTATCGCTCACCGAATACACGATTTGACGAGAATTATGTCAATTTTACAAGTTGTACAAGCAGTTGTTTTACTGTAAATATGTGGTAGATATCTACGCAGGGAGCTGGAGTTGTATGGCATATTGATGAAAGATATAACACTGAAGCATATATCAGAAGTTAAAAAAAATTATGCTTTCTTCTGTTGAGATTATTTTCACTAACAATGATTTTATCTTCCAACAAGGTGCATAACACTGATGTAGTGACCAAATGGTTTCGGGCACGTAATATTGATACTTGACACTTGACTGGTGTAGTAAAATACCATGCTTGAATCCAGTAGAAAATGTTTGGCCGATGTTAGTCGAAAAAATTCGTAATGCAGATGTAAGACCAAGTAACGTTGAAGGATTGTTGGAAGTTTTAAATAATGCTTGGGAAGAAATAACTGAAGTATATTGTTCCAAATTATATACATCGATGACCAGTAGCTTAAGAGAAGGCATAAAGCATATTAGCAGGATTACTAAATATTAATTGTTGTTTTTTATTGAAAATTAAAGACTGTTCAGTAGCCTCTTCGTTATTTAAATATGATTAACAATATTATTTACTTTACTGTTATTATAATTTAAATACGCGACAAAACCATCCCATTTTTTGCCAGAAAGGAAAAAGTCACATTCACACCAGGTAACAACAACTGTCCTATTTTTTTCTGCCGCAACTCTACGTGTATATTTTTTCGGGGGCCCTAAAGCTTGTGCTGCATCCCGCATTTCGATCGCCATTTCCTCCAGTCATCCTCTTCGAAGGTTCGATCTCTCATATATGTCCTAATTCCTTCTATCTAATGTGTTCTCGGTATTCCACTCCTTCTCCTCTTTTGCTGTATGTACCCAAATACTTTATGCGGCTATCTCGTCTCCTCCAATCTCATTACATTAACATTAATTACATCACTCTTTTTCCTTGCTATGTCCTTTCTATATCTCTTTTGATGACTCGTTTGCTGAAATAATGCTTCTCAAGTATTTTAATTGGCTACGTTTTTTGAGTTTGTGTAAATGTACATCATGATCTTCTTAATGCTGGTCTCCTACTATTAGGTAAATATTCAATTTTTTCCATGTTTATGGTTATGCCCCATACATTGTATTCCTATTTTAATTTTCTAAACAGATAGTCTGGGTCTTGTTCGTCACTAGCTATAATACGTTGCTTCGTCCTTAGCGAATAATTGTGTTGTTACATTTGGATTATCATTTCTGCTGTATATTTTAAATAAGGTGGCTGATACGCTGGTTGGTACCAATATTTCTTGATTTTTACCGTGTCTAGACGATGTTACAAGAAATATTAACAATAGTTTACATAAAACTCTAAGAATATCAATAATTCTATCCAACACCAGAATTTTGTACTTTAGAACCGTAACTAAAAATGCAATAGTTCTGAGAAAACTAGTGTTGGACCACCTTGTAGTCCCACGCAACATCGAATTTAGACACACTTTCACAGAACAACCAAAAATATTTATGAAGACAGGATTGGGTGGAAAGGGAATAAAGTAACTGTTCTGTGAATATGTGAGTACAGAACCGCTCAGTGGGCCCTGCTCCGAGAGGCCTCACAGCGAATACAAATCAATGGATGGAAGTTTTCCAATCCATTTCCCGACCTCCCATGGGACCCGGAAAACACTTCGCTGTATTAGGAGCACACCTGTAGTATGACGGCGAGGGGCAGGGACGTCTTTAAATGTTGAAGTGAGCAAATGTCGTTTCGTTTGTGAGAATTTGTATTCAATTTGTGTAATGCAAAGAAAAAAATTAAAGAGAGTATAAATATTGCTTTTTTTGCTAGGTGGAATTTGGAGTATTCGATTTGTTCGAAGTAGATAATAAACTGGCACTTTTGTTGGGAAAAATTGAAATTACTATGAACAAGATAAGAGGGGAAGACGGCTATTTTTAGCAGAAAAGTTTATCCTTAAATGTCAAGCTAATAATCAGATTAAACTGCAAAAAATATCTGACATGTATACGTCTAATTTAGTTGGTGGCACAATATAAATTCTCCAACCTTAGCAGTAGCTTATCCCATGGGTCATATGAATAAAAATGAGCATTTAGTTTATACTTAAAAATTTGGAGTAAATATTCTACGTGGTATGAATAAAAACTAGAAGCAGATACTCCACTTAGGTACTCTTATGTACAATTTGTTGTGAGAATATTTTCATTATTCATATGAATAAAATTGTGTTTATGCTCTTTAGGATGAGAATCTACTCCATAATTTTGGAGTCTAATAGTAACCAGACTTTAGTTTGATCGCGGCAGAACTATGGCCAAGTTCATGCTTAATTTGCGTTTCAAAAAATATTATAAACCTAGAAGTACGTGTGATCGTGATTTTAAATCATCATATGGATTTAATAAAGAAAATGTCGAGTGGCTATCTACTAACTTTTTCGGTGTAGAATCAGAAGAAACAAGAGGTGGTGCTATATGTTACACTGATAAAATGAAAATATTTTTGAGGTATGTGGGTGATCCGGGGTTTCAGACAGGAGTAGGAGAAGATATTGGTGTTCACCAAACTTCTGTCTGTAAAGTTGTGACGTAAGTTGCTGACCAGATGCTAGAAAAATGCGAACAGTGGATAAAATTCCCTCGCACTGCGGCGGATGTAATAAAAGCTAAAGAAAGATGGCAAACAAAGTACAATTTTCCAAGTGCAGTGGGTGTAATTGATTGCACCCACATAAGAATAAAAAAACCACCTCTTCATGGTGATGAATATATTAATCGCAAAGGATATCACAGCATCAATGTTCAAGCCACTTGCAATGCAGATGAGTGGTTTACAAGCGTAGACGAATCATGGCCAGAATCGGTCCATGATTCACGGATATGGAACAACTCGCAAATTTACGACATTGCAAGGAATGAGTTTAAGAGGTCAAATGCATTACTTTTAGGAGATGAAGGTTATGGCATAGCACCGTGGTTAATGGTACCCTTTAGAAATCCTAATACCCCTATAGAACATGCTCATAACAATTTATTTACAAAGTAGCGTGTAATAATTGAAAGATGTTTTGGGCAACTAAAACAGCGATTTCCGATGCTTCAATATAAAATTCGGGTGTCGATAGAAAAAGTTCCAAAACTTGTTATATGCTGTTTTATGTTACATAATGTAGCAACTTATTTAAATAATGAGCTCGATCCAATGCAGCCCCTAATACAAGATATTCCGGTTCCGTACCCGGTACAAGATGAAGTTGACGATAATATTAGACAATGCGGGCAACGGAGGCGATCTGCATTAGCAGAAATCATTCTTACTCTACTTTAAGGGCTGTGCTTAAGGTAAGAAAAAGTCAGAATACAAAACATATTAATGATTTTAACATTTTTTGTCACAACTTACGTGTTTTATTTTGCAACATATTCAAAAAAATATTTAAATATTATAAATTAATGTAAGTTTTACTATTTTTACTGTCAACGATAGTACCATTGTTTGAAGTAGATTGTTCAATGAAATCTGGATTTAGCTCTCTCTTCAGTTTTTCCTCCTTCATTTCCAAAACTCTTAGTTGTTTCAGCAAAACTAATCTTTGTAGTTCGGTGTTTGAAAGTTGTTTAGTAAGGTTTGTTTCATATTTTTCAAGAGAACTACTTCCATTATGTTTCTTCTTTTTAGGTGGATGTACTTCACTAGCAGCATCATCATTTGTCGTATACCTTTTAGAAGTAGAAGTTGAATGTCTGCGAATTTTATCGTCATAACTACTGCCTTGTGTGGCGTCTGTTTGTTGTGTGCCGACAGATGAAGCTCCTGAAATCAAAGTTTAAATTGAAGTAATAGAAAATAAAATATCAAGTATATGCAAGCAATTATTAATAGGTAACCTCGCTTTTAACAAAATTATGTTTTTTAAATCTCCTTTTCAACTTCAAATTGGGACTTATCGCATTCGAATTGGGAATAATTAAAATCAAATTGGGAATTATCAATTTCGAATTGGGATTTATCCCAATTTAAATTTGATTATTCCCAATTTGATTTTAATTATTTCCAATTTGAAGTTAAAACGGTGTAGATAACTTAGTGGATGAAATATAGTTTGGTTGCCTTATTTCCATTATTACTTATAAATATTACATTACCTGGAATCTTTGTAAGAACTGGATTTATGTCGCCTTCCATAATTTCCAGAAAAATCTTGTCGCAATCTTGCAAAATGATTTTCTTATTTCCAGTTCTATTAATATCAGTCTTTTTCTTGAGTTTGGATTTCATGTTGTTAATTTTTTTGTCGATTTGACTTGTCGTTATTTGTGAACCAAAATTAAGCACCCATTGTTTTCTCATCGCTTCGAGTGCTTTCGATTTTGAAAGTCGGACAGATGGTGTTTGTGACTTCGACAAAAGTATGGGAAAATCACGAAGCATATGCACAAATCCCATTTGCGATACGCAACTTTTATTACACTCTTCATCTTTACTGCTTTCACTCATTGTACTAATACGTTGATTGAATGCTTCGCAAATAGGCACTAATAACAAATGAAGGCATATGCCGAAAACCTGCTATCGAACAGGAATTGTTTGTAAACAATTTCTGAATTTGATCAAGTTTGTAAATTAAATAGTGAGTATCTACTTTATGTATTAGGAGAAGAAACTCATCAAATTAAAATATTTTTATTCATATGAAAAGGAGTACAAACTCATACTTTATGCTCATGAGAACATACGCGGAGTTTATACTCTGGTATTATTCATACCACCCGTCTCATCCTACTTAGAGCTTCCAGCTGAAACTACATTATACCAATATACTTTTAATATCTCACATTCCCGAGCCAATATTTGCTTTCCTTTTGATGACAACAACTCCATCGCACTTCATGAACTCCTTGACAAGTTTGGAAAACCATGCAGGAATTTTCACAGATAGTTCGAAGTCAAAGTTAGGAGTTGGTTGTGCTGTATACATACAGGTCTATCAAGAATTTTAAATGTTTAAGTGAAACCAGCAGCATTGTTCCAAATATTCCGCAGAACTGTTTGCAATATACCAAGCTCTATAATGGGCCGTTAAAAGACATATTTCTGATCAGCAAATTGTAATTATGTCCGATTCAAAGTCTGCGTTATCTGTTTTAGAAACCTCACATAATACGCTTTGCAAGAATGGTCGTATTGTTAGAATTTTGGAAAATCAACTGAAATTACATAAAAAATATGCCTGTTTGTTTCATTTGGGTATAGCGACACATTGGTATTTTTTTTAACATTAAGACAGATTATTTTGCTAAGGAAGCGATCTTAGAAGGTTCAGGAATCAGTTGGCTAGATAGAAATGATTTAACAGTGACACGTAGACAATGTTTAAAACAACATTGGAATATTGAATGATAAGCTTTCTGTAATATGAAGCAATACTATTTATACCAAAATCGATCCAGTTTTGCAAATCGTAACTTTTGCTGCAAAAAGTTCATCAGATCTCTTTTAATCATGCCACTGTCAATGACAACCTCCATAGATTCAAACTAAGTGATACGGAATTTTATGATTGCAATGTTGACGATATCAATCATTGGATGTTTGGTTGCTTATGCAATGATGACGCAGTTAAGTATTTGACGAATTCTCTTGCAAAACAACGAATACCGATTCCTCAGAATCAAGCTTTTGTTTTATATTTTTCGTGGTGAAATCCTAGGCTAAACCAAATAATATTGGAGTTTTTAAAAAGGACTAAGAGAACAATTTAGTATTGAATGTCTGATTTAGCATAGTGAAGGTTTATTGGGATTTTTTGTGAGCCGGCATTCGAGAAATATCCCGAAAAAAGAATATTCCAGAAGGCCGACTAGTATATAAAGAGAATACCTACTTGCCGTAGAGTCAGTTTATGAAGTGATATCGTGAGATAAACAAGAGAACAAGTAAATAGTATAAGAAAATAAACAGTAGTGAAGTGTTTATATAAATTAGTTCAAGTGCATATACTGTGTATATAAAATAAATTAGTGAATATTATAGTCAATAAATAAATTAAGTGAGTAGCCATACCGTGTGTATGAATTGATCCCACCCTCCGTATAAAAACGTTTAAATAAATAAGAAGAATATTACAATAGATATGTTTAGTTTTAACAATTGTCAATTTTTAGAATTTTCAATAACTTTTATTATATTGTGGAATTAACTAGAGACCGTGAGTTTCATTCAAAAACACTAATATGTTTAGTTTTGTTTCCATGTCTATCCTTTTTTAAATATTTTACTTTCTATCCGTTGCCCGATTTGTGTGTTGTAAAGTCTTTATGAAAGGCACCTTAGCGTGTATCTCTGCGTAATTATGATGCACTGTACCCACCATTTGAGTTGATTACGGCCCTGAATGAAGAGTATTTGCTTTGTCAATCTAATACTTACATTATATTTTTATATTATACCTATGCTAAATGTTGTAACAAACAGTACAATAAATTTGTGGCTGAATGGATCAAGCGATTCAAAGCCATTCGAAAAAAAAAGATTAAAAGTGTGTTTTACCTGCGATACACATTGTTATCGAATGCATTTGGAACAACAACAATAAAACAAACATTAGAACTTAAACGCTTTTTGAATTGTCTAAATCATTTTTAAGTCTTTTGAATTCATCAGTATATTGTTTGTGTGTGGAAGCAGGGATGGTCTCAGACGAAGACTATTGACCACAGATTTGTTTCGTATCAAATGAATATACATGAATGAATGTACCTAATTCATACATATGCACCAACTAGCGCTTCAGAAGACACAGAGGTTGAGCAGATGTATGAATATATTGCAAATGCCAGAAAAAGCACAAAAGCTAAGTTTGTAGTCTGTACATGGGACTTCAATGCAAAGATTGGTCAACGCTTGAAAGAGAATCCAGAAAACGGTAATTTTGGATTGTACAAAAGAAATACAAGAGGTGAAGTACTGCTAAACTTTCTAACACAAGAAAGTTTGTATAGCCTCAACACCTTTTTTCAAAAAAAGAAGCAAAGAGAAAATGGACCTGGCAAAGCCCCGATGGCGTAACAAAGAACGAAATAGACTACATAATCTGTAACCAAAGATCAATCTGCAGAGATGTGTCGGTAATAAATAAATTACATACAGACAGCGATCATAGACTTGTAAGGGCGATCTTCTATCTTGACCTCCAAAGAGAGAGAAACAGACTTATTAAAATTCTTAGATTTCCTACTATAGAAGTAATAGAGAAGAAAAAGGATGAATACCAAAAACGAACTAAACAAGAGACTTGCAGATACCGAGGAGGTAAGTATAGACCGATTGGCCCAAAATATAACAACAAGTGTTCAGACCAGCGTGAAAAAGATATGCTCCATATCTACCAGAGTAACGCAACACAACACCAAATTAACCACCAACATGTTAAATCTTATGGAAGAGCGAAGAAGTCTGGAAAGGGGGACAGCGAGGCACAGCGAACTAAATAAAACCATTGAAAAGGAAATACGAAAAGATATAAGGTCACATCACAAAAAACTAATGAAGGAAACTATAGAAACTAACGCAAGTCTGGGAGTACTTACGGCAAAACTCTCTCACGGAAGAACAAAAATCAATAAGATGAAAACTGAGACCGGTACTATAGTAACCGAGAAACGGAAGATACTAGAGATAATATAAAAATTCTATAAATCTCTTTACTCATCATCATTGGCAAATGAAGATGTGAGACGCCCTGTGACTAATTCGGTCTCAGAAGATTTACCTGACATAACAACACAAGAACTACGAAGTGCTCTCAAGCAGATGAAGAACGGAAAATGCCCGGGCGTAGACCACATAACAACCGAAATGCTCAAGTCGATGAAACATACCTGAGCCATCTTTGATTTGCTGATGAAGTCGTGCTGTTATCAGAAGACATTCACGAAATAGAAGAGATGCTCCAACAATTGAATCAGAAATCTAGAAAGGCGGGTCTAAAGATGAACTACGCGAAAACTTAAATAATGAGTCCGGAAAATAAATATATAGCAGCAGATGGCACCTATATCGAAAATGTGACAGAATACATCTATCTAGGACACTTCATAAGATTTGGAAAGGAGAACAGGTAGAGAGAAATTAGCAAAAGAGTGCAACTTTCATGGCCATCCGTTGAGAAACTATCCCATATCCGGAGGAACAACCCATAAACTTAAAACGCAAAGTTTTTGACACCTGTATCTTGCCTGTATCCACCTACGAACTTGAAACATGCGCTCTAACTCAAGCAACCGCCAACAAACTACGAGTAATGCAAAGGGCAATGGAGAGGGCCATGCTTGGTATAAGCCTGAGTGATAAAGTCCGAAACGAGGAGATTCGCAGGAAAACGGGAGTTATGGATGTTATCCAGAAGGTCGCTGAACTGAAATGCGCGACAAAAAGATGAACGGTGGACACTAAAGATTATCCAATGGCGACCCGAGAGACCAAGCGAGGCAAAGGTAGACCTCCACTGCGATGGGTGGATGATATTAGGGATTTCGCCGATAGAGACTGGTGGCATAAAGCTCAAGACAGGGACGGATGGAAGGGTTTAGGAACGGCCTATGTCCAGGACAAGGGCGTCGCCAAGAGGGGGCAGGGAGGGACAGCTGCCCCCCCTAGAGATTCTAAAAAAGTTGCCAAATATAATGCAACCAAAGTCCTAAGTATTTGAGTTGATTTGCTTGAAGTTCAAGCCTTTAACAATCATTCCCGTGCGTCGAAATTCGAATGAATTCACCAATTCCACTCTTAATATTCCGTACTACGCTGCGCTCTGCTCTACTCTATCGTTGAAGCGGGAGAGAGGGAGTGGGGAAGCAAAGCAACATGTAACCGCGTGGCGCGATAAATGACTGCAACGAAAATGACATCGGTAAATTTATTCGACAAGCATCAATGTTATCGACTGAAATGAAGAAAGAACTGCTTGAAAACACTTGGTCTCCGTCTGCGACGTATGACTTTGCGGAAGCCGCTAAACATTTGAAGAGGAAATTCAATTATTCATGGTTGGGAACGTACTCTCCATGGTTGGCCTATTCCAGGCACCAAAAAGGAGCCTTTTGTAAATATTGTACATTGTTCCCGCCAAATCCAAATTCTTTTAGAGGCGTATTAGGGTCATTTATCATAAGGCCGTTTTGTAAGTTCAAAGATATTCACGAGCATTGCAAAAAGCACATGGAAACCCACTTCCATAAGATGGCACTGGAAGCCGCTAAATCATTTCTTGGAAGTGTGCCTGTAGATTTACAACTCAACAAATACTCCCGGGGCATTATTGAAGAAAACCGAAAAATTATAACATCTATTATTTCCTGCATTACGTTTTGCGGGTCGCACGACTTAGCTCTGAGAGGAAAACATTATGGCGAAGGTATTCTCGACGACTTATACAAGCTACGAATTGACGCGGGAGATTTAGTTTTGAAGAAACACATTGAGCATGGGAAAAAGAATGCAAGCTATCGATCGATTGCTATTCAAAATGAAATTATCGCAATTTGTGGAGATGTTATTAAGGCAGACATTGTGAAAAAAGTAAAAGAAGCAGAAGCTTATAGTGTGTTAGCAGACGAAACAGCTGATATTTCCGGTACTGAGCAATTATCGATTGGGCTGCGATATTTTGACGAGGAAGCCAATGAGGTCCAAGAAATGGTCGTCGGATTTGTTGAGCTGAAAGGTCTGGATGCGAAATCTATTGCATATTGCATCGATGAGTTTCTGACAAAAGAAGACCTTAATCCTGCTGATAAATGCGTTGGTTTTGGATTTGACAGTTGTTCGACGATGTCCGGAAAAGACGGTGGAGTACAAGCGATCCTTTGCAAAAAATATACCAAAGCACTGTTCTTTCATTGCTCGTCCCATAAACTGAATCTGGTAATAAATGATCTCAATATTCTTCCTGAAATTCGAAACACCATGGGAACCACTAAAGATATTATTAATTTTTTTCGGGAATCTGTTTTGAGAAGAAAATTGGTACCTAATATTGCCAGGCTCTGCGAAACAAGATGGAGTGAGAAACATAAAACTATCAGAGTATTTAAGGATAATTTTCCTGTTATATTGGAAGCCTTAGAAAACTTATCGCGTGAAGGAAACAGTGCTACTCGAAAAAATGCCTTTCAACTCCATGCGGCTGCTTTCAAAATTTCGTTTATAGTTTGTATTACTTTGATAGCTAAATACTCTGCTTTGTTAGAACCTGTTGTCAACGCACTCCAATCCATAGCTTTGGATGTGGTTAAGGCCTCGCAACACGTCAAACGCATTTTGCAATTGCTTAAGAGCCACCGTGATAATCCCGAAAGACTCACAGATGAAATTATAAAGGATGCTACTGTTGTTGCGGAGAAAGTCGGCCTGGAGGAGGATATCACTTCAATGCCGCGCATTGTTGGGAAACAACGTCATCGAAGCAATCACCCAGCAGAAAGCCCTTCAGAATTCTGGAAAAGATCATTAATAATACCATACTTGGACTCCGTTATTACATCGCTTGAAACACGCTTTGCTGAAGAAAATACTCCATCATTTGCTTTATCTAAATTACACCCCGCACAAATGCAAACGATGTCAGTCGAAAATCTCACAGAAACTTGTGAAACTATCGCTCAGTTTTATAATTTACCAAACATAAAAATTGAAGTCGAGCTTTGGCAGCAATTCTGGCATAATAAACCAAACTCAACAGATCAAACCGTTGTTGATATCCTAAAAGAAGCAAAAACCTTCTTTCCCGACACGGAAAAAGCGTTGAAAATTTTGATCGCTCTTCCATGCACGACGTGTACGGTAGAGCGATCGCTTAGCAGCCTCAGGAGACTAAAAACCTGGCTAAGAAGCAATATGAGTGAAAATCGCCTCAATGGTTTGGCCATGATCAGTGTGCACCGAAAACTTATACATGGAAACTTACAAGATTTTAATAATAAAGTGGTCGAGAAGTTTACAATGAATCCCCGAAAATTATATTATATTATATTAATTAACCTAATATAAACAAACAACGACCATTATAATATTAAAATCTGATAATTAAAAAAAATACGCTGTACGCTGTACACTTATTCAAATTCAAACTCCTTTTTATTCTATTTTTCTAATAAATGTTATTATAACTTATTTACAAGTTTTTTATTGCATAGTCAAGAGCTCGTGCTCGTGTAGCTTTACACATTGGACTCTGTACTGTCACAGAATACCTACTTTACCTACAATTCATACCTACTTTTCTCATTCATAGAGAATGAGAAAAGTATGAATTGTAGTATTGTGACGCGTTTTCCTCCCCTTACAAGTGAGAGAGGCGATGTCTGCGCGCTGCACTGCGCGTGGAACGTCTCGGAAACGTCACTCCTGACACCTTTGAAACCTTACACTTTCTCGGGCGCCAGATTTTTAACGTGGTTGTCTCCACGGCCCCTCGACTTCCCTCGTCGAGAGTTCCAGGTAGCCTCAGATGGAGGTACGGTAAATTCCAGGGGTCTATTGTCGTCAAAATTCGGGATATTCCTAAATATATAAAACAAATGTTCTCGCTAGTCCTGAAATAACTGTTATTATCCTGATCCACACTACGGAGAAGCTAAAATTCGTGCTGCCAAACAACTACGCTACCATAAGGAAATACTAGTCTATAATAGGTCAATAAAACACAACACCGGTTTATTTCAGTTTTATTACATTAACACCTTCTAAGTTGTTATATACATACAAAATAAACAATACTCAAAAGCACATATGTATTATTAGCGACGAAGCGGGCAGGACATAAGCGAGAGTGGTTTGTAATTATAAAATAGCGTTCATGCAAATAAAAGAAGCGGTAAAAAAGGCAAGCAAAACTATGTTAAGCTTGGTGGTCTTTTCATTCATGTATTTGATAGACCCTTATGTAACGAACGGGTCCGGTGGTACTAAAAAAAAACTATCCAATCGGGAAAACAATACTATAGGTCGGGGACTCTATATCTACTCGTCAGACATTTCCCTAAGCTTTTAACAAAATCAAGAAGGGTATCACGAAATCCCACTAAAAGAAAATTCGGGGAAGGTAATGAAAACGGAAGGCAATTCCAGATTTAAATATAAACCAAATTTGTGTTAAAGAACGGGCGACTATCAACCAAATTCAAAGAAATAAAACTCGGAAAAGTATTGCAATTGGGAACTCAAGATTTAAAATATCCGGGAGCCCTAGCTTGGGTGTGCCTGGCGCAGGCGGATATTTCAATCAGGAATTTTCCTTGCAAAATAGAAGAATAAAATATTCGAAACAGAACTAATATAAGCCAAATTCGTGTCAAAACACGGGGCGAATATCAACTAAATTCACAAAAAGGAGACTCGGGAAAAGTATTGCAGTTGGGAACTCAAGATTTAAAATATCCGGGAGCCCTAGCTTGGGTATACCTGGCGCAGACGGATATTTCAATCAGGAATTTTCCTTGCAAAATAGAAGAATAAAATGTTCGAAACGGAACTAATATAAGCCAAATTTGTATCAAAACACGGGGCGAATATCAACTAAATTCACGAAAAGGAGACTCGGAAAAAGTATTGCAATTGGGAACTCAAGATTTAAAATATCCGGGAGCCCTAGTTTGGGTATACCTGGCGCAGACGGATATTTCAATCAGGAATTTTTCCTTGCAAAATAGAAGAATAAAATGTTCGAAACGGAACTAATATAAGCCAAATTCGTGTTAAAACACGGGGCGGATATCAACTAAACTCACAACAGGAGACTCGGAAAAGTATTGCAGTTGGGAACTCAAGATTTAAAATATCCGGGAGCCCCAGTTTGGGTATACCTGGCGCAGACGGATATTTCAATCAGGAATTTTCCTTGCAAAATAGGAGAATGAAATGTTCGAAACGGAACTAATATAAGCCAAATTTGTATCAAAACACGGGGCGAATATCAACTAAATTCACAAAAAGGAGACTCGGAAAAGTATTGCAGTTGGGAACTCAAGATTTAAAATATCCGGGAGCCCTAGTTTGGGTATACCTGGCGCAGACGGATATTTCAATCAGGAATTTTCCTTGCAAAATAGAAGAATAAAATGTTCGAAACGGAACTAATATAAGCCAAATTTGTATCAAAACACGGGGCGAATATCAACTAAATTCACGAAAAGGAGACTCGGAAAAAGTACTGCAATTGGGAACTCAAGATTTAAAATATCCGGGAGCCCTAGTTTGGGTATACCTGGCGCAGACGGATATTTCAATCAGGAATTTTTCCTTGCAAAATAGAAGAATAAAATGTTCGAAACGGAACTAATATAAGCCAAATTCGTGTTAAAACACGGGGCGGATATCAACTAAACTCACAACAGGAGACTCGGAAAAGTATTGCAGTTGGGAACTCAAGATTTAAAATATCCGGGAGCCCTAGTTTGGGTATACCTGGCGCAGACGGATATTTCAATCAGGAATTTTCCTTGCAAAATAGGAGAATGAAATGTTCGAAACGGAACTAATATAAGCCAAATTTGTATCAAAACACGGGGCGAATATCAACTAAATTCACAAAAAGGAGACTCGGAAAAGTATTGCAGTTGGGAACTCAAGATTTAAAATATCCGGGAGCCCTAGTTTGGGTATACCTGGCGCAGACGGATATTTCAATCAGGAATTTTCCTTGCAAAATAGAAGAATAAAATGTTCGAAACGGAACTAATATAAGCCAAATTTGTATCAAAACACGGGGCGAATATCAACTAAATTCACGAAAAGGAGACTCGGAAAAAGTACTGCAATTGGGAACTCAAGATTTAAAATATCCGGGAGCCCTAGTTTGGGTATACCTGGCGCAGACGGATATTTCAATCAGGAATTTTCCTTGCAAAATAGAAGAATAAAATGTTCGAAACGGAACTAATATAAGCCAAATTCGTGTTAAAACACGGGGCGGATATCAACTAAACTCACAACAGGAGACTCGGAAAAGTATTGCAGTTGGGAACTCAAGATTTAAAATATCCGGGAGCCCTAGTTTGGGTATACCTGGCGCAGACGGATATTTCAATCAGGAATTTTCCTTGCAAAATTAGAAGAATAAAATGTTCGAAACGGAACTAATATAAACCAAACTCGTGTTAAAACACGGGGCGGATATCAACTAAACTCACAAAAGGAGACTCGGAAAAAGCATTGCAGTTGGGAACTCAAGATTTAAAATATCCGGGAGCCCTAGCTTGGGGGTGCCTGGCGCAGACGGATATTTCAATCAGGAATTTTCCTTGCAAAATAGAAGAATAATATACTAATATTAAGAAAACTACGAAAAAGGAAAATCGGAAAAAGTATTAAATCAGATACGATATATAAATGGTTTACCACACTCTAATGTACTAGATATATCAACGTATTTTAAAATGAAAGTCAACTATCTAAATGTTTTAAGTTATCATTGAAAAGACCACATATTTTCGGAATTATTATTGTTTAAAGTTCTTACCTTCACAGTAATAAGTTATCACTGAAATTTTTTTCCTCACGAAAAAAAACTCAAAAGTAAATCGGCAAAAGAAAAGTTAA
The DNA here is from genome assembly GCA_963921935.1 of Galeruca laticollis. Taxonomy (NCBI): domain Eukaryota; kingdom Metazoa; phylum Arthropoda; class Insecta; order Coleoptera; family Chrysomelidae; genus Galeruca; species Galeruca laticollis. The sequence goes on along the minus strand of OY998176.1, from coordinate 86,298,287 downwards.
AATAATTTACAGCGGACGATGAATAAGTTACACTTCTGGCTCGGTCGGCTGGCACTTCGATACTCTCTCTATTTTTAAAAATAATATAAGTCGTCTAACCTCACGGTTCCACCTCCCTCTCGACCTGCGCGCTTCTATCCATATCTACCTTGTTGCAGTGGGGAGACCAGTACCTTCAAATGTTCAATTTTAAAATTGAAGTAAATACTTTACTTCCGAAAAAATTGATCCCTCCATCGCAACTAAGAAGAAAATAAAAATATCGGAATTTGGATAAATATTAAACTATTATAACATTTGGTTCTACCCCGAAACCAGGGGATAAAATAAAATAAAATGTTCACAAAGATTCACAATACTTTACCCTAATTATAAGTCAATATACAAATGATTAGATACACTCGTCGACATAAATTGTAAAATGAAAATATATTCGGCTCATAAAATATTAAATGAATTATAAATAAAGAAACGAATATGTGACGGGTGATACATAATATCAATTAAATATATACAATGAAATAATTCAAATTAAATATATATTCGGTGACATAAACTATCAAATGATTTAACTCAAATATATACTCGGTGACATAAACCATCAAATGAAAGTATAACAAAGAAACGGATATGCAATGAGTGATACATAATGAAAATGAATATATACTCGGTGACATAAACTATCAAATAATTTAACTCAAATATATACTCGGTGACATACACCATCAAATGAAAATATAACAAAGAAACTAATACGTGACGGGTGATATGTAATATAAAACAATTATACTCAGCGGCAGAAAACTAAAAATGAAATTACACTCGGCGCATAAACTTTAACATGATTAGGTACAAAGAAACGAATATATGACGGTTGATGCATAATTTAAATTAAATATATATACTCGGCGACATAATCTAAAAATGAAATTACACTCGGCGCATCAACTTTAACATGCCAGTAACGAACACTTCGTTACATCCCCCCCTTACTTCGGTAAAAAAAAATTAAAGGACGCGAGCACCGCTCGCGGGCTTTACATTTTTTTCAAACAATCTATCAAAGCTACAATTTCTTACTCTAAGGTCTTTGTTCCATGATCCGGGCTTGTCTTCCACGGTGCGAACTATTGTGGCCTGGTTTTCTTTAGTCGGTAGCCCCTGCTGCGGACGTTGGAACGAGGCCCAAATCCTCGGACACTGGCACCCTGACGCAGACGGGAGTATTTCTCATGTAGGCGGTTAGTTAGCGGAGGTGGTGGCACGGAGCAACTACCCAGGTTGCATTGGACAGCCTTCTCCTGGGTTGCTCGTCGCTGACCGGGACTGGGACGGGACGTCAAGTGCACCTGAACGGCAACAGACTTCATCGGCCTATTTCTGCGTGAACCTGTGGCTGTCTGGTCACATGGGCAGTCCCGTGACATTCTTCCCACTCTACCACATCGGGAGCAAAATAGGATGGGCGGGCGATTACAGGCATGTCGGTTGTGACCTGCGGTTCCACATCTCCAGCAGAGACCGTCGGCGATTTGTAGGCGATGCTCCGATTCCGGGTAGCCTCGCTTCCTGTTAATCCTCGAGGGAGGAACAACGGTCGGAGAAGGGCAAGCAGCTCGTGCCGGTCGTAGTCGGAAGACTTCACTGGCTTCCTTACTTCTTTTGAAGCCATTCCGAACGGGGTTAAATTCGTCGAGACGGGTGGAAAGATCCTCTGGACCGTCGGACAGACTATCGGCGGTATCATAAATACTTAGTTCTTCAAAGGACGGTTCAGAGTTAGGATCCATTCCGCTTCGGTTTATGGAATTTCACTGTAACAGAATAAACAGATTCCCATTACTCACCCCGGTAATGTTGGAGGATCGCTACCATCCTGACTTAGTTCGGTTTCACCCCCCCTCTCTATCTATCGAGGAGGAAAAGAGAAAAATAAATACATATTATCCGCACGGTTAACAATAACGGGCTAGCTCTACTCAGAACTAAAAGAAAAGAAGAGAAAACAAAATAAATTTGACAATCCTTTGTCAGAGGCTGTCGGACGACATCCCGCGGAAAATAAACTTCGCACTCTTGCACTTGGAAAAATAATAAAACAAATAAAACGAAATCCTTTATAGACGGCTACCGGACTGCGCCCATCGAAAAAAATAAACTTTGCACTTTTCTTCTCCGGGAAAAGTAAGACATACTAAAAAAATTAACCGGTATTACCGATATTTACTCTACCAGAGCCTATCAAGCGTCATACAGACAGAGGGGAATTACTGTTCATCCCTCACGGGGAGGAGGGGGTACGGGTACATTATGCCGTCGACCATCCGGACCAGTTAATCGGAGTGTGTACCACTTCGTGGCCGAGGCGGTACTCGGTCGGAAACGGGCGGCTCGTTTCACCCATTCCATTGGCCATGGCTCCGAGCGGGGGTGCCCCAAGGCGAACTCCAGGATTTCCAACTTCTCCGCCTGGCGATCTCTCGGTTGTGGAATCACCTGTATTGGGGCTTCCGGGGGTCCTTCAATTTCCGGGATTCTGGTGGTCGTCTCGGGGATCTTCCTATCCGGGACGAACGTGTGGTGGATGCCCGAATAGTACTGTGACACGGTCTCCGTCACGTTCTCCGTGACCTGGCAATCCGGATCCAGGGTGTGTACGGTCTCTCGCTCAACCAGTGTGCACACGAGGTACGACTCACGGTGCACCCCAGGTTCTGGTGACGGGGGGGGTGTGGCTCCTGGCACATATGGGTCCAGATCGAATAGCCCTGGGTCGAACTCCTCCTCGAGTTCTCCTTCGGTGGGGACGTAAAATTCTGACTCCTCAAAATCGATGCTCCAGTTCAAACTGGTGTTTCCGGTGTCTGAATCGGAAGGGGCGGCCGACGAGGGCGAAGCGGTGAGATCCACGACCTCATATTCTTCGAGTTCTGGTGACTCCCTGAGTCGGCGGGCAGCTTCCTTAGCTAATTTGATTCGGGCTTGCTCCCTGTCTTGTCGTTCCGTCCGGTCCTCGCACGGATTGCGGCTTGGGAGCGGCTCACTCCCACGGGGTGGTGCATCGCACCGCGGTTTCATTCTGTAACAAACTAACAATTTAACGGTTTTAAATCCTTAATGTGGATTCGGTTATGTCGCTTGCCGGTTTCGTCTCTTAAGTCATATACTACGGGGGAGACGACTCGGATCACCTCGTAAGGCCCAGAGTATTTTGGAGCTAATTTCGCGGCGACATGATCAACCGCTGAAGACAAAGTATACTCTCTTTTCATAACCTTTTCCCCCAACTTGCATTTCCAGTCACGACGGCGTAGATTATAATAATGGCTTTGACTGGTAAATGCTCTGGACAGATTTAAACGGACGAGGTCAAAACACTCTTGCAATTGATCCAGTCTCGTGCGGTGCGGTATTGTATCTTCCTCCTTAGGATTTTCGGTTACGGTACCTTCTTTCGTAGTGCTCTCCGGGTTGTCTTCAGTTTCCCTCCTAAGGGATTTCGGAATGTCGGGGTCTCGTCCAAAATTCAAAAAGGCCGGCGAAAACCCAGTCGAATCGTGTTTGGAGTTGTTCATCGCAAACTTCAAGTCGGCTAGTCTGATATCCCAATCTCGGTGATCTTGCTCGCAATATTGCGCAATCATCGTCTTCAAAGTGCGATTGGCTCTCTCTACCGGGTTGGCTTGCGGCGTGTACGGGGGTGTGAAGCGGTGTCGGATTCCTAATTCTTTCAACATATTCTTAAACAACGTACTAGTATACTGGGATCCGTTATCGGTTAAAACGGTACGGGGACATCCAAATACGGTCAGTATCTCTTCGTGAAATGCGGTACCGATACTACTGGCAGTGGCACTCCTCAATGGTTTGCACTGTACCCACTTGGTAAATCGGTCCTGGAAAATTACAATATAGCAGTTCCCCTTCTTGCTCCTCGGCAATGGTCCAATGATATCGGAACTAACAGTGTCCCAAGGTCGTTGATTTGGAGATGGCTGCATTTTTCCAGGAGGCTTTTGTTGGGATGGTTTGTACTTCTGGCATTGTGAACATCTGCGAACGTACTTGGTGATGTCTCGGAACATTCCCGGCCAATAGTAAGATCTGGCTATACGAGTAATGGTCTTGGCGATTCCCAGATGTCCAGCATGAGGGGCATCATGGTTTTCTTCGAGAACTCGGGTTCGGTCGGATTTCGCTATGCATAGTTTCCATGGATCACTCATCTCTGGTTCTCTTAAGTCATTTATATCCCAAAAATGACGGTACAAACGGCCTTCTTTGATGCAGTAGTCAGGGAACTTTTCTGGATCCTTCAGGACTTCTTCCTTCTTGTTACGGTACCATGAGCATTCGGCGGTTACCTCGGTCACACAAAGTATCGATGGTGGATTGGTTTCTGCTGTCATTGGTAGCGGATTTCTGGACAACGCGTCAGCCACGCGATTTAGAGCACCTTTACGGTACTGTATCTCGAAATCATATTGCTGCAGAAAAATACTCCATCGGGCTAAACGTCCGGACGGACTCACTATGGAATGCAGCCATCTAAGAGATTGATGATCGGTAACAACCGTGAAATGGTAGCCCTCTAAATAAGGACGCATCTTTTCAATTCCCCAAACAATGGCAAGACATTCTTTCTCAGTGACGGAGTAATTCTTCTCGGCAGGACTTAGCGTGCGACTTGCATATGCTACCACATGTTCCTGGCCACTCTTCTGTTGGGTAAGGGCTATTCCCAAACCATATTCGGAGGCGTCGGTCTGTAGGGTGAACGGTACGGAAAAATCAGGACAACTTAAAACAGGGGATTCTGACAGACATGTTTTAATCTCAGCAAAGGCAGCTTCTTGCTCTTCAGCCCACTTCCATCGCTGGGATTTGCGGAGTAATTTCGTTAACGGGGCCACCTTTTGTGAAAACGATGGCACAAATCTCCTATACCAGGATGCGACTCCCAAAAATCTTCGTAACTCTCGGATATTTCTCGGCGCTGCAAATTTAATTATGCTCTCGACTTTCTCTGGATCGGTACGGATTCCATCTCCAGTGACTACATGGCCTAAATATTTCATGGACGGTAAACAGAAGTGGCATTTCTCCGGATTCAGTTTCAACCGTGCTCCTCGCAATCGACGGAACACCTCAGACAGATTTTCCAAATGCTGTTCGAACGTTTCCCCTAGAACTATGATGTCATCCAGATAGGCAAAGGCGTATGGATCTAACTCTGGGCCTATTAGTCTGTCAACCAATCTCTGGAAAGTGGCAGGTGCGGAATGTAATCCAAATGGAAGGACCGTGAATTGGAACAATCCACGTCCCGGTACGGTAAACGCGGTAATGGGTTTGCTCTCCGGTGTTAATGGAACTTGCCAATACCCACTCTTCAAATCTAAACTGGAAATATATTTGGCTTTTCGCAGTTTATCCAGTATAGCATTAATAAATGGAAGCGGGTAAGCGTCCTTCATCGTAACTTCGTTCACTTTGCGGAAGTCGATGCAGAAACGGTTCTTTCCATCTTTCTTCTTCACAATTACAATTGGAGAGCTCCAAGGACTGGTAGAAGGTTCTATCACTCCTTCATCTAACATCGCGTCTATCTCGGTATTGCACACTTCCTGCATCTTTGGATTTTGCGGTCGGTGTCTTTGTTTAATCGGACGGGACTGTAGCAGACGGATTTCATGCTCAATAAGCGTAGTCGGACCTCTAATCTTCTCGAACAGCGGAAGTTCCTGGTTCAAAAATGTATTCAACTTTTCTTTTTGATTTTTCGTCAAATTGATTTCTTCACTCGGAATGATTGTTTCGAACGGGCATCCTATGTAGCCATAATTGGTGTTATCTCCTAACTCCTCCGGAGATAACTTCAATCTTCCAGGTTTATTATCATCTTCATTTTCTCTAACCCTTATCAGAGACGACGAAAGGACTTCAGTATTAGATTTCTCCTTGTCAACCCCTAAACCACCCAGGGTGGACGCAGAGACATCGGAAATAGCTTGCTCCTTGCCAACCCCTAACAACACCGGGGAGAACGCAGAGACTTCAGAACCAGCTTGCTCTTGATCAACCCCTAACACCAGGGAAGACGCAGAGACTTTAGAAAAAGACTGCTCTTTGTCAACCCCTAAACCACCCAGGGAAGACGCAGAGACTTCAGAAACGGATTGCTCTTTGTCAACCCCTAACACCAGGGAAGACGCAGAGACTTCAGAAACAGACTGCTCCTTGTCAACCCCTAACACCAGGGAAGACGCAGAGACTTCAGAAAAAGCTTGTTCTTTGTCAACCCCTAACACCAGGGAAGACGCAGAGACTTCAGAAACGGATTGCTCTTTGTCAACCCCTAACACCAGGGAAGACGCAGAGACTTCAGAAAAAGACTGCTCTTTGTCAACCCCTAACACCAGGGAAGACGCAGAGACTTCAGATACACGGTCTTCTGAGAGACACTTGTCGGTATTGTCCATACTTAGGGTCGGTTTAGCAGCATCGGATTCTTTAGTGAGTGGGCTCACTACTTCCAACATCTCAACAGGACTGGTTGATGGTGAGTGCATCACTAGTTTGTCTTCCATGTATATTTTCCCGCTTCCTAGCTCCAACCGGAAATTATACTTTTGAAGGACATCGTGTCCTAACACAATATCAGTTATCAGACCAGGGAAATGTTCGAATGGCCCTTCCATAATGACGTCATGGATGTTCAGTTTTAGCTTGTATGTGTCGGTGATAGGGACTAAAATTCCGTTAGCTAAACGGGCTCTCGCAGCTTGACGGGCTATGGTTTGCTTTCTTTGGGAAAATGTCCTAGCTATCTGATCACCGATGTATGATTTAGCAGCTCCAGTATCCAATAGGGCTCTGAACTTGCGGTTTTCAATTTCAACGTCAATGTGCGGTCGGGAATCGGTCATTTCTTCTGGCGTTTCGGCATGAGAGGCAAATATCTGCGGAAGCTGTGTCGGCCTCTCCTCGGGACAGCTTCGGATTAGTTTTCCTGCCTCCTGCAGGAACAGTCTCGGGAAAATACTCCCTCCTTATGACAACGGGAGCAGAATATCTTCTGAGGGTTCCGGCAATTGCTTCGGTAGTGTCCGGATTCACCGCAGCGGAAACAGGTTGGTGGGCGTGAAGACGAGCCAGACGGTCGTTGAGTATTATCACGTGTCGGACCGTGATGAGTATCGTTCGGTAACGGACGGCTGGTACCAGGGATGGCTTCTCTTACTGGATCGGACGGCGGATTGTGGGACTGTCCATATCTAGGGGTACTCACTGGCTGCGGACGGGCTGGTCCACGGTTCGGTCCACTGGGGTTGGGTGCGTTTTGGAGTTCCTTCCTCAGGAGCTCATATTCCCTCACCACTTGACAGAACGTAGGAAAGTCCTTGAAGTCTACTTTTCGGATCTGCAGCCGGTACTCGGGTAAAAGATTTCGGTACAGCCATGCTAGCTGTTGTTCGGAAGTTAGCTTCCCATGCCTCCTCATCAGGGTCTGTAGCTCGGTCATGTACGTTGCAGCGGATTCATTTCGTCTTTGAAGACGTCTTCCTATCTCGGCTTCCAAATCGACTTCATAGTTGATTGGATAAAAGAAAATTCTGAATTCAGCCTCGAATTCGTCCCAGGTTGTGAACCGACTTCGGTTGTTGCGGTACCAAGAGGCGGGTTCATCTGATAGTAATTCCGGTAATACCGGAAGCAAGTTGTCTTTCTGGACATTCTTTGCAGTGCAGATTTCTTCGATCCTTTCTATGAAAGCGGCCGGATCTCCTCGGTTCCCAAAAGACACCTTCCAATCGTGTACATTTATCGGTTGGGTCGCCATATCGGTCAGATAATCCACAAGATCTCCTTGGTTTCTAGCGGGTGGTGGGGAAATATGTCTTCGTCTCAAAAAGTTGACGAGCCTTCTTCGTTTGTCAGGAACGGTTCCAGCAGTCGATAAATTCCTCTTTCGTAGTTGGGCAGTAAGACCCTCGTTTTTCAGTAGATATACCCAATTTACGCGATGGTCTGTAGTTTCTTCTATGGAATTTACGACGGGTAACTGGGTCGATGCTGACGGAACGGGTAATGTTTCCTCTGCCACTTCACGTTCAAATGGTAAAGCAATGTCCAATTCCTCGGTACTTCCTCTTGACATCTACTTTTATCTCTTCTTTCTGTATTCCTCGTAGTCGCAACTTCTCGTCCTTCCTTCGCCTCTTTACAGCCACAGCAAGGTAGTACGGCCCCCGCCTTCACAGCAACTAAGCTTCTTCTTCAACCTTCACAGCAACGAAGCCTCTTCCTCAACCTTCACAGCAACGAAGCCTCTTCCTCAACCTTCACAGCAACGAAGCCTCTTCCTCAACCTTCACAGCAACGAAGCCTCTTCCTCAACCTTCACAGCAACGAAGCCTCTTCCTCAACCTTTACAGCAACGACAAGATAATTCGAAACGAGATATAAAATCCTTGTTTTAATGAACACTCAACAATAAGACGGAAAACAGTCAAAACAGTATATAACGGTACGCCGTGGAAACCAAATTATCACCGGACTCCTTCGATAATCTCAAGGTCCCTACACAAATCTTCACACTGAAACAATAAAATTCCACAACGAAATACAACGGTTCCGGTTTTAACAAACGGCCAGTGTCCCTGCTAAACTAGTGAATCAACAATACGGGAAAAGAATATTATTCAATAATCAAGAATACGCAAAACCTGAAAAATAATAAAACAGTTCGTATTCAACCAACAATTCAAGATCCCTGCTTAATCAGCATCAAACAACAATTCAAGATCTCTGCTCAACCAATAAATCGGCAATACGGGAAAAAATATTATTTAATCATCAAAAATACGGAAAACCTGAAAAAGAATAAAACAGTTCGTACTTAAACAACAATTTAAGGTCCTTGTTCAATCAATAAATCAGCAATACGGGAAAAAAATATTCTTCACTAATCAAGAATACGGATAACCTGAAAAAAAAAAATAAAACAATTCCTACTTAAACAACAAATTAAGGTCCCTGCTCAATCAATAAATCAGCAATACGGGAAAAAAAATATTCTTCACTAATCAAGAATACGGATAGCCTGAAAAAAAAACAGTTCCTACTTAAACAACAAATTAAGGTCCTTGTTCAATCAATAAATCAGCAATACGGGAAAAAATATTCTTCACTAATCAAGAATACGAATAACCTGAAAAAAAAAATAAAACAGTTCCTACTTAAACAACAAATTAAGGTCTCTACTCAATCAATAAATCGGCAGTACGGGAAAAAATATTATTTATTAATCAAGAATCCGGAAAACCTGAAAAAAAATAAAACAGTTCGTACTTAGGCAACAATTTCAGGTCCTTGCTCAATCAATAAATCAGTAATACGGGAGAAAAATATTCTTTACTAATCAAGAATACGGAAAACCTAAAAAAAATTAAACAGTTCCTATTTAAACAACAAATTCAGGTCCCTGCTCGGGCGCCAAGATGTGACGCGTTTTCCTCCCCTCTACAAGAGAGAGAGGCGATGACTGCGCGCTGCACTGCGCGTGGAACGTCTCGGAAACGTCACTCCTGACACCTTTGAAACCTTACACTTTCTCGGGCGCCAGATTTTTAACGTGGTTGTCTCCACGGCCCCTCGACTTCCCTCGTCGAGAGTTCCAGGTAGCCTCAGATGGAGGTACGGTAAATTCCAGGGGTCTATTGTCGTCAAAATTCGGGATATTCCTAAATATATAAAACAAATGTTCTCGCTAGTCCTGAAATAACTGTTATTATCCTGATCCACACTACGGAGAAGCTAAAATTCGTGCTGCCAAACAACTACGCTACCATAAGGAAATACTAGTCTATAATAGGTCAATAAAACACAACACCGGTTTATTTCAGTTTTATTACATTAACACCTTCTAAGTTGTTATATACATACAAAATAAACAATACTCAAAAGCACATATGTATTATTAGCGACGAAGCGGGCAGGACATAAGCGAGAGTGGTTTGTAATTATAAAATAGCGTTCATGCAAATAAAAGAAGCGGTAAAAAAGGCAAGCAAAACTATGTTAAGCTTGGTGGTCTTTTCATTCATGTATTTGATAGACCCTTATGTAACGAACGGGTCCGGTGGTACTAAAAAAAAAACTATCCAATCGGGAAAACAATACTATAGGTCGGGGACTCTATATCTACTCGTCAGACATTTCCCTAAGCTTTTAACAAAATCAAGAAGGGTATCACGAAATCCCACTAAAAGAAAATTCGGGGAAGGTAATGAAAACGGAAGGCAATTCCAGATTTAAATATAAACCAAATTTGTGTTAAAGAACGGGCGACTATCAACCAAATTCAAAGAAATAAAACTCGGAAAAGTATTGCAATTGGGAACTCAAGATTTAAAATATCCGGGAGCCCTAGCTTGGGTGTGCCTGGCGCAGGCGGATATTTCAATCAGGAATTTTCCTTGCAAAATAGAAGAATAAAATATTCGAAACAGAACTAATATAAGCCAAATTCGTGTCAAAACACGGGGCGAATATCAACTAAATTCACAAAAAGGAGACTCGGGAAAAGTATTGCAGTTGGGAACTCAAGATTTAAAATATCCGGGAGCCCTAGCTTGGGTATACCTGGCGCAGACGGATATTTCAATCAGGAATTTTCCTTGCAAAATAGAAGAATAAAATGTTCGAAACGGAACTAATATAAGCCAAATTTGTATCAAAACACGGGGCGAATATCAACTAAATTCACGAAAAGGAGACTCGGAAAAAGTATTGCAATTGGGAACTCAAGATTTAAAATATCCGGGAGCCCTAGTTTGGGTATACCTGGCGCAGACGGATATTTCAATCAGGAATTTTTCCTTGCAAAATAGAAGAATAAAATGTTCGAAACGGAACTAATATAAGCCAAATTCGTGTTAAAACACGGGGCGGATATCAACTAAACTCACAACAGGAGACTCGGAAAAGTATTGCAGTTGGGAACTCAAGATTTAAAATATCCGGGAGCCCCAGTTTGGGTATACCTGGCGCAGACGGATATTTCAATCAGGAATTTTCCTTGCAAAATAGGAGAATGAAATGTTCGAAACGGAACTAATATAAGCCAAATTTGTATCAAAACACGGGGCGAATATCAACTAAATTCACAAAAAGGAGACTCGGAAAAGTATTGCAGTTGGGAACTCAAGATTTAAAATATCCGGGAGCCCTAGTTTGGGTATACCTGGCGCAGACGGATATTTCAATCAGGAATTTTCCTTGCAAAATAGAAGAATAAAATGTTCGAAACGGAACTAATATAAGCCAAATTTGTATCAAAACACGGGGCGAATATCAACTAAATTCACGAAAAGGAGACTCGGAAAAAGTACTGCAATTGGGAACTCAAGATTTAAAATATCCGGGAGCCCTAGTTTGGGTATACCTGGCGCAGACGGATATTTCAATCAGGAATTTTTCCTTGCAAAATAGAAGAATAAAATGTTCGAAACGGAACTAATATAAGCCAAATTCGTGTTAAAACACGGGGCGGATATCAACTAAACTCACAACAGGAGACTCGGAAAAGTATTGCAGTTGGGAACTCAAGATTTAAAATATCCGGGAGCCCTAGTTTGGGTATACCTGGCGCAGACGGATATTTCAATCAGGAATTTTCCTTGCAAAATAGGAGAATGAAATGTTCGAAACGGAACTAATATAAGCCAAATTTGTATCAAAACACGGGGCGAATATCAACTAAATTCACAAAAAGGAGACTCGGAAAAGTATTGCAGTTGGGAACTCAAGATTTAAAATATCCGGGAGCCCTAGTTTGGGTATACCTGGCGCAGACGGATATTTCAATCAGGAATTTTCCTTGCAAAATAGAAGAATAAAATGTTCGAAACGGAACTAATATAAGCCAAATTTGTATCAAAACACGGGGCGAATATCAACTAAATTCACGAAAAGGAGACTCGGAAAAAGTACTGCAATTGGGAACTCAAGATTTAAAATATCCGGGAGCCCTAGTTTGGGTATACCTGGCGCAGACGGATATTTCAATCAGGAATTTTCCTTGCAAAATAGAAGAATAAAATGTTCGAAACGGAACTAATATAAGCCAAATTCGTGTTAAAACACGGGGCGGATATCAACTAAACTCACAACAGGAGACTCGGAAAAGTATTGCAGTTGGGAACTCAAGATTTAAAATATCCGGGAGCCCTAGTTTGGGTATACCTGGCGCAGACGGATATTTCAATCAGGAATTTTCCTTGCAAAATTAGAAGAATAAAATGTTCGAAACGGAACTAATATAAACCAAACTCGTGTTAAAACACGGGGCGGATATCAACTAAACTCACAAAAGGAGACTCGGAAAAAGCATTGCAGTTGGGAACTCAAGATTTAAAATATCCGGGAGCCCTAGCTTGGGGGTGCCTGGCGCAGACGGATATTTCAATCAGGAATTTTCCTTGCAAAATAGAAGAATAATATACTAATATTAAGAAAACTACGAAAAAGGAAAATCGGAAAAAGTATTAAATCAGATACGATATATAAATGGTTTACCACACTCTAATGTACTAGATATATCAACGTATTTTAAAATGAAAGTCAACTATCTAAATGTTTTAAGTTATCATTGAAAAGACCACATATTTTCGGAATTATTATTGTTTAAAGTTCTTACCTTCACAGTAATAAGTTATCACTGAAATTTTTTTCCTCACGAAAAAAAACTCAAAAGTAAATCGGCAAAAGAAAAGTTAAAATAATTTACAGCGGACGATGAATAAGTTACACTTCTGGCTCGGTCGGCTGGCACTTCGATACTCTCTCTATTTTTAAAAATAATATAAGTCGTCTAACCTCACGGTTCCACCTCCCTCTCGACCTGCGCGCTTCTATCCATATCTACCTTGTTGCAGTGGGGAGACCAGTACCTTCAAATGTTCAATTTTAAAATTGAAGTAAATACTTTACTTCCGAAAAAATTGATCCCTCCATCGCAACTAAGAAGAAAATAAAAATATCGGAATTTGGATAAATATTAAACTATTATAACATTTGGTTCTACCCCGAAACCAGGGGATAAAATAAAATAAAATGTTCACAAAGATTCACAATACTTTACCCTAATTATAAGTCAATATACAAATGATTAGATACACTCGTCGACATAAATTGTAAAATGAAAATATATTCGGCTCATAAAATATTAAATGAATTATAAATAAAGAAACGAATATGTGACGGGTGATACATAATATCAATTAAATATATACAATGAAATAATTCAAATTAAATATATATTCGGTGACATAAACTATCAAATGATTTAACTCAAATATATACTCGGTGACATAAACCATCAAATGAAAGTATAACAAAGAAACGGATATGCAATGAGTGATACATAATGAAAATGAATATATACTCGGTGACATAAACTATCAAATAATTTAACTCAAATATATACTCGGTGACATACACCATCAAATGAAAATATAACAAAGAAACTAATACGTGACGGGTGATATGTAATATAAAACAATTATACTCAGCGGCAGAAAACTAAAAATGAAATTACACTCGGCGCATAAACTTTAACATGATTAGGTACAAAGAAACGAATATATGACGGTTGATGCATAATTTAAATTAAATATATATACTCGGCGACATAATCTAAAAATGAAATTACACTCGGCGCATCAACTTTAACATGCCAGTAACGAACACTTCGTTACAGTATGTAAAGTCAACTTGCCCCCCCCCCCTGCGGAGTGCAGGAGTGGATGAAAAAAGGCTAAGAAAGAAAGATCTATTCTGAATTCCTTAATACGTTTTTTATAGAATCGAAAGTAGCATTATTTGTGCATGTCAGGAGAGAGCTAATATTTACTGGAAGAGGAAAGTTATGGTCCCTTAAAGACATATATAAATTAGATATAGCCGCTTTGTATTTCTTACACTCTAGAAATATATGATTAGTATCACCTATAGACACGTTGTCGCAGTTGCAAAATGGAGACTGTAGAATTGTAGTGCATTGATCTTATAATTAATATTATATTATTCGTAGTGCTGAGTAAGCTGAGTTATCGATGGTTATAATACTGCTTATGGGCAAAAATAAATAGTTGAAAATCAGACTTTTTAATTATTTCACCTTATTTCCCAACTTATTACAGAATACCCAATGTATGAATGTGCGCCGGAACACAGCCGTAGTTTAGTTAAGTCGCGTTATAGTTACTCAGTTTTTTTCTATAATCAAATATTGTTATGTGTGGATATTATTTGGTAGATTTGGATGAAACTTTTTGATATTTGGCTGAGGATATTGTGAATAAGCTTTTCTCCATCTGTTTCTAATGGATTTTTTATGCTTGCTAATTACGTCAGCTTTACAGAAAACTCTTTTAATTTCCAAACTTCTTTTGCCTCGTGATCTACCTTCTCATTACCTATAATGCTGCTGTGACCTGTTACCCATATGAAAATAACTTTTTTATTATTAATTTTTAATTGGTACAATAAGTTTTTTACTTCAAAAATCACTTCCTGATTATAAATATTTATTGATGAAACTTCGATAGCTTGTAACGTAGAAAACACCCTTTTAACAGGCATCGAGCGATCTGCTGCCGAAAAAATAATCTCAAAAAATATTACGGCTTTATCTATAAGGAACGATGAAATAAAACATTATAATTTGTTTAAATCTTCATTTATTTGAACTAATGTTCAATTTAAACTTGCTGACGCGTTTCACTAATACAGTAGCTTTGACTAAGCTACCGTGTTAGTGAAACGCGTCAACAAGTTTAAATTGATCATTAGTTCAAATAAATGAAGATTTAAACAAATTATATTGTTTTATTTCATCGTTCAGTATGGATCTTCATCAAGTAAAAGCCTCATCTATTCAATTTTATCTATAAGATTTGTATATTTTCCAGTACGTAATTGGATCACGTCTGCTTCCAGGACATTATGAAATGTATCCCAATCTACTCGATTGGGATACAGATTCACTGTAAAGGACTTTGGGTTAATATAAATTCCGATAGCTATTGGATACTAGACTAATCCCAATGTGTCGTCTAAAACTTCCCAAGTTAACCTGTCTGCTGTAACGTGAGAAGTTAATGATATGTCAACTGCTGAGTGGTTTCTCCCTGGGGAAACTCTAGTGGGATCAGTATATTTAAGCGTTATTTAATAATCATATATTCATAAATATTTTGATGTAAACTGTAACTACTAAACAACATCCATTTTTGTTTAGAATCTCTTAAATAAACAAGGGGTTATTCCAAGTGGGTATATTAAAAATACTATACTATGGACCATTCACAAGCAAAAATCGTTAAAAAAAATAAAATTAACTGCAATAAAATATTTCAAATAATTTGAATTATTCGAAAGAAATATTTTTATATTGCTTTACAACAAAAGTGAACAAAAACAAGATATCGTGTGATAAATGATATAAAAACTGTTGGAAAAGCAAAAGATATGAAAAATAGCATAGTAAGCGAATAGTCACAGCAACCTGTAAAACAAAAATAACTGGGGAGCACTGACGACACACTTCACTAACAACAGTTTGATGAGCTCAGAACAGCGGCTCCAACTCCGACGGGAGCGTCCATTTCATTTTCAAAATGTACATGAAAACATTAACATTTGGTACAAACAATGGATACTCTATATATGAATGGTATGTTTTGATTATTCCTTTTTGTCTTTTGTATAAGTTGAAACACTGAATGAGGTGTTAAACTTAACAAATATGTAAATAGTTAGTGATGGACAAAATAATCATAATGGAGAATCAATTATTTTTAGTGTTTTTATTCTCACAAGGTTTCTATGTCGATTTGAAAATTCAACTTTTGGATGATCTAAATAGTTCGCCATTTATGCTGTGACGTACATTATCTAAAAGAGAAGTTAGCTACATAAGGGTCGACATAGGACCGCAATTCTGTCGTCTTTGACTTTAAAATGGTGATATAGGTTATGTTTATGTTGCATTGTTTTTTTATTGAGTGACAGGATTTGTTCAAATTAACTTCCGATTTATATTGACTTTATGACTATTAGATTACTTTAAAAATCTTACTGTTACCTATTATTAGTTTTCGTTAACGCATTTACAGTTAGTTTTTATTTTTGGTGTTGGATATTTTTCGTAAATTATTAGAATGACTGGGTTCGTACAGGCAAATTCCAATAATTTATCACATTCAGACATTTTTATGTTGCATGAGTTTTTAAAAAAAGACGATAGATTTAATATATCAGAAGTAAAGGGTTCCAAAGCATCTCGGTAAGTTTATATCTCACATTAAATTTATGCTATTAATTCCTAGTGTATTGTATATTAATTGAGAAATGTCTTTAAATTAAATAAAAATGCTTATATTTTATATTGTTAAAAAATAATTATATTTCAGATCAATGAGAGAATCTTATGGTGATAATGTCATAGGCTTTATTGAAGTGTCAAACGAGAAAATAACATTTGCACTGTCCGGGGAAAAGTATGGCCAGAACATAATGTTAGAAAAACAAACTACACTGTGGAGTTATCGATACAGGGAGAAGAAACTGTTCAAGACGTTCATTGTAATGCATGTCCAGCATCTGAAGGTAATACAATATTAAGTCACTACAATTAAATAGACATATATGTTGAAATTCCATTTTATTTTATTTGGTGAACAGTATACAACTCGGATAAAAAAAGGCTTGTATTATTTACTGTTGCAAAGGATAAAGTTGACAAAATAATGAATATACTAATACAGTTCTATTATTTAAAATTTTAAAGAATTTCAATACTTTTGGCAAACCCTGTATATGTAAGAATTGGCAGATTATTTAATTTCTGATGACATTTTCATGTCACAGTTGAAAAATATATTGAAGGTTAAAGAAAACAGAATTCATTATAAGGTATTTAGATAATAAAACAATTCCAAATCTTTGTTGCAGGAAAATAACAAATAGAGTTTTTTTTAAAAAGAAGAAAGTGTAACCATTTGATAAAAAATAGTGAGTTGAATTTGAGATCCTGAACGAAGAACATGTAATTTGATAGTTCTCCAAAATTTCGCCAAGTAATAGTTAGCTGAATAGTATAATAATTAATAATAGAAATTGTTATCCGGTGTCCATAATTCTAAATTCTGTGCGTGTTTATTTTTATTGGAAAATTTAGTCATCAATTCGGAAAAGTGAACGATCCTGAATTAGATTTAGAAATGTACGAGTTTGGAGGAGTCCAGATTTGGTGAGTCTTTTCCAGATTATTGATAATTTGTAAGTTTATTAGAATGTCATACCACACTTTAGGAACACCAATATGTCTCTTCGGATATTTTTCAACAAGAGTGATTGTATTCTGCAATTGTTCGTCTTTTGATTCACTTGTGTCATTTAGTGACACAAAATCGCTGCTTGAGGGTACATTTTCAGCTGTTGCCTCTGCTGATGTGATATCTTCTACCTTCAACAATTTGTTTTTCATTGGTGAGGTCGTTACTTCTTTTGTAGTAATCAAATCTAAAGTATCCAATTTAACAGTATTCTGAGATGTTAACCGACAACTAACAGCAACACTTTTGGATAGGTGTGGATGGATGCTTGAGGCAAATTTTATAAAATTTGCTAAACATTTTATTAAATATTCTCGGGCTTCCACAGGCAAACCGATGCTTTTGCTGTCAGATAATCACGAGTCGTTTATTTCCATCGCCGCTCTGGATATGTTTAATGAAAATGGGGTTGTCGTTTTATCATTTCCGCCGCACTGTAGCCACAAGTTGCTGCCATTGGACCGGAGCATTTATGGCCCCTTTAAAAAGTATTTTAATACAGCTGCAGATGCCTGGATAACCAATAATCCCGGCAAAACTGTGAATATTTATAATGTTCCTCATTTAGTCAAAGAATCTCTGCCTTTAGCCTGTACTCCAAAAAACATACAGTCTGGCTTTAACGAATCTGGAATATCTCCTTTCAATCACAATATTTTTACAGATGATAATTTTCTACCAGGATATTCAGCCGATAGACATACACACGCGAAAGATAGTGATCACGTAAACAGTGATACAAATGTGATCAATAATACACTCCAAAATAATGACTTAGAATCTAAGCAGCAAGTTGCTAAACATCAAATTATTATTTCTGACATTATTGTTAAACCAGCTCCTCTTGGCGAGGCAAATATTAACAGCAACGACAATAATAATGTGTAATTTAAGAAAACCACTTTATTTCTGAGAAGGATTTATTGGAAGCTGGATCATCCAAACCAAATGCAGATTTGTTGTCTTTAGAAGAAATACGACCCTTTCCTAAAGCTGAAGCACGAGGTAACGAGACCCAGAGAGGCAAAAAACGTAGAACCACGGCTATTTTGACAGATACCCCAGTTAAAGAGGAGCTTGAAAAGGAAAAACAGAAAGTAAAAGACAAAAAAACGTTACAGTATAAAAAAAACCAGAAATCAATTCTAAATTTAAAGCCGCTACAAGAGAACTCTTTAGTAAAAAATACAAGAGCATCAATCAAAAAATTTAAAGGTACCTGAGAAATTGTCTGATGATGAAGAAGACGATAGTTTTTGCCTAGTATGCCTAGAATTATATATGCATAGTCGTAAAGGAGAAAAATGGGTTCAATGTACTCGTTGCAAGAACTGGGCCCATGAAGTTTATACCACTGGGGATATTTTATTTTATATTTGCGAAAACTGTTTAGCAGATGACGAATCATTTATTCTGTTTTTTGAAATGCAAATATGTGCAATTTTTATTGTTGTTTGTATGTACGAGTTTCTCTTTTGTTTAATCCATTTGCTGTTTTGCTTACAATAAAAAATAGTTATTAGAATTATATTCTCACAGTATTTTTGAAATAACTAAGTTTAAGCCAGGCAACTTTTTAATTAGATCTGTTTGTAATAAAAATATATCACTTTTTGATTACGTTTTGCTTCTTTCAGTTCTTAGGAGCTTTATTTTCTCATGGGCCAAACCACCCCAATTAACTGTATGGCCAACTTACTCCAAACCTGAGGCTAATTGGCCCACTTGACATTAACACATTAAAAAATTTATTATTTTGAAACTCCGTAAGTTACACCTTAATTTGATACATTTTAGAGTAGGCAGAGGTTAAGGCAATCGTCCTACGTTTTGCTTGTTAAGTAATTTCAAATCATATATTTTTCAAAAATTAAAGTATAAAAAGTGGGCCAACTAACCCCGGTCTCCCCTACTTTGGTTTTGTATGGGTAGTACTGAAGTTCTTTGCATTGAAGCAGGCCAATCTTCTTGAATATTGGTCTCTTGTATTCTTTCATGTCGATCTTCGTTTCTCTTTCGACTTGCGGCAGCCACATCTTGTTCTGTCATCGTCACAATCACGAATTTCATTTTCAGGCACTATTTCTTCAGATTCTTCTTCGAATATGTTAGTTTTAGTATCTCCTTCATGAAAATAACTTTTCAAAAAACTTAGTTGGTTCGTGTATTTGTATTTTACTGCTTTGTCCATTTCTTGTAATGTTCTTCTTTAAGTATTTTCTGAAAGTGTCCCTTATGTTGCTTCATCGGGTCTAATTTATTTTAATGAGACTTTACCTAAAAATGTGCTGGATAATAGAATAAAATATGATAAAATGCATCACTACATTTGTTTGTTTCTCTTTCTAGATATTTAGCAACGGGGGATTCTTTTTTGACGATCTCGTTCAGCTTCCGCTTAGGCCATAGCACAGTACAAGATAGGGGAGACTGTTGTATACTGGGACAATATTCTTGTAATTGAAATAGAAAATTTGTTGAATAATTTTTAACTATTGTGAACATTCTAATATATTCAAAATTAGTTTGTTTATGAACACCTGCAAAAATTTTAACAATTTTTACATTTTAAGTAAGAAAAAATTGAAGGTCCCACTATACACCACTTTCCCACTATGCAACCACCCCATGTTGCATACTGGGAAAGATGCATGTGTATAGTGGGACAATGGTTTTTGAAGCCAAATAAATACAAAAATAAGTTTTGGTCGTTTATTGACAAAATAATAAATCTTATAAATAAACTGAGTAGGTCGCCCAATCGTAATGATAGGAAAACATATCTCTCAACATAACTTTAACTAGAAAACATAACTTGAGCTAGAAAACATAACTTGAACTTATAGTTTTCATCTTACCTATCAAAAATAAATATATTCGGAGAGGTAGTACAAATGGGAAAGTATTAACTATGCTATAAATTCAAAACAAGAAGGAAATTAACAGTGGCGAGAAGCATTATTGCATATGAAAGTCCTCGAAATCGAAATAAAAAAGGCACTGCTTAGCTGCTCTTTCAGCACAACATCTTCATCTCGGTTTTCACGAAAGCTGAACCTATTATTTGGATTTTTTTTCATGAAATTAACTGTGTATTCATCTTTCTCTATTTTTTCTATTTGACCAACGAAGTGTTTGTTGCTTTTTTTCCTGGGATACTGAACAAGTATGAAATCAGATATATCAAGTATCTCATTTTGATCCTTCATAAATTCATCGGAGAAATCCGCATCTGAATCATCATCAGATATTTCAGTCACTGAAAAGTCACTCTCGCTTGAGCTGTCATTTTTCGGCGCGAATAAATTTCTCTTAACTTCCTTGGCCTTCTCAATTCTCTGTCGCTTTTGAGAAGTTTTTTCCAACTTCAACCTCAATATTTCTTTCTTCTCTTCAATTATGGGAGTATCAGTTAATACAGTAGAAGTAGTTTTTTTCCTGGCACTAGTATTTGTTTTTCGAGGTGCAGCCTTTGCAAATGGTCTTACAGCTTCCGGGGTAACAATATTCTCTTTGAGTGATTTTATTCCAGTGCTGGACATAACAGAGCAACTTGGAATTGGATTTTCAACAGAGTTATTTGCAGTTGTATTGGCCAATTGAAATGGTTTCTCGGTTTCAATTCGGTCTGACACGTAGGATCCTAAAAAGTCGCAATCTTGAAATATTTCAACATTTAAAGGACAAATGCCAGTTTTTTCAAATCCTTTGATAATGTTTTTAGGTGTGAAAGCTAGTGGAAACGATTTTCCAACTATATCGGCGATGTTATAGATTGTCATAGGAATGCCGGGGTTTTGTAGCATCCAGTCATCCATTGATCTGTTGTAGTAGATTTTGAAAGGGCCAAAACAACTGACGTCCAAAGGTTACAAGCGATGGCTACCTTGAGGTGGTAATGTAAGAAGAACTATGTCATGTTTTTTGCAATATTCAAGTACCCTAACATCTGTATGACTCTCGTGGTTATCAAGAATAAGTAAAATTTTATTGTCATTGTTATAATGTATGGTGTCTGAAACATGCTGTAAGTATTCTATAAAATGACTACCACACATCCATCCACTAACATTCGCTGTTCCTTTTGATCCAGGGGGAGCACCAAGCAGCATGTGTGGCTTGAAATGTATGCATGGAAATACGAAGAAGGGTGCTACAAATGTTCCATTGGCGCATATAGTGGCACACATTGTTACTAGTATACCTCTTTCGCCACTAGTAATTTTACCAACCTGTTTTTGACCACATGGTGCAGCTATTCTTGGAGGCTTATGTACAGTAGTTACACCAGTTTCGTCACAGTTAAAAATTTGGTTGGGGTTGATACTGTATTTGTCCAGAACTGTACGCAAGTTTTTGAAAAAAAGTTCTACATTGTGGCGGTTGAAGCTAGTTGCGCGACTCAGACTTGTGGCCTCGGGCGTTCTCAGGCTTATCTTATGTCGGATTCGAAAAAGTTAGAACCATTCTTCCCCAGCGATTTTATTTTCTGACCATTTTCTTGGAATTTTTTTCTTATTTGCGTCGGCATATCTATAAGCCAACTCTCTAGCTTCTTTGCTTGTTAATCCGTAGCACATTTGGGATGAAGTAACTAAATATTCGCTAAGCTGTTGTTCTTCATCGTCACTGAAAATTTGCTTAAAGCCATGTTGCCTCTGAAAATTTACTTGCTGCGTGTTTGCTCCATTGATGTTATGTTTTTTCAAGTGTCTATGCAACACTGATTTGCTAACTCCAAATTGAAGTGCAGCATTCCTAATATTGATCTCATTTCTAAGAACAGCCTCCTACTGCGTTTCGCATTCTTTCAGAATTTTCAAGGTGTATTGTCCTACTCTCAAGAAACGATTTTTTATTTTTGCGGCCCCTTTTCTTGTCCATTTCTGGGAAAAAAGGTAATAAGAGAGTTAAACTTGAAAGAAACAAAAATATTCTATTAGAGAGCAAAAAAAAATTCTGTCACAATATGCAACAACAATATGCAATTCTGTCTCACTATACACTGTCCCACTATACACCCGTATACACTTTTTAACATTTTCGGAATTAAAAAAAAACAAACAAATAACATTGAAAAATAACCTCAACTCACCTTCAAGACACCTTCGGGTACAATTATTCTCAAATATGGAACAAACAAATGATTATTTCTAGCCTAAACTGTGCCCAACACGTGGTCGTATAAAAAAACTTTGACACTCTGATTGACGCCATACTGAAGACTCTAGCTGCGAGTGGCAAGGGTATATCCACTGCGCGTATATGATGCAGTTGACATAACTTGTTTCGGTATTTTAAGCGATACCGTTGGTGGGCAATTTGAATTGTCCCACTATGGAACCTGTCCCACTATACAACAGTTTCCCCTATATATTGTACATGAAGCATGCAAAGTTATATTCAAAGATTTGATGGTTGAAATGCTACCAACATTTCAACACAAATTGGAACTTTCCCAACTGCGTGGGAGCATTGGATGGGAAACATATTACTATTCAAACTCCTCCAAACAGCGGTTCGATGTATTTTAATTATAAGAAATCGTTCTCAATTGTTTTGATGGCTGTTGTAGATGCCAATTACACTTTTTTCGGAGAATATGGTAAGAACAGCGATGGCGGAATTTTCGCAAATTCATCACATTACAAAATACTTCAACAACGAACATTGCGACTACCACCGAATACAACTTTACCCAATACAGGCGTTGAAGCACCATATGTAATAGTCGGTGATGAAGCATTCCCATTAAAACCCTATTTGTTACGGCCATATCCACGTCAAGGTTTAAACGTCCCAGAACGTGTTTACAACTATCGCCACTGTCGTGCCAAAAGATTTGTAGAAAATACGTTTGGCATTTTGTCCCAAAAATTTCGAATTTACAACAGACGAATTCAAGCAGCACCAAAAAATGTCGTTAATATTATACTAGCGACTTGTATTCTGCATAATTTTATAAAAAAATATGACGGGTACACATACAACTACGACAAAAATAAGGCTAAAGTAGAAAGAAACAACGAACTGCAAAATTTGCCCTTGCAAGGTGGAAATGCAACCCTAAATAGAAATGTAAAACATTAATAATCACATTGACAGGAGAAATGGATTAGTCGATGGTGACTTACCAGTATTTGAATCAAAACTGATGGAGGCTGTCATAGAAATATGAGCGACGATGTTTTCGAACAATATCTATATCTGCTGGTCTTGTATAATACCACCTCCCCTATGAAGTGTGAATTTCTTCTTTATCCTTTATCAGCCTGTACCTCACAAATTAATCAGGTTAGTTAATGTAGGTATTTTAGATATTTCTCAACGAACTACTACTCCTCCAATTTACGGAGCACTCATTATATGTTGATAAAAATAACTATCGCGCAATCTATTGTTGACTTTGAAAAAAAAAGCGTAAGCACCTCCTGATATAAGTTCGTTTGTTTGTTCCGCGCTAATTCCTTCCCGAATAAATATTTTCCGAATGTTTTTGAATGCTTAATTATTTCGGGCACTTTGATAGTCTTTTTTTCAAAGTTTTTACATGCTTTTTGAACTTTTGTGTATTTAATTTGTATTTTTTAAATGTAATAATACCGAATAAACAAAATTTTGATATTAAAACTAGTCTTAAAATGCTTATTCACTATATAACCGCAAATAAGTCGGCAACGACAATGATGGATAATCAAATTAACATTGAAAACCGCACCAAAGTCGGAAATATTTTACTAACAAAAAATGTATATTGTTTCTAGTTGGGTGATCGATTCGATAAAAACATTGAAAACTGTGAAATTCGATTTAATCGTATTTAACGCTTCAGAATGCCTTTCGCATTCCGCGTAAAAGATCAAAATCGAAATAATTTAGATAGGTACGTAAACAATTTATTCTTTAAAAACATTATTCTGGGTAATAAATTATGCATCGAGATATTGTTATACACACAACGCAAAAGTCTAGGGATATTTTTAATTTGTAGTCTCATTTTTACCTGTAATCAACTTGAAAAAGTAATACAACATTTATAGTTTAGATTGTTGTTTCATATGTCAAAAATATTAATTTCTTTGCAAAAAATAACCGAAAACTGAACAAAAAAAATATTCTTGAAACCACTGTTTTTTCAAATGTCGAAAAACATACAAAAAACACAAAAATTAATCTTAAAATAAAGTATGGCCACCACGTTGATTTATCACAGCTCTACATCTAGCATTCATGCTGAAAATTACATTGTTAATATCTGCTTGAGGTATTTGTGTCCATTGTACTCTCAGAAGCTCTCAAAATTGAAACTCATTGTGAATGTTGCCCATAAGTGGAGTAGTTCGTCGTTGGAGCATATCCCATACGTGCTCAATGGGTTTCAAGTCCGGTGACTATGCTGGCCATGGTAATACATCAATACCTTCGTTATCCAACCAGTTTACTACAATACGGGTAACATCTGGTCGAGCGTTATCATGCATTAAGTGAAAGTTATCTCCAACAGCACCAGCAAATGGACGAACGACAGGTTGGAGAATATTATCCAAATACTGCTGACTTGTGAGAAAGCCGCCTGGGGAAAATGAGCTCAGTTCTTCCGTCAATAATGATTCCGCCCCATACCAATAATGTGCCATCTCTGTATGTGTACACTTCCTACATGTCGCAAGCAATCAAATTTCCGGGCTGTCTCTGCACTCTCGTCCGACGAGAATCTGGATGAAATCCAAATCTAGCCTCTTCGGTGAATAAAACTGTAGCCCAGTCATGGTCAGCCTAATTCACAACTCTGGACACCAGGTTAATCGTGCAGCGCGATTGCCTCTAGGCAGAGGTGGACAAATCAGTGGTCGCCGACTACGAACATTGGCTTCATGGAGATGATTCCTCACCGTATTACTGCCAATTGTCACATTATATGCACGCTGTAATTAATTAACCAACTCGGGTGCTGTGATTGTCGGTTGCCTCCTAGCGGTTAAAACTGAATACCGGTCTTGAGCGGCGGTTGTAGAACGACCACGTCCTGGATGTTGCTCGGCTGGACTACCAGTGTCTCTAAACCGACGCATAATCGACTTATCACGCTTTGCGAGACTCCCAACAGTTCGGCTACTTGGATTTGTCCCACACCAGCTTGAAGGGGTCCCACCGCCCTATTTATCTCATCCAACATTAAATGTTGTCGTTCCATGGAAAAAACACACCTACTTAGCAAGAACAGTATGAAATGACTAAAAATCGGAATTAAACAAAACATTAAAATGTCAGTTTTTTCGTCCCTTGTGAAAAATGTTCTAAAACACGTATTGTTATCTGTTTTGCAATTTTTTTTACGGTATCCGCCAGAATAAACAGTACCGAAACAGAGAGTGCTGTGGAGTTGTTTATGTAATATGGATTTGTCATATTTGGCTTAATTGTCATTAGTTGATATATTAATAGTACGCTGCAGTTAAATTTGATTTAAAAATGGTTCTAACAACGGAAGAAAAAGTTTTTTTGGTAGAGCATTATTTTCGTTCATACGGAAAAGGTCGTAACGATGGTCCAAGCTTAGAACAGGTGTCAATAAAATATCAACAAAAATTTAATAAAGCAGCTCCTAGTAAAAGTGTGATGTTAGATGTTGTTGAAAAATTTCGTCGCACTGGTAGTGTATTGTGTCAACGTAAAGGTTCTTCAGGTCGTCGAAAAACAGTATGCACTACCGAAAATGAAGGAAGTGTTTTTAACCAAGTTGTGCAATCACCTCAAAGAAGTCTTGTAAGAACTGCATGTAAACTCAACATTAGTGAAACGTCTTTACGTCGCATGTTCAAATCAATTGGTGGTTATCCATACCGTATTCAAGTTGGACAACGACTAAATGCTGCGGACAAACGTGCAAGAGAAATTTACTGTGGTCGCATGTTGAGTTTAATTTACGAAGATCCCGAATTTTTGAAAAACATATGGTTTTCAGACGAGAGTCACGTTCATCTTAGCTGCTATATTAATCGACAAACAACCAGATTCCTTGGATTTGAACGTCCTGATGTCATTGTAGAGAAACCACTCCACAGTCTTCGAGTTACCATTTGATGCGCGGTATCTGGCCATGGAATGATTGGTCCTTATTTCGTTGAAGATGATAATCAGAATCCACTTACTGTCAACCAAGAGCGTTATAGAGAGAACTTTATTATACCTTTTGTGAGAGATCTAAATAACTTTTGCCGTGCACGAAATCTACAGTTTCGCACACAGTGGTTCCAACAAGATGGTGCAACGAGCCATACAGCTGTGCGCACCTTAGCCTTACTCCGTCAGCATTTCGATAATAGAATAATTTCACGGGGAACAGACTTCGAATATCCTTCTCATTCACCTGATCTGACGCCACCTGACGCATACATTTGGGGCATAATGAAGGACAAAATATTTCACTCGGAAAATCCGCCGGCGAATATTGCCGAACTACGGGAAAGAATACAAAATATTTTTCGGCAGATACATCAACCACTTTTTATAAATATGTTTATTGACTTACAAAATCGATATGAAGCTTGTTTGCGTCGAAATGGTGAACATTTTGAACACTTACATTACAGAAATTAAAAATTAATTTTTATTCTTAATTTTAATAGCCGTGGCTATTTTCGGCGCAGCAGACATTACATTTTTATTTTTATTTTCGGTACTGTTTATTTTGGCGGATACTGTATATAAAAAAGTAAGTATTTAGACTAACCGTCACAGTCGAAGTAAGTTTATATGAACACAAAAATGTCTTTAATTGGTTTTAGGAAAATATAGGTTTTACAAAAATATCCCTAGACTTTTGCGTTGTGTGTATATCTAAATATGTTAATGAATGTCAAATGTGAATTACAGTTTTGAAGCCTCATATTTATTTTTCGTTAAATTAAGCCATGTGCATGTTAAAAACGACTAGTGGCCACGATATATTCCTTCTTCAAAACAACAGAATTCAGTCCTCATTTAATTCTAATGTATAACGATAATCGCCTATTAGTCAACACGAAAATGCATAAAGCACATGGCATTGTGTGTTAGAGATAGACAACTGACGTCCTAGCGTCACTTATTACCGTTACAATACACTTCCGCATGTTTGACAACTTACTAAAGAAAACTGGTGATACATTGAATTTATTATAATAAAATAATATCAATAAATAAGTCAAATAAAGAACTACAATAATTTGATATAAGTTGTAAATTATAAAAACAGCAATTGTCATTCAACACCCTATATTATATTATTTGATAAACGAATTTTTAACAGTGCACGAAAATAAAAGTGAATAGTGATGTGACAATATGAAATTTTTATTTTTTTTATTTAATAATACGCATCAACGGCGAGGGTCATTAGCGTCATTAAAGTTTACAAAAAAGCAAGTTATACATAAATCAATGCCTATATGAGTCTCAGAACGTCTATCGATTTGAGAAACTTTTTCAAATTGTGCAAATTACATGATGATCTTAATATGTCTGCAAGTTCACCAGAAGGAAGTTGGGCCTGTTGTCGTTTCGCTGCTAATTGCGGACACTGAGTAAGTAAGTGTTTCACGGAAAGTAGTTCATAGCAATAGTTGCATTTTGGTTTAGGATCTTTACTGAAAATATGACTGTGTTAGCCTAGTGTTGCCTAGGCATAGTCGAGTCAGTAGGACTTGGTCTCGATGATTTTTAGGTAATGCAGACCAGGGCCTTATTAACTTTTTCACCTCGTTTAACTTGGCTGTAGCACTTTTCCACCGATTCTCCCACGAACAATTTATTTTAGATTTTATTGTACATTTTATATCCGCACACACTGATAGGCTAATAGTTTCGGTTGTGTCACTGTCTGCGTCTTCTTTGGCGTATTTATCTGCTTCTACGTTACCACGAATTCCTATATGGGATGGTATCCATATGAAGATAACATTCTTATAGCTTTGTTCGCCAAAATAGAGTTCTTGTTTTATTTTTGTCACAATGGGATGATCTGGGTAAGTGGCTTGTAAAGCATTTATAGCGCTGAGGGAATCCGAAAAAATGGAGTGGTTATGTGCGTCAGATGGATTTATGATATAGTGCATACAGCTCTGCTGAGTAGACAGAGCAGGTTGGTGAGAGCTTGAACATGTCCCAATAAATACACACACGTGTAATATATGTTTATATGTGGTAGCTGACGTTGATTAAACGTTACTGGTTGAATTTTGCAGCGTGACTTTCGGAACCCATATTCAACCAAACGCTGTTTCTACCTATAATCAACGTATATGACTCAACTCATCACTATCCACTACCGTTATGTTACGTGTCCACACCGTGCTTTCTCAACGTATATTCAATCAGATGTGAAAACATTACATAAACGTTGAATATGACACTACTCACTAACTCTAACCTTTGAGCAACGTATATTCTACGTTTAAAAACCATCGTGGAGATTACGTTATTGATCCGTTGAATGAAGAACTTAATAAGAACTAAATCATTTACGTTACCTTAAGACAACGTTTCTTATTACTTATTATTCAACGTTGTTGACTACCATTCTTCACTACTTTCATGAAACGTGTCCTCATCGTGCTTTCTCAACGTATATTAAATCAGAAGTTAGAAACAATACATAAACGTTGAATTTATCACTACTCAATAACTCTAAGCTTTGAACAACCTATATTCTACGTTTAAATAACCCTTCTTTTCTACGTTCGTTAAACTTTATGAAAATTGTCTTTTTGATCCGTTGAATGAAAAACTTAATAACAACTAAATCATTTACTTCACCTTGAGACAACGTTTCTTATTACTTATTATTCAACGTTGTTGACTACCATTCTTCACTACTATCATGAAACGTGTCTTCATCGTACTTTCTCAACGTATATTCAATTAGAAGAGAAAAACATCACATAAACGATGAATATAACGCTACTCAGTAACTCGAAGCCTCGAGCAACCAATATTCGACGGTTCTATATCCCTTTTTATCTACGTTGATTAAATTTTATGAAAATTACGTCATTATTCCGTTAAATGGATAACTAGATAACAACTACATTATTCACGTAACTTTGAGACAACGTTTCTGACTCCATATTATTCAAAGTTGTTGACTACCTCTCTTCACTACCATTGTGAAACGTGTCCTCATCATAATTTCTCAATTAATATTCAATAAGAAGTTACATAAACGTTGAATATACCTTCACAATAGCTCGAAACTTTGAGCAACTTATATTCTACGTTTGAATAACTCTTTTTTTCTAAGTTCATTAAATTTTATGAGAATTACGTTTTGAGTCCGTTGAATAAAGAAGTTAATAACAACTACATCATTCACGTTATCTTACGACCACGTCTTATATTGCTTATTATTCAACGTTGATTCAACTGATAGAAATGTAGTGGATAGGTAGGTACGTTGAAAACCGATTGCTTCAGCAACTTGACTTCTGCAGTGATAGGTA
Organism: Galeruca laticollis; assembly: GCA_963921935.1. Lineage (NCBI taxonomy): Eukaryota > Metazoa > Arthropoda > Insecta > Coleoptera > Chrysomelidae > Galeruca > Galeruca laticollis. Next base: position 86,268,403 of record OY998176.1, on the reverse strand, counting down.
GTTTTCATTGGACAGTTTCAACTTTAATTCAATTGAATACATACATAGTGCCAAATAAATTAAATGTGAAATTTTTCATAATATGTGATTCGTGTTTTACGTTTTAGCACACAATGGAAACTATCTACTGAGAATGTGAAAAAGCCTTATCAACATTATATTCGGTGAATTTGTGATGGGTTATACTCGTATATCTTCAACATAAATTCAGCCAGATCAAAGCAACGTGCAGACCACCCCCCTTCAACGTTTTCTCTTAGTGGTGTACTAACGTTGATTCAATTATAAAAATATTAGGTTGTTTCAATGTTTTTTCTTCAACGTTCTTTTTACGTTGATACATAATTTATAAAATTCATGTTTCTATTGCTTTTTTACTCGATTAATGAAAGTAATAGGTATGTCATGTAATTATTAATCAACCTTGTTAAATCCAACTTCTTCCTTACATCTAAAGATAATTTAGTTCCATGAAAATTGAATATGTTGAATAGAAATGGAACGTTTTCGCAACTTGATTGCCAAGTGTATTTCGTTGCATCAAACATAATGATTTAAAAAATCTATATTAACCAATATTTTATATTTATTCTTCATTTTCTTGTCATCATTGTTTGAGTATTTATCGTTAAACATATGGGGCCTATGATTATAACTCTACAGCATACCTGTATCAATCATTCATGGAGGGACTTTATGGATATTCTTAATATATTCATAATTTACCACTCCGTGGCAACATGCACGGTCAGTATAGTGGGGGGATCTCGTTGAACCAACACTCGAAATAGTCGCCATTTTGCATTTCCCGAAGTTTGTGTGTGCACGTGCTTGTTCGAGTGATGATTATATGGTAAGTACCTTGTAAAGATTTTCTATATAACTGAATTCGGTATTGCATAAACTAAAAATATTTCCTTGTTGAAACTCTTATTCATTCTCAATTTACGGGTAACTAAGGTAGGTAAGTGTTAATCTGTAATATTTAGTACAGTTGACTCCAATAACCTTGTCGGGGTTGTAAGGTATAAACGCTTTTTACAGTGATGCTGAGCACTTATTATCACAGTCCCTGATCGGTAGGTACTCTCACACAATACTATGTTTTACAAAGTCATAATTTCCAGTCGAACAATGTCTATCCAATTTTAATAGGTTGATATAATCAATCACGTTGAAAATGGGTAGATGACAAACGTTGAAAACTGGTAGGTACAAATATAGTAGAAAATATGATTAAGTGAAATAGATAGATTTATGAAGATCGAGTATCAGAAGTTTTCCAACTAAGTAGTTTGAATAAGATCTTTTTTCGTTCATTTTATACCTATAAACTTAAACTTATTTTATATAATTCGCGTATAGTACTTTTCGGTAGTTTAAAAGTTTCCAACTGTTTTGTGCAATAATGGCTGGAAATGCAATATTATCTCCACAAAAAGTCCATTATTGAAATAAAAGCATAGTTGTGAGAGATGAAAATGTGGTTAAAGTGTCATGAACGTTCTCAACAATGCAAAATAAGTGTGCTATTCGAGAGGTTAGCTGTCACTACAATCTACTATTTAAATAAAATAAGGCGAATAATAATTATTGAACAAGTTTACCCTTATTAACCATAATTAATTATTGTTAGCACATGTAGAAATTGACATGGTTGGATATTAAAATTATTAATAATATCTATTAAAATTAAAAAAAAATGTATGTTCATGACTTTGAATGTATGAACTAGTAACGGAGACACGAAGTATGAGACACGTTCCAAGAAATCGATAATCGATTACCTTCAAAGATTCTGGATATGACTTTGCGTTTTTCTGCACACATTTAAATGTTTTTTCGAATATGAATACTATATTTCCACTCAACATTATAAATTTGCAGGTAACACGATTGGAATCAATTGGCGGAATCTCTTCGGAAGATCACATCAGAAGGATTTTGAGATATTTGTTAACCAACGAGCACGCTACCCTTTATTATTGGTAGGGCACTAATAAAACAGCTTCTAGGGATACCCGTGTAATCCAACTAATTTATGGTATGGTGCAGATATTGTGTTTGTCATAAAACTATTATACAATGCATTCCGTTTAAAACGAGCCACACTGAATAACTTTGGATACAATGATTTTCAGATAAAATAAAAAACACGTCCACAATGATACACAGAGAGACACATTTTGTTATATTCAAACTGATGTAACTTTCACTATAGCACCCCCAGAGCACGTAATCACATTCTTTCAAATGAATCACACTACATTTTTTTGCATCAGATTCTCCTTGTTGAGCAGATTTTTAAAAAGTACAATACATATGGTCTGAAGCTTATCATCCCAAATAAGTTGTAGCTGTAAGCTTCAGGGCATACGTATTGTACATTTTTGAAATCTGCACATCAAGGAGAATCTGATAATATAAATGAATATAGAGTGATCTATTTGAAACAATGTGGTGGCATGCTCTGGGAGTGCAATACTGAAAGTTAAATTGAGTGTGAATATGTCAAAATGTGTCCCCCTGTGGTTAAAGTGTTTTAATTTTTCCTAAAAGTTATTGAGCGTGGCTCTTGTTTCGAATGCAATGCACTGTATCAATTATTTTTTGCAGTTGCCGTAAAAAAAGAATTTGGAGCTGCATCAGACATAGAGATAGCCGATGCCACTAAAGATTGGCTAAAGTTTGCAAAAAAGAGGATGAACGATGCCAACAAATCGAAAAGAACAAATCCTTGGATGGAACATTAATATTTGTTCAATATTGAACAAAATATTTTCAAGTTTAAAGGAATATAAGTTTAGTTTATTTCTATAAATTTTTCATTATTTTTATGTTTTGGATGGAACATTCATATTTATTCAATTTTCAACAAATTTTTTAAGTTTAAAGGAATATTAGTTTAGTTTATTTTTATAATTTTTCTATTATTTTTATGTTTTGAATTGAACATTCATGTTTATTCTATTTTCTACAAATGATTTTTAAGTTTAAAGAAATATTAGTTTAGTCTAGTTTTATGTTTTGTTATTATATTATATTTCTTTAAAAATATTGACATTGTTTTTATTTTCAGGGTTGGTACAAAATCCAGGAACAGCGAAATATCTCGAAAAATACACATTCTGACTAAAATTGGAAAAAGGCATTTTCGATTCTTTTTCAAAAGTTATCCAATGACACCAAAGTCGTTTCCCCTTTCACTTCCACTGGGAATACATTGATTTCATGTGCCATAATCGACCCCCCTTTCCCTTAAGGAAGGGGGAATCAAATTTAAAACTTGGCTTAAGCCCATTTTTTTGGAAGAATTGGTTGCTATGGTAAAAAATACGCAGATTTTTTCTCTAATTTTGAAATAATAATAAATTTTGCATCGGTTATTGTACAATATACTGTTTTTAATGGATATATTACTGTTTGGTTACTTACTTTCAGATGCAGAATACAACTGATCCGAACAATAACCGATTTGAAATTTATTATATCAAAATTGCAGACAGTACCTTCGTATTTTGTACCGTAGAAACTGAGAATGCCAAAAAAATAGATCTAATCAAAATTTTCAATTTATTTCTCTCTTCTCTAGGTGTATGGAAAAGTGATTATGGCACATTATCTCAATGTATTTTTTTCTGGAGAATCTAATCTACATCAATACAAATAGGGTTTCTATTTATGAATTCAAACTTGACCCCCACCCCACTCCCAGGAGATAGAGGAGGTGGGTCGAGTTTTGAGTCATTGGATAGCTTTTGAAAAATAATTGATCGATAAATTTTTGTTTCGGTGGTTATTTCTCGTGATATTTCACCTTTTCAAGACTTTGTACTAACCCTCAATGATCTTCATTCGTACAGGAAATAAGTAACGTTGTGAACTTATCGTATTTGTGTTTTTTAAACGTTTATAGAACATTTCAGGGTAGAAAGTTGAATTATACTATTATAGAAACATGTAAACATCGTTCAACAGGGAATATCAATATTATAATATTACCTGGATACTAGAATTCTTCGTTTAATTTCGGTGTTATTCTAGTATCTATTGGGGTCGCTACAAATCGATCGTCAACGTTGAAAAACATATTAATGCAACGTTACATCGAAACCAAAAGGTATCGTTGTAGTGAAGTAGATTTTCTATGAATAAATAACGTTGAAAAACCGTGATTGGGTAGAGTTACGTTGAAACCAAAATACAACGTTATATTTCAGTAGAATTCACATTACAATAAGTATGTTTGCAACGAGAAAACAAATCAATCATAAACGTTGAGAATTCGTATATCTGCAACATTAGATCGAAACCAAAAGGTATCGTTTTAGTAAAGTAGATTTTCAATGGATAAATAACGTTGAAAAACCGTGACTTGGTAGAGTTACGTTGAAACCAAAATACAACGTTATATTTCAGTAGAATTCACATTACAATAAGTATGTGTGCAACGGCGAAACAAATCGAACATCAACGTTGGATATTCGTATATCTGCAACGTTACATCGAAACCAAACGGTATCGTTTTAGTGAAGTAGATTTTCAATGAATAAATAACGTTTAAATACCGTGAATAGGTAGAGTTACGTTGAAACCAAACCACAACGTTATATTTCAGTAGAATTTACATTATAATAACTATGTTTGCAACGAGGAAAGCACCTTGAATCAACGTAATAAAGTAACGTTACCGTAAAACCAGAATGAAACGTATTGCCTAACGACATTTTGCCGTTTTTTCAACGATGAATGCTGGTGGCGTTACTTGAAAAATTCAACGTTTTATTCACGTATCTGTGTTTATTGGGGTTGGTCGAGGTTGTGGTCACTACAGCAGCTCCGACTTTATTAGAAGACTTTGAGGCGTCAGTATAAATGTATAAGTAGTCAGGGACTTTTTCTAGTATGCTGTTTAGCGTAGATCTAATAATGTAGGGGTTTTCAGAATATTTATTATAGGAAGAAAGACTGGTGATGCAAGTTAGAGTTTTGATTTGCCATGGTGGAATTTAGTTAGTTTAGTTAAAAGGTAGTTTTTAATTCGGACATAGTAAGGTTTGGAGGTTCTTGGTTTTTGGAACAGGTTGGGGAAGTTTTGTGTGGTATAATTTTGACAGGTAGGGTTTGAGAGATTTTGCCTTTTTTCAGCTGCATGCACTAGGCGTAGGTACATTTTTCTGTCTTCTAGCGATGATTTTCCAAATTTACTATATAGGCTCTCGATTGGTGTAGTGCAGAATGCCCCTGTTATTATACGTAGAGCCGTGTTATGAATGCTATTTATCCGGTTTAAGAGTGATTTAGTCGCTGTCGTATAGGCAATTGAACCGTAATCTAACTTGAACCTGATTAATGTACGATAAAGCATGAGCAGAGTTTCTCGATCAGCACCCCAATTACTTCCAGTTAAGAGATTCATCAAAAGTCATTCCTAAGAATGTAACAGATGTTTCAGTTTGTAAATATTTTCCATACAAGCGTAAATTTACGCGCTCTGGGATTAAATGTAGTGTTGTCAGCTCCGACTATTTTAATTTTATTTTCAAGAGATATCGAGATATGCTCAATAGATGAATTGTTGTGTTGTAGAGTTTTGTAATGTATGCCTTTTTTGATTAACAGAATGATACCGCCACCTCTGGCATCGGTAGTGCGGTCTTGTATAAGTAGACGATAATCTGGAATTTTTAGATCAAAATATTTGTTTGGTATTAGGAGCGTCTCGATTAGAATGAAAATATCTGGTTTGTGAATATCGAGAAAATGTCTGATTAAGTGGAGTTTGGAAAGAACTCCTTGTATATTACAAAAAATAATTTTGAAATTATATCGTTTTTGAGAGCCTGTTTTACCACCTACCTGCCTAGATGTCATAGCTTTCTATACCGTCAACACAGTTATTATAGATGGTGAATTTCTCAAGCTTCGTTTTTGTTGTTCTCATCTGTTATATCTATGACTGCTCTAGTAAGTTCGTCTAGGTTTATCATTTGTTGGAGTTGTTCTTCGATTTCTCGGCACTAGAACATGAACACACCGACTATCAGAAAACCGTCCATACCTCGACTCATCTACGAACAATACATGTTCATTAGCACATGCCAATCGAGCACGCCTATGAATTTGTATTAATGGAACTCTTCTCAAAAGTCGTCGTGAACATAAGTTAACTGCGTGTTGTCTTTGACGTACTGTTTCAATTGAAACCGAAAAACCAGAAGAATTCAAAAGACGCTGCATGATCATACAGGTTGTCATATGTTCTCTACAGGTAGACACAGCAGAAAAAGATCTTGTGCTGAGATGGTACTCGCCTCAATCATACCAATAACCCTATAAGCTTCATCCGTAGTTTTAACAAAAATCTAAATTTTAAACCACAATTCACTAAATCTAGTGGAACCAATAATTAATGTAAAATTCTTGAAAATACAAAAGAAAACCATTTGCCTTAAATTTAAAATGCTGGAAACAAAATAACTAGTTAGATAAGCCAGTCAACATTCAATATATATGTACAGACAAAAGCTGGGTGAATAAAACAGTTAATAACTTTTAACTTAAATCGAATATTTATGTGGAGCAGATTATTTCTTTCATACATAGTAAAATACCTTCTCGATATCAATGAAATAGTTGTATGCGTATTTTGTTAGTTTTGTTTATTTTTTTACAACAATAAAATATTACAGGTTAAATGTCACAGCCAAGAGATTCTCGAGGACCACTTCAACAACAGATTGATAATAAAAACAGACAACAATTTAACGACAATAGACAAACGCAGAATTGAGATTCCGACATTCAGACATTTATCAGTCTGCTAGGTAGATGAAAACATCAGTTGGATATGAAAGTGGGTGTCTGCGACTCCCGCAGGGTCCGCAAAAGGGCCGGCGCACTACGGGACGCCAGCGGGGCTTTAATTAAAGGGATCCGTGTGCCCCTTTAATGCGTCGTATCTCTAGTGTGCGCGATTAAGGGCCTGTCAAAAACAGAGAAATTCATTTTTTCGGGTTCGTTCTCTAATTCCCTTTTTATCAGCTAAACGGCATTCATCCCGACGAATCCGAAGTGGCGTTACCGAGACACTAACATTAGGGACTTAGGTAATATTTGAAAGATGTGTAATATTATGTTTTATTTCGGTAGCCATCACTTAGAACAATTTTACTTCATACCATAACGTAGAATGACAAACATAACGTAAAAAATTTAAATATAAGTGTTGCGACCTCAAATCTATAAACACATTTAAAATCGCATGAGCGTCCTCCGAATCAAAAACACGTTTTCCATGAGCTAGGTATATTCACCGCCGAGTATTGAATTACACAAAGGTGTAGTCCGTTATCTTTAACACAAGAGATTACAAGCTACACTAAGCGAAATAAGAGTTAGAAACATGAAACGATATAATAAAAAATAAACGGTTTTAAACAGTAAAACTAACTTTTCCGCACTTAAGTGCACACTCCAGAGGCTGCATGGTGCTAATAAACCGATATTTCTCAAAAAAATGACAAAAATGTAGAAAATCTGGATTTATGGGACCCATTGTACTAGATCTGGTGAGCTGAAAATCAATAGAGTCCATCTGTGAGACGTCCTGAACAATATCCAATCATAAAATTGGTCACTTTTATATACTCCAGAGACTAACAAACAGAAATTTATCCAAAAATGTAGTATATCTGGATTTATAGGTCCAGTTATACTGACTTTAATGAGCTTAAAATCAGTAGGGTTCATCTGTGAACAATATCCAATTATAAAATTGGTCACTTGTATACACTTCGGAGACTGTTAACAAAAACCGAAATTTCTCAAAAAATTACTATAAATATAGTATATTTGAATTTATCAGTTCAGTTGTTCTGGCACTGGTAAGCTGAAAATCAAGAGGGTTCATCTGTGAGACGTCCTCAACAATATCCAATGATAAAATTGGTTACTTGTATACCCCCTGGGGGCTCTATAGTGCTAACAAACCGAAATGTCTAGAAAAATGACGAAAAATGAGGTACATCAGGTACCATAGCACCCGTTGTACTGGATCTGGTGAGCTGAAAATTAATAAGGTTCATCTGTGAGATGTCCTAAATAATACCCAAAGATAAAATTGGTGACTTAATGCACTCCGGAGAATGTATCTGTAATAAAAATTAGGAAACCTTAAGATAGGTTTTAATTAACAAAATTGAAGAAGACTAAACAAACATTAAAAAAATATCCATGGTAACAATTTAAGACTAAGTGAAAAGTAAACTAACTATATACTACATTCTTCCCGCCTGAGTTAATGAATGTAATCCTCCCGGAATGCAGGAGGTCTTCTTGCATTAGTAGGTCTACTATTATTGTAATCCTGCACGGAAGTACTAGTATCAGCTTCGAACATTTGATGGACAACGAAATGACTAGGAGGTGTTACAGCATTGTCAACACTAGTCCGTGGATCTTGAAATTATCATTCTCAGCGATTGTTTGTAGATCTTGAGCGGCCGGAGGAGAATCTTCTTCTGAAACTTGTAGAGTGTCATTATCGTGAACTGGGGCTAGATGTCTCAGAGATACGGTGTTTTTTCTTTCATCAGATAAACCTACTTGAGCATATTGAGGATTTACATGAACAAGCTCTACTTTTTCAACTATGGGATCATTCTTGCTTGTCCGATTAAAATTTCTCATTAAGACGGAATCAGTACTTAGCCAAGTCGAAAGAGAGGTTCCGTTCATTGAGCGTCTCGGATGTGTGAACATTCTTTTGTGAGGTGTAGAGTTAGTGATTGTGCATAGTATTGATCGGATAGAGTGAAGAGCTTCAGGCAGTAGTTGTTCCCATTGATTATTTTGAAGATTACGAGACTGAAGATCCAATCTAATAGTTTTCCATATAATCCCAGAAGTTCTGAAAAGGACTTAATTTCACGGGACATAAATGAGGAACCTTGATCAGTGTGTATATAAGAAGGTGTGCCGAATAGAAAGAACAGTTGTTTGAGATGCTTGATAACTTTAGAAGAAGTAGTACTAGAACAAGGAAACGACAAAGGGGAATCTGGAGAATTCGTCTACAACCGTAAGCATATAAAGTTTTCCGGAAGAAGTTGGAAGGAGGCCTTCAAAATCTCTCGAAAGGTACTATAAATTTGATGACTCTACTTTGTACTTTATAAAAATTAGGTTTAATTTTATTGCATATGTGGCAAGAGCTTGTTATTTTGCGAACTTCTTCAAGTGAAAAAGGCAAATTCTTTGACTTGAGCCAGAGTTACATGCGGGTAATACCAGCATGATATTGTGATACATGCATTTCAGGGAGCTTAATTAGATTACTTGTGGAAGAACTAACTCGACTTAAGTTGTCAGCAGCACGAATTAAATCACCAGGACTAAAGATAATATCGTATTTGAAGGGAGCTAATTCTAGACGCCAGCGTAGGATTTTATCATTTTCTTTTTCATATGCCCTGCTATCAAACATGAAAGATACGCTTCTTTGATCGGTAATCAACTTAAAATAGTTAAGCAATAACATATGTCTCCATTTGCGGATAGATTCGACGATCGCATAAGCTTCCTTTTCGACAGATGGATGGTTCTTTTCACTACCAGTAAGAGTCATTGAAAAGAAAGCCACTGGCTTGCCAGATTGGGAAAGAGTCGCAGCTATTGCAAAATCAGATGCGTCAGTCTCTAGAGTCACCATTTTATGGACGTTAGCATTGCCGAATCTAGATCTTGCTTAAAAAGATTGAACGATTTTCTTGCTTCACCTATTAAAAATTCTTTTAGATCTGTAAGAGCTCCGTCACTCTCATCTGGCTCACAATTGCTGTTTGGAGAATGCCTTTGACATAAAATTATTAATCATCAAAGCCTTAAATGCTGGTACTACATGCTGCACTCTTGGAGATACCTCTCTGTAAGCATAACTTCTTACAGCACGAAACAAATTTTCCAGACTATCTTGTTGAAACGATCTTAACACAAAATAGTCTCCATTGTTTAAATATTTCGTTTTCAATTGAATAAAACTTTTAATACTAAAAATTAAGTTCCTTAGTGATGGAACAGATTGCAATAGTTGTTTTTTACTATTAAAAAATTTCATTGTTTTCAATACAGTTAATTGTTTCTCTCAATAATTCTGATGTTCATGTTTATGTGGAGTTTTCTTAAGTTGGGTACAGACCGAAATAAAGAATTCGCGAGCTGTTCGAGAACAGCTCCCGAATTGAACCCGAGCAGCTCCCAAACACATTGTCCACACAAGAAGAGTTTCAGTTTTCAGTTCGGTCCAGTTCGTTGAAAAGTTCGAACTAGAACTGCACTTTCATAAAAATTGAAATAACTAAATTTGAAAAATGTCATCGCTGGATAGCGACGAAGAAAGCGATCTCATCATTGCTTGTGCAGCATATTTTTTAATAAAACAAAAACGTAAGACTAGGCGGTGGTGGCAAAGAAGTTTATTTAAAAATCGCTCAAGATATGGTGGAGTGCCTTTGCTCAGAGTTTTAGAAATGGAGTACCAAAGTTTATTTCGAAATTTCAGCCGTATGTCTGTAGCAGATTTTGAAAAACTCTTGGTTCTATTAGAACTGATAATATCGAAACAAGATACAAATTATCGGAAGTGTATTTCATCCAGGGAAAGCGTGGCTTTGACTTTGCGATTTTTGGCAACAGGAGACTCCTATACAAGTCTGATGTATTAATTCAAAATTTCCAAGCAAATAATTTCTGCGATTGTACCAGATGTGTGTGAAGCTTTAATTACAGTTCTAAGTGACTTAATAAAGGTAAGCAATTTTTTTTACATTTGTATTCAGTTATTTAAAAAAAACATACAAAATAATGTTGTGGGTATACCTACCTACGTTAATTTAAATTCTGATAAGTTTTTGGAATAATAAAATCACTCAAGTGCTCTTCCTCTTGGGGAGACAGAACTGGTGTTCTACAACAACCTGGTCGTACTTGAGAATTTGCATCTGTGGAGTAAGCAGTTTCTACTTGTATCACACAATGATGATCCGAAATGTTGTTGAGAATACTGGGAATCGGTGTCATAGTTTGAGAAGGGCGAAGTACATAACTGGCTTTACTGAAGTTTGATAGACCTGGTGGTGAGGTGACTCTTCCATGAGTCGTTGACTGTGGATATTGTTGAGTAGATTGCGATTGTAAAATGCTAATGTGGGTGTCATAAATTATTTTGTTAATGTTAAACTCGGCAGTGGTTAACGGATCAAATTCTCTTAACTTCATAGCAATATGATTTGCAAATAAGGAGCAAGCATCAGGTGGCGCATTCTTTTTTTCATTATAGTTTTGAGAATACCGAAAGCTTCTGCGACTTGGTCGTTATTTTCTGTAGTCTTCATGTTTTTTGACACGTGTTTCTTAGTTGTCAACACACTTTTTCGTTTCTTGCTTAACTCTTCCAAACTCCCTCTTGCATTTTCTGTTAAGTCATCTACATTTAATTCTTTATCACGAGGTTCATTATTGTTTGTCATATTCGCTTAATCGACGGCACCGTGATTAGTTTCCAAATTTGTTTCAGCAGAAGTTCCCACATTGGTAGATGCATCCTGAGTCTCCTAAAACCAAATTTATTTTACAATAATTTATTTGATTTTCATTTTAACTACGCGCTAAACAGTTGAAATGTGTTTTTAAATGAAACTCAAGGTCTCTAGTTAATTCCACAATATAATACAAGTTATTGAAAATTCTAAAAAATTGACAATTGTTTCGATAAATCAATATCATCGTCAGATTTATCGAAACAATTGTCAATTTTTTAGAATTTTCAATAACTTGTATTATATTGTGGAATTAACTAGAGACCTTGAGTTTCATTTAAAAACACTAATATGAGCATATTCCACGAAGTAAGGGTCGAGACAGTCAATTTCATTTAGTTGAAATGTATTGGTATTTTTATTTTCAGATTCCAAAGTCATCTGAAGAATGGCTCGCGGTTGCCGAAGAATATAATAATAGCTGGAACTTCCCACACTGTATAGGTGCTATCGATGGTAAATACATCACACTGCAAGCGCCATTTAATAGCGGAAACGAATATTTCAATTATAAAGGGTACTTCAGCATTGTTCTTATGGTAGCAGTTAAGGCAGATTACTCATTTTTATTTGCCAACCTAGGATGTCAGGGAACGATTTCTGATGGAGGGGTTTTTAAAAACACTGAACTGGCTACAAAGCTTCAAAATGGAACTTTATCTCTACCAGCAGCAACAGCATTGTTGGAACAGGAACGAAATACACCGTTCGTTTTTGTTGCTGACGACGCATACATAATGGAACCGTACCCTGGAATGAATTTGAAGGGAAGCCGTCAGAAAGCCTTTAATTATAGATTATGTAGAGCTCGACGAATAGTTGAAAATTTGTTTGGGATGGTATTATCCGTGTTTCGTGTTCTACGTAAACCACTTTTATTGGATCCAACAAAGTCTACCTCCGTAGTACTTGCATGTCTCTATCTACACAATTTTTTATTCGAAGTAAACAATCTTCAAAGATGTATGCACCTGAAGACGCCTTTGATCGTGAAGATTACCAGACGATGCAAATGATTCCCGGCTCGTGGAGAAATGATCAATCAGAAATGAACTCCTTTCAGAGTTTTAGAAACGTTCCAAGAATTCACTTCAAATTCGAGATAATTTCGCTGAATATTTTTCTACCGTTGGAAGAGTACAGTGGCAAAGTGATTTTGAATAAAAAAAGCTGTATATAAAAACTTAGCAGTTACATAAAAAAATACTCACCGTATCCCGTGTTTCATTTGGCATATATCTGTCACTCAAAAAACCCATATGTTTGTATCCAAACAACACTTCTTTATTAATCTCGTCTGTGCCCATTCCTGATTTTTTCATTCGTTCAGTCTTTTCCTTCCCACCTCATCTTTTGGTTTTGACAAAATGCTGCCTATATCTTCGTATGCGTCTTTTTTACATGTCTCTTTTTATAATCTTTCTGCCTGGGATTCCACAAATTCTCATGCCGGCGATATTCTTCTATCAACCACACAATTTCGTCCTCTGACCAGTCCATGTTTATTTAAAAACAGCGCACAGCGCGTATATTATGATACCGAACAGTCAACGTCCACACACATACTGAGTTCGCCACGTGTTCGCAAACGAAACATTTGAAAGTACCGACTCGACTCGGAACCCCAAAACGAGCTGCCGAGCTGCTCTACAACTGTTCGCGAACATGCGTATACATCAAGCTCGAAAAAGTTCGCAAACTATTCGAGAACAGCTCGAGAGCTTGGTCTGTACCCAGCATTACGGGTTCATTTTGCACTATGACGTCCTTTTTTGTTTTAACATAATAATGCCTTTACGAATATTAGCTCAAATACTAACCTTAGTTCTACTAATTCGAGCAAGTATAAACCGACCTATAAGTGGAAGTAAATAGTCTCCACGAATAATCCAACGGTATTCTGTGAATGCGCCTTTAGTCGCAAGTAAGTGTCACTTGCTGTTTTGACGTTTTTCCGTTTTCCGGCTTCTACAAACTTACAAGCAGACTCCGTAGAATTATCCAATATCGATTTATTTCGGGCATCCGTGAAGGGATTTGTGGTAATTCACATCTGGCCATTTCTCAGTTTATCTAACGATTTTAGTCTTAGTATATTTTTTTACGAGAATTGTCCTCTGTATGTACAGGATCTAGAGTCAAGACTTGTAGTACCACATTGAGTTGGTATAGCCGCTGGAACACCTGAACTAGTTATCAGACGGCATAGAATTATCAAGTTCCACTATATAGAGGGTTCACCTACTTCTCCTTCTAGTTCTTATTACTCTATTTTCCACCATTTGTCACTTATTATGTTTGCCCAGATATTAGTCGTGACATTTGTGTCGTCCCCAACGATTAGAAATAACCACCAAATCCTGGAATCATATATAACTGTATTGAGAAACTGGAAGACCACTCAACCTATCCACTGTACTGGCACGGTTCATGAAGAGAATCGTCTTGAAAATCATCAGCTACGTAGAGTGCTAGAAGATAAGTCAGTGATCGCCCCTCAGGCTTCATATTTACAAGATAAGCTCTTGTAAACTATCAAGGTGACGTCACCCGAATAGTATTTGCTGTGGGGGTAACTCATTCTAATAACAAATTTATCATAATATCAATTACAGTCACATTTGGCCCATAAATAACTGTTTCGTGGTGTGACACATTTCTACTGCGAATAGTGAGCATTCTGTGTTGACACTGTGCCTAACATGTTTCTAAATATATTGTAATTAGTAGGGTAAATGGCTGCTTCTCTGTTTTAATCCAGGTAACCCATTTTCGGAATTGAAAAGGAAACCTCTACAAATTATATATATATATATTTTTTTATTACATCAATATATCTGTTGCTTATTATTTAAGTAATATAGTGCAGTGGGTTGTCCCATCTCATCAGGGTGGTTTCGGATGGTAACTGGCGATAAATCCATGGCGCACCGGAAAATTAAACCCCATATTTCAAACATATCGGAATCTATATTTTATTGTAGAATCCACGTCCCACTGAGCTTCCTGGGTAGGTTACGGGCGTGAAATATATATCTCTCATTCACTGCTGAATTCTTCTAAATTACGTCTCTAACAGTTTGCTAACATAATATTTATAAAAGGACTATTGAATGAATAGGAATTTAATAGCAACTCAACTAGTTTAAAGTTTACAATATTTTTATCTTAATGAGGAATTTACTTCACTCAAGTAATTACTAGAAACTAGTCAAAGTTTGGTATTGAATTCAGTTACCTTTGGGCAATGTGACAACTTGTCTCTCAGGTGTCCTTTCGTGAACTGCTTCATAGACATCTTCACTAATACATTCGGTAACCACCGGAACATTCTCAGATTTGCTACTTTCTCCGTAAATAGCTTTAATGTCTACGATTTTACACTTCGTGGCTAGATCAGCTTCAGTGTGGATTATTTCATCAGTTTCATTGGCTACAATGAAAAGAAAGCTTTGTCATTTCCTAAAGTTAGATAAGGTAAGGGAATATCTAACGTTATCACTCTTAGGTATTACTTGGTGTGTGGTGAAACGTAAATTGCATTTAAGAATTCCTAAATACGATTTAGGTATTACCCGACTTTAGGAAATGGTTGGTGAAATCAGGCATGTTTCCAAAAACTTGGGCACTATCAAAAAATAGTGCATAGACAATACCAATATTAGTAAATTAATATTTGTCTGGGGATGAGATAACCTACTAATTAATTTCAGACTATATCAAAAATGATCAAAATTTATGGTCCCAATTGGGTGTTGCAAGTAAAATCATGATTGTTAATTATTAGTTAACCTTTAGATAGACGTAAAGCTAATATTAAATGTACGTAATTGATGAATGAATAAAGTGTGAGCAGCTTTTCTTTTTAAACCTCTTTTTCCTACAGTCATCACTAAATTGTCTATCACAAACACGGAAGTTTTGGTATATTGGTTCTGAAGGCATACCGTGTAACTTCACAGCCAGTATTGAAATACTTTAGGTTCACGTTTTGGAAACCGATGTTGAGCACTCATTTTATCTGAACAAAGCAGAACACAACAGAGTTTCTTGAATGGTTTGTTTATTCTTCCTTCCGTTTTATATAACTATATCTATAGAAGTAAATAATACTAACACCAAAAAGATTTTCACGAAATCAAGAAAAATACAAAGATTTCAATAATCACAAAATAAACGGAAACGTTATCTTTATGATACTATTATAATATCGGAATGGCCGAAATATATTGAAAGAAAATGGCAAACGGCCACAAGACCAATCAAAACAGAGGAAATTTTAACGTTACGATTGTTGATGATCAGCGCTCTCTGAAGTTTGGCAGCATCATAACTTAAAACATTCTCTCCAATCCCAGATACAATTCTAGGTTGAAGTATTTTACGGACAAAACTAAACATTAAAAAAATATCCAAGGTAAAAATTTAAGACTAAGTGAAAAGTAAACTAACTATATACTACAGTATCGTGCTAGACATAATTACAAAAAGTGGTCGACTACAACGACTATATACACAGTACACACAGGATTTTTTTCTAAAAACCCTCTTTCCGCTTTCTTCTCAGTGACAAGCATAAAAATAATTCAAAAAAAATTCGAAAATTCCAACTTTTTGGGGGTAAACCAATACTAGCATTTAAGGCGCGATTTACATTTCCTCATTTGATATGACATGAAGTATTATCTAGTTTATAGACATCGGACTGCAGCCTGTAGTGCAAATAGAACAAAAGGATATATTTTGCTGATCTTGATCTTTGATTAGAATATAGACTTACGTAAAGAATGTTTCTGTGTAAGCTGCTTAAGAGAGTAATTACTTACTTACTCAGTCTCACTTGTTCCAGTCCATCGTTAGTGGAAGGTGTAATAGCAGAGTTGGTCACTGAGTCAAACCAACTCGTAGTCGACTTCACCGGTAACTTGGACGCCTCCACCAAAAAATTTACGAACCCACGTGTTCTGTCGAACTTTTTAGTTCGACAGTTCTTGTAATACTTGGAAATGTTACAACTGTTTCTTCCGAAACAAATTTTTTATTTATGAACCCCTGAAGAAACCCGCAACTACTACAACAAAAAAATCCACACCAGACGCAGGAAGGATATTAATCCAGGTAAATATTAAACACCCACGAAAGTTAATAAGTCAGGACATCTTTAACTGGGGAGGCAACTTCCTCCAGCAGTGAATCCGCTGTTGGTATCAACTTTCACAGCCATCCACACCCATTCATATCTAAAAACATCCAAAATGTCCTCCAGAAGCACCCGCAGATCACAACACACCTCATCCCAAAGCGCCACACCCCAAACCAAAGACATCAAAGACATTCTTTACGAACTCGGAAGTAGACTTAATGATCCCACAAAAGACCCCTACGCAATCGACAACAACTTGACAATCTCGTAAAAAGACTTCAAGCCTCCAATCCATCTTCCCCAAACCCTCAAAATTCCTCCACATCAACCCCAAACCCCACCGCTTCAACCTCAATACACATTTTCACTCCACTCCCCTCCAGGACTTACGCCTCCTCTGTAAGTTCCCCAACCCACACTTCCTCAATTGTGCTACAACCTTCCATCCCCGGCGAGGATGGTTTCACCCTCGTCGGGAAAACAAAACCCCAACCAACCCCAGCTCCTACCTCCCTCAACAACCCCACACCAACCCCCGCCAACAACACAACATACACCCAAACTCTGAACCTCAGGAACCTCCCACCCCAATATTCAACCCAAAAATCTCTTTTCACTCTTTTGAACACCCTCGAACTTCTCAACGGACACATCCTATACCTCAAAGCAAACTTCAATAGAACAGCTCTCCTTAAAACTTCTTCCACGCTATCAGCAAACACAATCCTTAGAAGAATCCAAAACTCCACTGGTGACCCCAACATCAATATTCACGTTCTAAACTCCACCCAACGTCCACCCCAACCAGTCAAAACCCTGATTCCCTCCTTCTCACTTGTCTGCAGGAATGTAGACCCAACGATCCCTCTCGAAGAATTCGAAGAAATTCTTCACGATCAAGAATTTCCGTTCACCAAAACTTGGCGAATTATCGCCAAGGCCACAAATAAACCTACTTCGATGTTCCGCATCATCACACATTCCGAGATCCACTACCATCAAGCCCTCTCTTCTGGCATTTCATTCTTTGGCTTCCCACACCAGTGCTCACTTTGCTTTCACTCCCATCAGGAGTGATAGCACTTCCACTTAAATCCGCGAGCCCCAACCCTCCCGTCGGTGCTACAGGTTTTTCACGTTTTTTCCTGTAGCATGGTGAATTTATTCACTAGCCAAATGGGCCGACATCGACGAAATTTTTAGATTTAATATTATTATGGGTACTCAAAGCTACATTCAACTCAAATTAATCCTACATAACAATAAACTACAACCTCCCCTCGAATTCTTCAGCCAACCATTCACCTCTCAACACCAACCCAAACACAACCCGCCAACCCCAAACGAACGCGCACACAAACCCCCAAATAAAAAGCCTACAACCCCGCCCTGCAGAGGAATCGCATCCTATATCAGGGCCTTATCTCGAAAAGCCTCAAAACCAAGTCAAAACCAACAAACCTACCAGAAAATCTCTCGAACTTCTCCCTCTCTCTCACTTACTCAGTCTTTATATTGTAAACTGTAAGATATTCTTTACTATCCTCTTCTATTTGCTTCTGTCTCTAGTGCCAACTGATCCCTTTGTTCGCTAAAGTGTGATATTATTGTATGTTTTAGGAATAGCCAAAAGTACAAATCAATAAATGTCCTAATGACAACTAACTATATCTATATAAATTGATAGGTGTTTTCCGTAGATACAACACATATAGCTTCCTCTTTCTCATCGTTTTATATTTTTTTTGGTCTCCTTCTTACATTTTTCCTAGTTTCTTCTTAGTTTTTTATTTGGCATGACCGTACTATCTTAGTTGATGTTCTAAAATATGTTTTTTTATTGGTTTTATCTGTGAATCACTTTGATTTATCTCATTATTGATTCTGTATTTTCTTGTATTGTCTTCTATCTTCCTTAGGAATTTCATATCTACAGAATTTATTCTGAATTGATTCTTGTTTTGAATCTCTGTTTTTCGTAAGTATATTGATTTCATAGAATTATATATTTTCCTGTCTTCTTTATCCTTTCATTCATTGCGTCATACATTTTTTCCTATTTGCTTCTATAATCGCTCTTAAGTACTTGATATCCTCAACCTGTTCTGTCTGCTTATTATTGTGCCTTCTTCCCAATTTTGCTACTATCATACTCTTTGTTTTATCTCTATTTATTCTTATATTAATTTTTGTTTTTGTTTAATTTGGGATTAGTTCTAAATAGATTCGGATACTAAAACAGATATATGATACAGCAACATTTTCAATCAAGAAACAAAACTTATACAGTAAAAAATACAACATCTCCGAAGGTGTCTTGCAGGGAGAATCACTTAGTCCCCTAATTTTTTCTATTTTCATATCTGACATTGAAGATTATTTTCGCTCAAAAAATATGAATGGGCTTACTATTGACGGCAACAACGACGTATTAATGCTTCAATACGCAGATGATATAGTTATCCTTGGCGACTCTCCAATTGATATAGAGCGAAAACTAAACATACTCGAGTCTTATTGCTTTGATAACAAACTTGTGGTCAATACCGATAGAACAAAAGTAATAATATTCGCAAAAAGTGGCCATGTACATAATTACAATAAAAAATTTCATTATAGTGGATTTTGTTTGGAAACAGTAAAGCAGTTTACTTACTTGGGTGTTGATTTCTCCTCCAAAGCCTTGTTTTGCACCATGGCTAAGAATTCTAAAATCAAAGCTAATCGGGCCAATGGATATAATGTGTCAGTCAAAAATGAATACTTGGGAATCGCGGATCAATTTATATAATTCAATTATTTTATCTTCTCTTTCTTTTGGAATTGGTGTATGGGGTCTGCGTTACACTTATATTATAGAGCGTGTACAGGTAAACTTTTTCAAAAAACTCCTAAGTCTGTCACAGAACACCACATATTACATTGTACGCTTGAAAACAAGTTCTGATCATTTGTCACGGTTGTTTTCAAACATGCCTTACTTTGGTTGAACGAACTCAAAGGAATTAACTCTTCAAGACTTTCAAAAATTTGTTTCAATCGACTTGCTCCGTTAGCATCTGATAATAATTCAAAGTATAATTGGGTGACACAACTTAAAGAATGGTTTATTTATGCGCAATGTGAGTGTCTATGGGAAGATTGTTTAAGAACAAATGTACGCAGTTTAGATAGACTTATTCTAGACAAATTTCGAAAACGACTGCTTGATAGTGACATAAACAGAAAGGTTGCTTCTAGTTAGTCTTTACTATACTCACACTTATTAGTTGGTGAAAATAGCAGTTATTTGCAAACACCCGCACACATTTATATAACCAATAACCAGAAACATTTTTAAAATTGTCTTTTAAAGGAAGTTTTTATATAATTAACAGCACTGAGAATTGCACTGTCTGCAATATGGATTCCCCGGAGTCATTACATCATATGCTTTTTAAATGTCCCATTTACAGCCCTCTAAGAAAAAAATAGTTTTTTTCAGAATGTTCATAGTATTGATGATCTGGTACACTACATTAATATTAATAATACACGAAACGGATTCTTTGAACTTACTAAATTAGCTCATAGCATTATCAGTATATTAAAGCTACGAGCATTTGCACATGGTGAATGATTGGCTTTATCATGAAGTACATACATATTTTACATTTTGGTTTTTACCTTAACTTTTTTATTGATTTACAAATTAGTTCTATAACATAATTTATTTCGAATTATCATAATTCCTCTCTTGAAATTTTGTACCGAACCCTTGTGAAAAGATTTATCTTATGCACAATAAACTATCTATCTATCTATCTATTAATTTTTGTTATTTCTCCACTAGGTATCTTCAAATTATATCGTAATTATTCCTCCGTTCCTGCAAACAAAGCATCATCATACTCAAACATGAGGTCTGAAGTATAACTACTTCATCATCCAGTATTCTAGTTCTAGTTATTTCATTTCTTGCTTTGATCATACCACTTTCAGTATTTCGTCATCAATTCACCTATTTTTCAAGGATTTTCAGTCTCCTACACTGTCAAATGCATCTTAAAGATCGATGAAACAGACGTTTTTTTTTCTTTTTTGCTGGTCTGTCATAATTGAAAATGTTTGGTTTGAACAATAATTTTTCATTTTAACTGCCTCTTCAATACTTAACATATAATCAAAAATAATTATTTTTTGTCATGTCGCCTTACAAAAACTTTTCCTTTAGCTGCTTTAGCTTCTCGCTAATCCGAAAATTTCATAATCACGCAACTGCTATCTCTTCCCTTTTTGGCTCTTTATTCGAAATCAAAATTGCTGATTTTTGATTAAATATTTTACTAATACCCTTTGCTATTTTCTCGCATCTACCAACAATAATCCAACCATTTAAGAAAAATAAATGGAATTCCAGTCAAAAAAATCGGATTAGTCCGTTAGGCAATTAACACAGTTCAAATTTAGTACGGGTGTTTAATGTGAATTTTCAATAAAAAACGCTATAATATACATTTATCTGTGATTTCAGACAATATTATCCATATTAATGAGTGATTTAATATTAAGAAATATAATCTGCGTATGAAAAATATTGCAGAATTCACGTTGGTCTAGAAATAGAGGAAAAAAGATTAGTTACTTGAAATTTATGATTTATATGTTCACTGCGGTAGATAGTTCAATTCGTAACAATAAGGTCAATACAGAGAAGTATCATTCATAAATAATTCAATAAATGCCAAAAGGAGAATGGCATTCGATATATTATACGAGAGAATTGAACAACTGGTGTAATTGATAATGTTACTTAAAGATTCCAATAGATAAATTACGCAGCAAGAAATATTTAAACCATAATAGTTAGATATATTTAAACCACAATAATTTCATATACGATTTTATAACATGATCTAGAGCAGTGGTCCCCAAACTTATCAATCCACTGAGCAACCTAACCGTTTTAGAATCCCAAAAAAACAGGACCAAGAAATACACAACATCAAGAATAAAATTGGTTTATTACCTATAGTAGTACGTTTCTGGTGGATAAAAGATACATAATAGAGCCCTGGGTGGGTCTTGGCTGACTGCACAACTTTATTCCAGGAGGCCCTGTCTTCCATCAACCTGTTATCGAATGGGATGTTCATTTTTTGGAGGTCTGATCTTATGTTGTCTCTCCAACGCATTCTGGGGCGTCCAAGTTGTCTTTTGCCTATTGGAGTCTCTTCTCATATCAGTTTTACAAGTCTATAGTCGTGTAGCCTCTGTACGTGTCCTGCCCATCTTAAACGCTGGGATTTAATCTCCTGGATAATATCGCTATCTTTATATAGTTCTTGGACCTCTGCATTGGTTCTAATGCGATATCGGTTGGTCGTAGGATCGTGGTAGGGTCCAAATATCTTTCTGAGAATCTTTCGTTCGAAGCATCTGAGTTTATCTTCGTTTGCTTTGGTCATTGTCCACGTTTCGCTACCATATGTTCTTATGGGTCTGATGATAGTTTTGTATATCTTAATTTTTGAAGCCCTTGTTAGACTCTTTGATTTCATAAGGCTATTGAGTGGAAAAAGACAGCGGGTTGCGGACTGGATTAGCCTTTGATTTCTTCAGTGACGTCGTTGTCTTCTGTAATTGTGGCAAGGCAAGGTATTTGAAGTGTTCTACTCTTTCGAAGTTGAAATTGTTTATTGTGACGTTTTGTCCTAATCTATCTTTTCGTGCCGTTCTATCTACGCACATGTATTTCGACTTTTCCTCGGTAATTGTTGTTTTCTCGATCTTGTTGAAAATGTCCTTTATTGTTACGACAGAATACCCGATGATGTCGATGTCATCTGCGTATGCTAACAGCAATTTGGGACCTTTCGTTGTTAGCAATTCAGTTTTTATCTCAGCTGTCTTCACGGCTTTCTCTAGGACGAGGTTGAACACTAATGGCGAGAAGGCATCGCCTTGATTTAGTCCGTTATCCATTTCAAAGCTGCAGGATAGGTTATTGTTTACCCGTACCTTTGATACTCCTCCCTCTATGCAAATTTTGGTCATCTGGATCAGCTTTTTAGGAATTGCGTTCCATACTTGGCTTCTCTCTATGCTATCATAAGTCTGTCGGAAATCTATGAAGAGGTTATGTACTGTTCCATTATATTCCCAAGCCTCTTCTAGAATTTGCCTTAGTGTGAAAAGTTGGTGTATATTTGACCTGTATTTTCTGAAGCCGGCTTGATATTCACCTAGGATGTTTTCTGTATATGGGGTCAATCTATATAGCAGGATGTTTAAGAGTGTTTTGTAATCGGTGTTTATTAGTGAAATTCCCCTGTAGTTGGCGCATTTTGATTTATCTCCCTTTTTATGAATGGGTGCGATAATACTTTCTTTCCATTTTGTAGGTATTTTTTCTTCTCGCCATATGAGAGTTATTAATTTGCGAATTTGCAAATGGAGTGCATTTCCACCATATTTTAGTAGTTCTGCCGGTATCTCATCGGAGCCAGGCGCCTTGGAGTTCTTTAGCTTATTCAATGCGCTTTTGTTTCTTGAAGGGAGGGTTCTTCCACTGGTAGGTCTGCTGTTATGTAGCTCTCTTCTTTGTGCACTTTTTCTGGTTTTATGCTTAGGAGGTCATTAAAGTATCTTCTCTACGCCTGCAGGAATTAAAAATAGATTTTATATCTTAATTATATACCAAACATCATCTTCTTTCCTTCATTTAAGGCCTTAGCTGCCAGGGTTATTCGAGCTGTATATTTATATTTAAGTATACAAGATACCCGTGATGTGACGTTTAAAAACAAAAGATAAAAGAGATGTGACTTCGCATTATTTTAAACACGAGTGTACATATTACCTTTTTAAATTAAACTAACTGTTTCTAAATAATATTGTGGAATCATTTAGAAACAATTAGTTTCATTTAAAAAAATAACAAAGGGTTTATTTATAAGATAAATGACCATTTTCACCACCTTCTCATAAGTGTCTGGTGGCTTAAACGAAAATTTTGTCCTTTCTTTCTTTATGTCAAATGACAAAGACAAAAGTTGTGAATAAGCTATCTGACACTTATCAGAAGGTGGTAAAACTGGCCCAAAGTATCATAAAATTCATAGGTAGGTATGCTAAGGCAGGATAGGCTTAAATTTAGCCTCTGCTATTTGTATGTGTTTTTTATACAAAAGTTTTGCTTGGTAAGATTTTATTTTTGGCACTTGTCTATATTTGCTGTACTCATCCAAATTGTTCAGTTTATATTGGAGGTTTTCACCACTATACATTTTATTTGAACAACTGTAGGACAGTGCCGGATTAAGCAAGCACGGGGCCCGTAGCAAATTCTTTAGAAAAGACATTGATCTGCTATCGGTTAAGTGTTAAGTGGTGAAAAAACAATTCAATACCTACCTCCATATGTTTATTTTCCATCTATAGGTTACACTTTTGTGGGTGATTAAAAGTATAGTAAATACTACCAAAACTGCCATCTATGGATGTCAGTAAAACTTTGCGCCATGTAACACGTCTCAAGTGACTCTAGAAAGAATAAAGTTTCCATTTAATAAAAAATTAAAATAATGAAATCCAAATCACAAAATTTTTTAAAATCACGTAAAATACCATGTCGTTTATTAAATTTATCGCAACTTTTTCTATTTTCAATTGATACTTATAAAGAAACATTCTTCCAAATAATTCTCAATTTATTGACTGAAATTTATTCAGATAAATTTTTTATATACACATAGTTATTTTCCAACTAATTTTAAGCTGATCTAAAAAATCATTTGGCAAGTTTTGGTCTAAGGGTGCAAAAAGTCTTATAAATTTTTTTTTTGCCAAATGATTTTTTAGATCAGCTTAAAATTAGTTGGAAAATAACTATGTGTATATAAAAATTTTATCTGAATAAATTTCAATAACTTTTATTATATTGTGGAATTAACTAGAGACCGTGAGTTTCATTTAAAAACACTTCAGTCAATAAATTGAGAATGATTTGGATGAATGTTTCTTTGTAAGTATCAATTGAAAATAGAAAAAGTTGGATAAATTTAATAAAAGACATGGTATTTTACGTGATTCCAAACATTTTTGTGATTTAGATATCATTACTTTAATTGTTTATTAAATGAAAACTTTATTCTTTCTCGATTCACTTGAGATGTGTACATGGCGCAAAGTTTTACTGACATCCGTAGATGGCAGTTTTGGTAGTGTTTCAACTATTTTTAGAGTGTAATCTTTTACTTTGCTCCATTGTTTACTTAGTGATTCGTTTTTTCTACATGTGACATTAATATACTCTTTAATTGAAAAGAGTAGAAGTTATTATAAAACCCATATTTAAAAAGGGAAGGGAATCTGAGCTAAATCAGAATAATGAACTTCTTACTTACATCTAAATCAATTAACAAAAACCAACATGGATATTTATACATTCACTACACAGGTAGACAACAACAGAAAAAAAATATTTCTATTCAATAATTGAAGTATACAATAAATTAACAAAGAATATTAAGCAAACAAAATATTTTAATAAATACAAAAAAAATGATATTTTCATATTACTCGAACCATACACCTATAGTATTGAGGAATACCTACTGTCGACAGTTTTATTCCATTTTCTTACTATCACGCTGTCGGGATGACTTAATATATAGATTACTATTATATTATATATCATCGGGGTAACCAACAGAATAAATGTAGTTTTTGTCACCTAGATGTTATGTGTTGAACAGCTTGTATGAGATTTTTCTGTGCAATAGTACATATACAGATTGTTTCTTTTTTGTAATATTTATGTCTTCTCATAATTTCCTCACTTGTTACATCTACAAGTAGATAATTAAAAACAGTATAATGAAACTAAGGTACAAAGCCATGTGATGTGTATACCTAAATAATATAATTCAGTTTTTTTATAATTTTTAATGTTATTGTCACTTTGATTTTTTTACTTTTAAACCTGTAAGTGTGTACTATAAAATATTTTAAATTACTGAGTATTGTCCTTATAAATTTTTGAAATTTATCATTTTAGAGATAGCTGTTACTAACATATGTCTTAAGTTTTTACATAACCTTTTAAATAACCTGGCTGCATTACTACTCTACCCGAGCAAGTGATATTTGTATCCTTATTTATTATTACTGGTGGTGGCTCTATATTTTTGAGTACCATATTCGGTCTCAATTCCTCACTAGATTGTGCCTTAGGTAGTGATGGGGTACTCGGATACAAAGAATCGAAGACTATTCGATCCTTAAAAGTACTCGGTGTATTCGTGTACAAGGTAACGGAATCGAATACAGTAAACGAGTACACAAAATCTCGATTTTTATGTTCTCCAAACAGAGCCAAGTCAGACGGAGTTGGGTTACCGCGATCTCTTTCTCTTCTCTACTTCACATTTTTGTTATTCGTACTCGCAGCTATTAGTCGATGGTGATTGGTGAAAATCGGAAATATTTATGCTTTGTTGGGTTTCGTCGAATTAAAAAGTGAGTTTATATTCAACTTTTAGTCTAAAAGTTTTCAACAATTAGCAGTTATTTATGTCACAAACATTGTAAAGTAAATATCAAATTAAAATAGACTTTTTAAAATTTAACCGTAATCCAAAAAAAACTAAACAAATCTTTTCTTTCATTTATAAAATGAAATATTGTCACATCAGGAAACACAAATTAAGGAGAACATTGGATAAAGTGTGTATACATATATAATAATGTAAAAACATGTAAACAAAAATAAAAATTATTTATAATAAAAAATAACTAAAAACGTAACTCTTATTAATATTGAATTTTTGGCCTAAGTCAGACATGAACGAAAAAAAAATTTAACTTATAATAAGAATAAAAGAGGCTAGATGATTGGATGAGTTATATTTTTTATATATCGGCACTGTTCAAAAAGATAATCATATCCAAATTTTTTGGTAATAAACGATTTCCTCTAATGTTAGTTAGCTGACCAGCCTTCGAAAATACTCTTTCCGATGGAACCGATGTAGTTGGAATGCAGAGGTATTTTATAGCTAGTTGGTACAATTCTGGAAACATAATTTCATGTTTTTTCCAAAACTCCAATGGATTATCTAATCTTTTTAAGTAGGGAATTTGTAGATATTGCTTGATTGTAACTAAAGCTGAGCTAGTTGAGGAAGAAGTATTTTTTACTTGTTCCATATTGGAGTCAAAAAATGCCCAAATATCACTGAAGTCGCTCTTATGTTGCGCTGATTGTGCTGTAGTTCCCACCTCTGTTGAAGACTTAGTAGCTAAAAATAGTAGCAGAATATAATAAAAATAATATAATAAATTTAGAAAAAAACTACCTGAATCTGCGATTTCTCTGGAGCTGATTAATTGTGAAAGTTCTTCCAAAATCCACTGTTCAGCTTTTTTGCGTTGTCTTCTAGACCAAATCTAATTTTCTTGAAACAGGGATCTAGAAAGGTGGCTTTGGAAACTATTTTGTTTTGTTCTAAACACCCAAGACGTCTAGAAATCACTTCTATAAGGTTAGTTTTCAACATTTGGCCACAATTGGTTTTGGGATCAATATTTTGCAATGAATGTTCGAGTCCCCTAATAAGAGGAATAACTAATGACAATGTGGGGTACTGCTCTCCACAAAGAACTGTTATTAATTTTTCAGGTGGTTTCAATATAATTGCACAGTCTTCAAGTATCAACCATTCAGAAGCGTCCAAACCTTCTGGTGCACTTGGAAGATTTGTTATACAAACAGCTAACGAATATTTAATTTTTAGTAGTCTTTCAATGATTATTAAACAAGAGTTTCAACGTGTTACTACATCTTGTTTAACTTTTAAAATTGGAGTATTCATTAGAATCTGGTTATTTTTTAGTTTCTCTGTTGCCACAACGCTATGCTTAAAATGACCCACTAAAGATCTGCATTTTTTTAAAAATGTTGTGAGAATTTCATTGATCTGTATAGTATCTGTTACACCTAAATTCAATGTATGCGCTACACGAGGGTGGTGATGTTTTTTTAAATATTCATTAATTGCTTTTTTAATATTGGAACCGTTATCAGAAACAACAGTCAATATTTTTTCTAGTAATTGACATTCCTCTAAGATTTTTATGAGGACATGTCCAATATTTTCTCCTGTATGAGATCCTACTATTTCTTTGGTAGCAATTTAAAAGAACACATTTTGTTATTATAAATAAAATGTGTTGTAATAGATATATACGCTTTACAACTATCGGAGATCCATATGTCTGTCGTTATGGAAACATATTTTACTAAAAGTAACATTTGCTTTAATTTTGAGACACATTCTGAATATTGTTTTGGAATCATATTTTCCGTCAGAATTTTACGACTTGGTAAATTATAGTGACTATTTAAAGCTTTGGTATATTCTTGAAAACCTATATTTTCCACTATGGATAGAGGTTGGTAGTCAACAGTTACCATTTTTAATAATTTACTGTCTATTTCCCGTTTTTTCGCATCACTAATTGTATTTCTGACACCAAATAAGTTTAACTGTTTGGGCGGTTTTCTTTCGCATACTGAATCAATGTCTAATTTTCTCTTTGAACACGGCTCTTGTAAAGAAGTAAGCAGATTTTCATCCGTGACTACTACTGTGTCGGTTGTAGGTACTTCAAAGTTTTCTTCATAGTCTGTTGACGAAGACGCTCCTGCACTATTTTATCTCCACTGTAGAGGATGCATTCTTTGAATATGTTTTTTCATATTAGTTGTGTTGCCATAATACTTGAATTCCTTTTTACATAAGGAACATACAACTGACTTAATCTCATTAATTTCATTAAAAAAGTCCCACACGGCTGATTTAATTGCTCCTGGCTTCATATTCAAATTTAAGTAAATATTTTTATACTATAAACAACTTTTTATAACTGACTCTTACGTTACGCAATAATTCTTGTCAAGAACTACATACATACAAACTACTTACTGTGAACCACCTACTTGTAAAAATGGACCGATCTTATCGATCGGAACTCGAGGCCGACCTGACGAGTACACCAGCCAATGCCGCCGATGCCGTGCACTTATAGCAGTTAAAACGTAACGTGTAACGTTCCAGTACTCGGTCAAGTACTCGATTCTTAAATGTATTCGAGTACCGAAGAATCGATTCCCAAAAAAGTATTCGATACCCCATCACTAGCCTTAGGCTGTAGTGCATGATACAATGATTATAAAGTAGGATATTGCGCATGTATGGTGAGGGGTATGACGTCAACTGGGGAGTAAACAAAAGACAATCTCAAAGCAATTTATGTGTATAACCTGATATTATAGATAGTTTTGAGGTTTTTGGATAAAACTATGATTTTTAACCGTGATCTAGATCTTAATTGAACACAAGAAGGCTTAAATATTATAACTAGGTAATACGAGTTGTACTTTATTGTAATATGTATTCCAGTATTGAGAGTTATGACCTGATTTTCCTTGCCCTTTTCCAAGATCTTTTGAAAAAGAAACCATTGAAGGAAGAAATATTTTGAGGGATTAAATAACACATATAATGATTATAATGATGGACTCAAAATTGATTGTATGATGGACTGATACAGCTACTAGGACTCATGAAAAATTTGAATATATTTAACGGGAAACTTACCAAAGGAATTACTGTAACAAATATTGAATATGTTGTATTTTCTGAAAATAATACATTCCATGGAAAAGGAAACATTTTAAAATAATTCTCAATTTCATTAAAGGTTTCAGATTTTTTGTTCAAACTAATAAGCTGCAGATTTGTAACCTATTGTTATAAATAAAGGATAACCAAATAAATATGACAGAATGTAAAAATAAAGATAGTTCTTTTTTTAAGTGACCTTCCATCTGTTATATTTCTATAGAACTTGTTTTGTTAGAAAACTCGGTTTTTAAAAATTAATTGTATCTTTTATACATTTTTCCTTTTTTATTAATTAATGCAACTAGCATTAATACTGCCAATTGCCAAGTTACAAAATTCAATAAAACGCCAAAACACAAGATAGATAGATCTTTATTTAATTAGGAACCCTAATATACATATAAAAAGACATATTAAAATAAACAGCAATGTAAATATAATAAAGAACATGGGATAGAAAGCTTCCTATAACATCAATCAGTAAGCAATTACATGTAACATATTAAAAATACATATAGAATAAAAAATAAAAACAGAACAATAGTATGTAGGATCACAATAAAAGGAAATATAATACGGACATATGGAATAAAATCTTAAGTATAATCCTAATAAAATAAATTGAGACAAACCAATTTAAAAATTATATATGTATATACAAAAAAGTATGGTGTTTTGAACTTCATATGTAATATATAGTAAACCGTTGAACACCAATATCTATATACAAAATTACTTATTTTGGATGTATTCCTTCGTGCTGGTTTTGAACTGTATCAGTGAATCTGATAATTTAACAGACCCAGGTAATTTATTGAACTCCAAGAAACCTTTGAAAATCTGTGAATTCACTGTCCCACGAAAAGAAGTGCTAGAAACATGGATGTCATTTTAACAACGAGTATTATAATTATGAATATTCCTATTATAAGTTGCGTATCTCTGAAAGTACTCAGGTGCCAATTTGTTTATTATTTTGTATATAAAAATCATAGTAAAATAATTTGATCTTATAGGGGTGAGGCGATTTGTTTTCAGTATTATTCTCCTTCCACGATTTTAAATCTTCTGGAGCATATTCAACTTATTGAGATTAAACAGATTACAATCGATGAGCAATAATCAAAATGTAGCTGAATAATTGATTTATACACAGTGATTTTCGAAATCTTTTTATTAGCATAATCAAAATGACTATTGAAGTTCAAAACATTATCTAGAATGAACAACCAAATATTTAACATTTGACACAAGTTAAATTCCGTCATTATTAATATTCAAATGAATATTATCAATATCAAAAGAATCATATCTATAAGTAGTTGTGAAGATCATCGCCTGGGTTTTGATTACATTTAGTTTAAGCTTATTTAGAGTGATATATCGGCTTATTGATAACAAGATGAAGTTCATTTTTTCAACAGTGCTTTCAAAATTAACATCACTACATGCAATTAAGTGTCATCAGCAAACAGATTAATGAACTCACAGTATTTTCATTGAAAATATCTGCTCTATAACAATAAGTCACCCATAATTTCCTCACAGTAGTGTCTTTAGTGAACCTAAAAAATTGGATGTCTTTTGTGAAATCTTTACACTGGTTGTCACTATTGCACCCACACACAGCACAACGCATTGTTGATACTTATATTACTTATAATTTCGATTTTTAGGTCAGTAATTTACAGGTACACATAACCTGTAAACCGAAAAATATCTTAATACTGTACACCTATTACAGTACAACTATTTCTTTTACCTGTTTCTAATATTCACACGTCTTCTTGTGTTCAATTCAGATCCGGAAAACGCTCGAAAATATCTATTTTATCCACAAAAACTTCTCAAAATCGTCGATAACAATACATTATACATATAAATAGTTGGAAATTCTCTCGTGTTTACTCTCCAGTTGACGTCACTGCGCGAACTGGACACGTTTTCGTCAGTCAATATATCCTACCTTGCAATTCATTGTATCATGGCTGTAGTGTGGGTTATATTATTTTTTCTTCAGTAGAGCAGCTAGGATAATCAAATACCTCCTTTCTTTCTTGAAAATTATTATTACCTGGTTTAATTAAACCTTTCCCCCATGTCGTTTTAAAGCGGTAATGTCTCCTCCGTTATCATCTAAAATAGTTGCTGAAGTCCTACGAAGGCAATGTCCCGTATATTCATGAGGTTTTGTTAATTTCAAAAACATAGCAACGTCTTTTGGAACCTTTGAATTTTATGTATACCCATTACCACACGCTGACATTTACCGCTTTGATATTTAATAAAAAATCGCTGCAGATCCATACCATCCGGACGAAGTGTCGTATACTGTCTGACCAAGTTCAAAACAAAAATCACCAAGTATAGCAAACGACCGTTGTTTTTTGTTTTTTGTGTTTGTGATATTTACTAAAATTAAATTTCCTATATCTTGGATTTCGCTGTACTTCAAAAGAACGAGTTCATTGAATCTACAGGCTCCTGTGACTCCGATACGGAACACAAAAGCTCTACCGCTGAGCTATCGTGGCATAAACATTTTAAGTTCAAAATACGTTAATTGTTGTCAATTTAAAGATTAATCTTCTATAGTTTATTTACGATAAAAAGACGATGACGTTGCAAAACAAAATATTGTGATGTTGCCAAGCTGTAGTTTTTTCCTTTACTTAACGAAAACTAGAAAAGTCAATCTGGTGTTAGATTGACAGTTCTTCTTTTTCATTGTTCCGTGCCTCGTAGGGCGTAAGTCAAAAATATTTATTTAAAAATAAAAGGCTTGTATGATAGGCTTCATTAATTTAATATAAATATTTATTCATAAAAACTATGGAAAATATACAAGAAACAGTAACCAATAATTCCATATTCGAATTAACATTTAAGTATTTTACATAGAAGAGGGTTAAATGGCACTGTAGGTCCTTATACCTTATTCTATGCTCTATAGAACCATCTTCAAGAGCAATGCAAGGGTTTACACTAAAAGGAATCAATACAAGCTGTAATCATCTTCATGCAAATTTAAATATTGTTTCTTTATACAATATCTATTATATTTATTATAATAAAAATAGAAGGGAAAAAAATATAGATACACAAAATAATTTTGTTACAAGATATAAAAATAAAAAATCTCCCATTTTATCAGTATTATTTATGTAGAGATACTGTGGTCGTTGTTTTAATTTGTGTATTATAAAATAACTGTACATAATTAATTTAATAATAGTTATTAGTGATTTTGAAAAGGTGGAAATAAAGCAAATTGGATAAAAATATACAAAAAATAAGATACAAGATTTCCACTACTCCACTACAAAATCATCACTATCTTCATCGTCACTGTCAAAATTAATAATAAGTGGAGGCACATCCTGTCTATCAAATACTACTTCTCTATCCCACCCATCTTGTATAATGTTTTCAGTGTGCTCTACTGTCTTTGTCAAAATATCAGGAGTCACTTTTTCTAAAGACTTTTTCCATACACCTATTGCTTGTTCTGTTGAAGAACCATCAGTTCCCACATGATCTCTATAAAAAATTTCAACTATGCCCCAAATATGTTCAATTGGGTTGAACATACAGTGGTAAGGGGGAAGTCGAAGCACTTTGTGACCATATTTTTCAAATAATATGTCAGCTTCATATACTGTTGGTGGTTTATTCCTACAAAAATGCATATATTTAAACAAAATAAGTTATCTAAGTATTACCATAATATATTGAAAAATGTTTATATCAACTTACCGTTGTACTAAATTCAATAATTGGGCTTTGAGGAAAGTATTTTCAAAAGGAATATCATTTTGGATCTACCAGTTCTGTATATCAGCCCTTTTGGTAGTTGTTGTTGGTACTTTATTGATCAAAGTATTGTGATAACTTGCATTATCCATTACAATTGTGGCAGGTTCTTCCAAGTTCACTAAAAGCTGGTATTCAAACCAATGCAAAAAAATTTCTCGGTTCATTTCACCGTGGTAAACACCATCTTGTTTTTTGGAAGAAAAAACCAGCACTGCTACAGGAATAAATCCAGAAGAGGAACCAGCATGCAATACTATATACCTACAATAAGGAAATAACAAATTACTACTAGGTTTCCTAGATAGACTGCATAGCTCAAAACAACCATTAATAATTATATAGATTTAAATAAAATAGTGTAATTAGTAAATATATGAAAAGGTCTTAAAATGGCAGGAATGTTAGTACATCATAAATTAATTGCGAAATTTTATTATTCAATTACCTTGAACCACCAATTTTGGTTTTTTTCACGCTTCTATGATTAGAATCTTGCCAGGAACGTCCAACAGTACCGTCTTTAAATATCCAGGTCTCATCCAAAAACACAAATTGATATAAACCTTCCCTTTTCATCTTGACATATTCATGTAGAAAATGTACACGTTTTAATGCAATATGTGGCAACTCCATTAAACCACGACGAGGATAATCTTTTTGGTATTTGTATCCAATATTTTTCACTATCTTCCAGAGTGATGTTAAACAACCATTAAAGAGTTCACGCTCCTGGAGTTTGTCTCTTAAAGTTTTGAAGGTTATGTGTTCCTCTGAAAAAATATTGTGTTAGTTAATTGTGAATAAAATAAAACAGTAAATTCAATATACTCACTGTTTCCATACATTTCGGAAAGCATTTTGATCAAAGTTATCAATTTCAACAATAGGTTTTATGAGTTGTCTCTTTTTAGGTGGGCTTTTAGGCTGTTCACCTCTATTATGCTTGGCGGCAATACGGTGAACAGTGGTAACGCTAAGTTGTAAAGCTTAAAGCTTCTGCATTTCTCTACAATATAATTACTCCAATTTATGAAAGAATAATATATTATCAAGTTTAATTAACCTAACCTAATATTCAAAACATTTAATCATTTACGTTTAAATATGTAACAACAATATTAATAATGATGAATACAAATAGCGAATACTATTACCTACGTCTCTTACAGCAGTAATCGGGAGAAGCGGGCCCCCATTTCGGCATCCTCGTTCAAAATAGCTCAACAAAGATGTTACCATCTCTTGACATTTTCTGTTCAGCTGCTGCGGCATTTTATTAACCACACACTGCAGATTTGCCTAAATAATTAGTTATGAAAATAACTGTTTTTTTAATCTTAAAGAAGCAATTAATTTGAAAACACGCACCAAAAAAACTTGTAAATATTAGACGATGATCGAATGTCAATAAACGTCAAAACAAACTGGGGAATTTTACCAGATGATTTGACAACGTCTTGAAGTTTTGCCAACCCGTTAGCTGTAAATTGCCCTGGCTGTTGAGGATAAATTGTATTCACGGTTGGTAAATTAATATTTATTCTGATAAGCAGGAAAGTAACTAAAAATGACATCATCGTCTTTTTATCGTATATAAACTATAAAGAATATTATTGTCAACGATTTAATAAATTTATCTAATTGGTCTTTTGATTTTTTCGGGGTATACTTTTTCTTCTTGTTACTTCAAAAATGGTATAATTTTCAATTTTTACCTTATGTTTGATGTTTAATTCAGTTTTAATCGTTGAATATTGTGCTCATAGTGTCTTTTAAATTTTCTTGACAAATACATAAAATAAGCAAGCATAACATTTTCTGGGTATCTTTGTACAATATTTTCTTTGCACCATTTTATAAATTTTTCATACCCAAAATCATACACTTTTCGTGACTTTGTCGGAATTAGTGTTTCAATAGTGGAATTAGCTATTTTGATTAATTCCGGAGTTTCGTTAAGGAGTGGCAGAAAAGTCTAGTTTAATTTTTTCATGAATAAAAACCTCTCTTTGCAGTTATTTACCAATCTTCTGGGTTACCGATGACAATATTCGAGATGCAGCTGGACGTGTTTATAAATCATAAAGTTTA
This sequence comes from Galeruca laticollis, assembly GCA_963921935.1. NCBI lineage: Eukaryota > Metazoa > Arthropoda > Insecta > Coleoptera > Chrysomelidae > Galeruca > Galeruca laticollis. The sequence goes on along the minus strand of OY998176.1, from coordinate 86,233,085 downwards.
TTCAAAATTACGAATAATCCAACTCAAACATTCGGGTGAGGTATGCAGTCTACAGTAATACTGCAATTATATTTGCAGGGCTGCACTATGGACTCCTTGATTGGTAGTGAAAAATATTATTATACATCTGCTCGCAGAAATTCCTACATATCCTTAACTGATTTTATCCAAATCTCATAAATATTTAGTAAATGGATTTTCAAGTTTATCTTCAGGACTAAACACCAACCTACAGAAACAAGCAATTTTAAAAAGTTGCTGGTGGCCCAAAGCTAGGGAGAAAAAAAAAGCAATTACAAAAAGGGATGCAGATGGTTGATAAAAATCGAAGGATTTTTTTTGCTTAATCTCTCTGAATAGGCTCGGAGCGTTAGCGTCAGAATTCTGGAATAGCGGCAACGAATAAATAATTTTGAATCTTGTGAATCAATAAAAGTTATGAATTTATTTCAAACTTTTTTATGCTCCAGGAGATAAAAACTTGGAATATATATATATATATATATATATATATATATATATATATATATATATATTTTTTATTCCATGTCTTGAATGTTTTAATAATAGTTAAAATATCAACGATACAATATATGCACCTAATTGAATTGTAAAAAATTACTTGTTTTCGAAAACTGTCAACAAATGACATTTCCATTGAGATGTTAGTTAGCGAAATGGTTCTTTTTTGTGACTCAGCTGAGAAATTGTTAACCTGAGAAATTGCTATTATTTACTCCATTCCCCTAACGGGAATTAATTTTTCTCACCCTAGGTAAATAATGATAATAAAAGAACATCTAGGTAAATAATGGCGAGTGTCAAATTTTCAATATAATCATGTACTTCCAAATCCATAGTTGTTATGCTTATTTAACCTAATACTACTAAATCCATGTAACTTATAATATAAGTAATAGGAGTAATAGGATCATTTCAAAATTTGACATATTCCAAATTTTTACATAAAATAATCCGCACTGATTATACCTAAACACATCCATTCTGCTTGACATTTCGAAATATTTAACAAATTGTTAGGAAATTACTAATGTCAAAATTAGAATTGCTTAATGTTAGTAGCGAAAAAATATCTACCTCTGTTGAGAAACATATTATTTATCTCGCACATTATATAAAAATGCTCGTTAAATAATAGCTCACTTTAGAACCTGGGTGTATAATTTACTACTATGTTCTAGAAAAGCCATTCTCTGAGTGTGTTCCACGGAACCCTAGGGTTCCGCGATACCCCTGTGGAAGTTCCGCAAGAATTCAGAAAAACAATTAATTAGGATTGTTGTGGGGACAATCCTACATGTGAACGTAGCTTAACAAATATATTACATTTTTGTGTTGGTACCCTTGTATGAAATGAAAGTATTAACTTCTTGTTTTTGACAGCGTTGCTTTGTACACGTGCTATATTTTTGTTACACATTTTCTATAAAATATAATTAATAGTCTCCTTGTGTGTCTGATTTCTTTATTAAAAACGACAACAAGGTTAGGTTACACCTCTCTCTGGTCGCACATTTTGACGCGGCCGAACTTAGTTGCCAATCACAACAGTAAAATTTTACTATGCCGCCACCGCTGATATCTACTTGTGCGCGCTCACAAAGTCGAAATTGTTTACACTGCATTTTTTGTATTTCTACTTTTATTTCCGCTTTCTATTTATCAAAGGCGTTGTGCGCCCACAGTCCCTTTGATGAAAACCGCCTCTGAGATAAGACATATAGTTGTGAAGAAGTTACTTTTGAGTCTAACTTCAAAACATAAAGTCGAAATTGTTTACACCTCATTTGTATTTCGGCTTTTTATTCATCAAAAGCGCCGGCTCGAGTATTTTTGAGAATGTTCGAGATCGAGATTAGGACTATAAAAGTGACGATCGCGTCTCAACACTCAAAATTCTGCAACCGGTGCTCCAGCACAGGCCACCTTGCTGAATTCTGCAGGGCCAAACCGGTCTGTCCTTCCTGTGGAGCCACCGACCACAAGCCCGCAAATTGTCCTAAGGCAAACGCCCCACAATGTAAAAATTGCGGCGGTTCACACCCCGCTTTCCACCCTCGGTGCCCCAAGCGGCTGGAAGCACCGAAATCCGCAGCAGAGATCGCGCCCGTGACTCTCGAAAAGCCACCAACCCCCTACGACCTGACCACCGATTCCAAGATCTTAATCGAGATCTTCGCAACGACCATAATGAACGCCGTCCCGGCGGCCCGTGGCCTAGTAGCCGACACTCTAACGCACCTCGTTCCCTCCTTCTACGGATACAATTGTTCCGTAACAAGTGGCGCTGGCAACCGCGTCTACTTTGCTTTCACGACCAAAAGACAAAATTAAGTCATGGACTTTCTTACCGGGACCGTGAATTGCCAAGGTCTAGCCAGGAAGCGACATCTTCTCAAACACCTTCTGCACTCCTAAAACATACAAGTACTTTCTATCACAGACACTCTTTTAAAAAACCCTCCTCGCTTCACTGACTACACCACCTTCCACCTAGACAGGAACCTCTACTGTCACGACAACGAATTTCTCGTCCGAAATGGACTCCCCGCGTCACCACACCCACTCCCTGCACTTGTGTCTCAACAGAACCTGAATTGCATAGCCATCGACATATCGTGGAATAATACCACGACGACATTCTTTTCTTACTACAAACATCCCAACCAACCATTATCAATCGACCTCCTCGAATATGCATCCTCTCTACCACGAGCCACTCACGCAACATTCTTTTCGGTGATACACACACCAACCTCAACGGCAGACTACTCGCCGACCAACTCGTCTCACTTCCCGTCTCGCGGATTAGAAACAATAATGCAACCCTAATAAGTCACCTCGGCTCCTCCATAGTCGATCATATAATCTGCACTGACAGATTAATCACCCTCATGGACGACGAGTGCTTTATAGGCGACCCGATTACATCCGACCACGTTCCACTCCTGGTCAAAACCGCGTTACACAATCCAATACCACCACCATCAACTAATTTCACCTTCCGCGATTTTAAAAAAGCCGATTGGAATTCCTTTGCAAACCACGTCTCCACCAATTTACCACAACCCGTCATTCATCAGAGCACTGATGACATAGATAATCACGTAGAAGAATTCCAATCCCTCTTAATCGATGCGCAAGACATCGCCGTCCCCCTCACCACCGTACACACCAATTTTCATGCCCTTCCGCAAAGAATTCTGCAAAAAATTCATCAGAAAAGACAGCTATACAGGTTATAAGACCGCACTCGAGATCCCGCTGTCAAAACACAATGGAACCGTCTCAACGCCCAGGTTCGGTACGAAATCAATGCTGAAAAGCAGAGAAGATGGAAGGCCGAAACTGCCGGACTGGACTTCAGACAAGGGCGCGTGTTTTGGAAAAAATTTTACCGCCTCGTCGGCCTCAAGAGAAAGGTGGAATCGCATCTCTAAGTGCAAGGACAAAATATCTACACATCAGAAGACAAAGCCACCGCCTTCAAAAATAACCTACAAGCCCGATAACCCTCAATTTCTCAGGGACTTTGCCGTCGAAACCAACCTCCTGACTCGAAACATTACTCGAAGCCCATACGTCAACATCCCACTAAATGAGAACTCTCCGTTTCTTACACCTTTTATAATCGAAGAAGTTCAGCAGGCGTGCCGAGCGGGGAGAATCAGTGCCCCCGGACACGACGGAATCTCGAGGCAGGCACTTAAGAACCTGTCAAAAGAGATCTTCCCTCCGCTCTGCGCCCTGCTGAACGCCTGCCTGGCATACTCATACTTCCCTCGTTGTTGGAAATCGGCCAACGCAGTTCTCATCCCCAAACCCGGCAAAGACCCTACAAAGCCTGAATCTTACCGCCCTATCTCATTAATCAGCGTCCTAGGTTAAGTCTTTGATCGCTTGTTGAAGGAAAGAATCTGGGACTTCTGTACTGAAAATAATATAATTCCGGCATTTCAATTCGGATTCAGGCCGGGCCACTCTTGTCAGAACGCCACCACCATCCTTTAAACAACCGTCACCGAGCTTTAAATCAACGACGCTGTTCTGCCGTCATCCTCATGGACGTTCAAAAAGCTATCGATCAAGTCTGGCACGCCGGACTAGTGAGAATGCTACTGAGCATCCGATTCCCAAACCAAATCGTCATATTATTATATCCCTATCTCACCGACCGATCGATCAGCGTCAAAGTTGGTTATAGCATATCCGACTCTTTTACACCCCAAACTGGCGTACCGCAGGGCTCGATACTCGCTTCTCTACTATACATAATTTATACGTATGCTACACCAATCCCACGACATCCCCGAGATAACATCCAACTATATGCGGACGACACCGCACTAATCATTTCCGCCACAGACATTCGCTCTCTCAACATTCGATCCCAAAATCTACTGACTCAATTTTCTAATTGGTGCAGGAAATGGCGGGTGACTCTCAACCCTCAAAAAACTCAAGCCATCGTTTTCGAACACCCCGACACCATGAGCGAACGACTTCTACCAACTAACTTCCGCCTCGTGCTCTGGGGAGATCGACTCGAAATCCGCAGGGAAGTCGTTTATTTGGGAGTGAGATTTACTCACACTCTCAACTTGATGGCCGACCTCATGGACACTTTAAACAAAGTCCGACGTCGAGTAAATCTTCTCAAAGCGCTCGGAGGCAGCTTCGGACGCACCCACCCTACCACCTTACTTCATACGTATAAAACATATATCCGTCCAATAATCGACTATAGAGCTAACGTCTATTGCACCCTCCCCAACCATCTTGTCAAAAGACTTCGAACTTGTGAGCAGTGAATCCTTAGATACTGCCAATACAAGGCTCCATACTCTCCCACTAATACCGTATATGTCAATACCGACATCGAGCCCATTCCAACACGTTTAAATAATCTACAAGCCCAATACGTTAGTCGCACTATCGAGTCGGGCAGTGAAATCTCCAAAAACACCCTACTCACACCGTGGGTCGCTAACATACGACCCCTCGGTAGAATCCCCAAGAGGAAGCTCCCATTTCCTCCGTCCACGGCCTACGACGACCTCCCCGACGAATACATAGACTACCTGGACAGCTCCCCAATCTCCATCCGATAATTCTTTAATTTCACTATAAATCCCACACTTATTCTATTTAATAAATCTCTATTCACTCCACTCACCGCAACAAAGTCCTAAATCATTCATAATTTAAACATTTCTAACAAATCTGAACTCTCTAAATCTCAAACTATTATTCGTTCAACACTTTGGACAATCCCTATACTTTCAACCGCTCCACACCACCCACGTCGGTGTTGCAGGTTTTTCAGCGGTTTTCCTGCATACTCTGTGAATTTATTCACTAGCCAAATGGACTGACGATCGACGCACCCGCATTTTTAGATTTTTGATTATTATTATTCCACCGACCACCGTAAATAGTCTCAAACCACCGAAGGCACGTCACCGCAACTTTTCATCAAATTTCAACAAATCATCTAATTCCATACACTTTTGAAAAATGTCTCCCATACACTTTTTCATATAACTCCAAAAAACCAATAAAATTATAAATCTTCAATATTCCTAATATATCACTCTTAAAATACCGGAGACATTTCAAATACAGTAAATAGCACTCAATTTTCACAAATTTCTGACACCTAGCCAGCTCAACGCATATATCTATGTATCGGCAACGTTACATGGTTCATCTTCTACATTTACGCTCCCATCCTAGGCACTTTTTGTCACATCATTTCCACAAACTTTTGAGCCTCGCCGCTTCCAAACATCAACCCCCGATACACCCCAACACAAATCAACCCTCCGGTTACTTTCTGGCGAAAAGTCCGTCCAATTACTCTCAATTCCATACACTTTTAAAACAATCATCCTAGTCACTTTTTTAAAAAATTCTTTCTAGACACCTTTTCAACCCCCAATTCAATTTCTCAGTCAGCGCACACTAAACCATCCAACACACCCCCAACTCAGCCCTGAAGAGGAAACTAATCCTACACCAGGGCACCATTCTTGAAAACGACAACCACCCAAAAACCAAGCCATCCAACACAAATTCATCACGAATTTCTCTCTCGCTCTCTCTCTCTCTCAACACTCATCAGTCGACGATTAGCGTTCGGAGCGATATGTACCTACCTACTTACAAGCTAGCTAGCGAATTGCGAATTTTAAACGAAGTGTTTAGGTATTGTTCTACTGCTGTATTCTGATTGTATCAGTTTTGTACATTTCTTCTTTGGACTAAACTCTTCTACGCCGTAACATTATTAATCAAGAAGAATGGAACATTGGCTTGAAGGCGTTAAACGTGTTGTAACAACACCTTCTAACGAAGTCGAATGTTCAAAAGCAGTACGCGCGGAGTATACTGCAATTACCGATCCAGACGATGTTGCAACGACGTCAAGCTCCACGGTTTCAAAGGCGAAAGGAAGGAAGTATAATGAATCATATATCAGTTTCGGATTTGTTGATTTCAATGGTTCACCTCTCTGCATGTTGTATAGTAAACTGCTTCCTAATAGTTCCATGGCACCTGCCAAGTTGCGCTGACATTTGGAAACTGTACACCCCGAGTCTAAAGACAAGAATAAAGAATTTTTGTATGTAAAAAAGAACAATTATTGGAAAGTCATAAAACTATGATGCTTGTAACTCAAATTATCAATGGAAAGGCATCATATTTAGTTATCTATCGCATTGTAGAAGCATGTGAACCACACACTATCGCTGAGAATTTAATAAAGCCATGTGTGTTAGACATAATAAAATGTATACTTGATTAAAAATCTGCAAAGCATCTTTCTACTGTGTCACTATCAAACGATACTGTTTCACGGCGAATTCATGACGTCAAACAAGAACTAGTTACACGAGAAATGTTTCGAAGTCTCAAAGTTAGTTTTTTAAAAAATTTATTCATTATTCAAAATTAATTATTACAACAAAAATACATCTGATATCTACAAAACTTGACTTAAAAGTGAACAATTCAGAGATTAAACAGTTAAAATGAAAAATTATATGATTAGCAAATCCTTGGAAATGAGGTTGCTGAGTCTGCGATTCCCATAAGAAGTTGTGAGATAATTCCTCCCTTCGAAAATTCAACTTCTAGGGCTAGCGAGGAAGTTGAACACTAGTCAGGTCAATAGGGTGGTCTTCCGTTGGTTGCATCCACCGGGAATGAAGTTTCTTGCCAACTATGGTTCTTCCAATTAGAATATGAAGACAATAAATGATTATTGGCCATACACTGAGCCTTGAGTAGATTTCTTGAAAATTTAATTCAGGATCGTTATCGGCGAGTTTTGATTTTATTTCTTGTAGATCGTCTAGGTTGATTTCTTGTAATTTGATACTGGTAGTACTCGTAGGTGCATATGATGTGTCAAATTTTAATTCAGGAAATAAAATAGGTTGCCCAGGAATTTCGGTGTCGTTTTTATTTAGGATTTTAATTTGGCTTTATTTCAACCAACAATCTAGTGGAATATTGATTAGGTAGGTGCCAGTAACTTCAATTACCTCTTCTTGGTTTTGGCAGTTTACAGTAATTGTTTCTTTAAAAGGAATAATAGTAATCCAATCGTTTGTTTCTTCTAGTCGCTCGAAGAATGGATGATTGATGACGATTCTAGTTTCGTTGCAAGTGGAGGTGTTTTTAACATTTAATAATTCGATTTCACAAGGATTTTCTTCTTCAATGTCTTGTAGTTCGATGTTCTCGCACTGATTGGTCGGATAGAATTTAGGACAGGGTTCGCTCATAAATGCGTATCGATTATTGTTTTTTAACAAAAATGTCTTTCTAGCAATTACTGCTTTTAATCGACCTTGCTTACCAATTGGTATTGGATACAAATCATAGAGATCAAAGTTTTCCGTTAAAGTTATAGGTATTCGTAATATGTAAGTGATTCTATTATTAGAAATATAGCTATCAATCTTTATAACTTTTTCAAATGACAAAATATTTTCTGAGTTTATTTCTATTGGTAATTTACCTTTCTCTAAATTTCTTTGTAGTGCAATTAACTCGTTGTAAATTTCGCTAGTCTTTATTATACTAGGATGCATAATTTTTACCCTTGACAACAGTATGGCAGTTTCTATATCTTGTAATATAGAAATAATTATTTCAAACATGTTAATAATTTGATTAATGGTGTCTTTATTAAACATAGCGTTTTCTCGGTATACAGATCCATCAACTATTAACGCAATTTGGTTCAATTTTGCCCCTAAAAGTTTTTCGTTGTGGCTTATTTGACTTATTGTCGTATTAAATTTATTTGTTAAAGATATTGACAGTGAGTTTTGTGTTTTAATTTTGTCAGCTAATTGGTTTTGATTTTCTTGGAGATTTTTAATAAGTTGATCATATCTTTTACCGTCCTCAGCATCTAGGTTACCAGTTAGGCCTTTAAATACAGATCCTAACCCATCGATAAGTCCTCTTTTTGTCGTATGAGGTGGGTGCAAAATTTCTCGTAATTTATTTTCGGTGTTTTCTTTTAAGAAAATTAGAATGTTTTCATAATTTTCCAATTCACCAGTATAATTAATGTTTCTTGAAACGTAATATTTTAAATGATTTGAATGATAATGTAGTTTGTCGATTTCGTTGATAAGTGTGTTAAGGTCGTAATAATGTATTAAATTATAATAATAATAAGTCATTTTTGCAGTTCCTAATTTTAGTGGTATAAGTTTAAAATTGTTATCTAGGTTTTTTAGGGTGATTTTATTTTACGAGGATCCGAGGATTCCAAGCGATAATAATATTACGAAATTGAGCATTTTTATATCCAAAACTATAAGGGTGAACAGTACCTATTCCTGGGTATGCACTCCTTGCAAAGTTGAGCAATGTTTGTCTCAGCTTTCGACGCTAAGCGTTGTGAAATGTCGTAGTGGTCTTCTATGGATGAGATTCTCGATTTTTTGGGAAATACTCCACTGCGAATACCACCACTCACGAATCGCGACACTGGGTTCGATTTCCAATCAATCGTTGAAACGAAATTGTTACGTTCAATACGCGACAATTTGGAAATCCTACTGACTGCGCCAGAAATGTTTCGAAGTCTCAAAGTTAGTTTATTAAAAAAATATTTTATCATTCAAAATTAATTATTACAACAAAAATACATCTGATATCTACAAAGCTTGACTTAAAAGTGAACAATTCAGAGATTGAACAGTTAAAATGAAAAATAATATGATTAGCAAATCCTTGGAAATGAGGTTGCTGAGTCTGCGATTCCCATAAGAAGTTGTGAGATAATTCACGTCTACAAAAAACACGATTCGTCTAGCAAATGGATGAGTCGACTGGTGTCGCTGGTCTGGCTATCTTGCTGGTTATTATGAGATATCGATATGAAAGTTCTTTTGAAGCAGACATGCTCATATGTTCATCGCTGCCCACAAATACTACCGGAGAAGAAATTTTTAATTAAACAAATATATTTTTTGAAGAAAATAATCTCATTTGGAACGATTGCATTGATATTTGTACATATGAGGCCAAGGCGATGACGGTTAAAACAGCAAGAGTAGTGTCACTAATAAAACATAAAGCACCTAATTGTAGTTCCAGCCAATGTATCCTGCATAGACAAGCACTTGCGATGAAGCAAATGTCCTCAAATTTAAAGTTAGCTATGGATGAAGCGGTAAAAATAATTGATTTCATCAAATCACGACCAATACAATCCCGATTGTTCTCATTATTGTGTGACGATTATGACAGCAAACATAAAACACTGCTGCTCCATATAGAAGTGCGATGGCTGTCTCGGGTAAAACTTTAACAAGGCTATTTGAACTTAGAGCCGAGTTACAAATGTTTCTTTCAGATTCTTCCTTTAATTTGAAAGTTCGGAACTTAGTTGTTCCACCTGTCTTTTATGACACAGAAATATTTACGTCACTCAGTGAGTTTGTTAGCGATAACGACTCAGAAAGGTTTCAAGATAATGTATTTGACGAATTGGTCCAATATCTCACTTCAATACTTAATAATAATTAACTATTAATGAAACTATTATAAACATGAACATTATTTTAATTTATCTTGTTCTACATTTAAATTGAAAATGCCGATTTTGTAGACAATAAATTTTTTGCAAGATGCAATGATATAGTTATCCTAGCTTCTATTTCGATGTTCAATGAGGCTGCTGTTGCAATTGTTTAGTTTACTCCGCACGTTATATTATTGGACAGTTTCGTAGACTCTGCTGAAAATCGTAGCATTTTATTAGTTATTGAAACTTTGTTTTGTATAGAATCTACTATATGTGTCTGGGCTACCGTACCAAAGCGTTATCCACCATATCGCATGATGGTTGTAATATCGACTCCTGATTCGGCTAACAGGGTTGCGGAAGAACGCATAGTGTCCGGTATAAGTTTCTGGGCGTAGCAATTTGAGAAAAGAAGCTATTTCTTTCGGCACGTTCCTTATTTTGCTGACGCCAACCACTTGGTTAATATATTTTTTTCTGAAGTACTCCACAAAAAATCTTCGACTGGTGGTAACTACCGATCGTAACGCACCATTATTTGCGGTATATCTTAATGTAATTTGTACTCGAAATCACGAAAGTTCTCTGAGTATGAGTTTTGGAATCGGGAATTCTTATAATAATAATTGAATTTTGGTAATATATACTATCTTCCGTTATTTTTAACAAATCGCCTCTTCTACATGCTTCACAAACGCCTATTATTAAAATAACCTGAAAAGTTGCTTCACATTATTTCCTTTGATATACATATTTATATTAATTTATATTACATTTTCTAACAGATGTTTATTGTCTGGTGCTGCTTCTATAAATGTTTCAATTTCTTCTTTCGTTAAAATTTTCGACGGTATCCAACTGATTTGTTTTTCAAACATGGTATCAGTTTCGGAATTTTTAGCATAGGATATACTGACCATAAAGTGGAAAGTTTTACTTTTTCAATTTTATGTTCGAAGTACAATGATTGTTACTCTAGTTTTTGAAACAACTGATTTCCACTGTTTATTACGTCGCTATCGTTACGATAGTCATGCAAGCAATACCACCTAGATAGAAGCGTCTAGACGCTAGTCACTTAAATCGTCTTGGTTTAAACATATAATGTCAATTAACAATTGAAGATATAGCTACTTATTTATTAACTTTTCATTCTCATATTAGTTTTAATGCAGTTTTCGAAAAAATATTGTTCGCATCTCGAATGCGAAATGCTGTATTGCATATACCAAGCTTCCTAAATGATGTATGAAATCATCTTAATAACATTTTTCCTAATAGGTGGATTGGTCGGGGAGGTCCATTTGCATGGCCACCACGTTCCCCTGAATTAAATACAATGGATTCATTTTTTTGGGGATATTTTAAATGCTATCGATCTAAAAATCTATATAAATTTTATCGAGTTAAACAAAGAGTACCTTTTTGTTAAAAAATCGATTGAAAAATTTATTTTTCCTATCTTTAGATTGTACAGGTTGTCCCTGTAAAAGTTACGAATGGTTAACCATATTGGGCATGCGTTGCCTCTGTCCTTCAGATAGTAGTGTAGAATTATTTATTCCGTCAAGCACACTACATGGACATACCTAATCATCCATTAAAAATTCATAATATTCCAATGTATAATTTAGAAGATATACTTAAATGTATGTTCTGATTTCGCAGCTTTAAAGGCCTATAACTCAGAAACGAGGGGACATGTGAGATTTTTTTATGTCACAGCATTATTTTCACGTCATCTACTCACTTCCGAATTTTTTGCAGTCCCGGAACACCCTGTATATATGATCTTACTGCTCATACTTTTGTAATTATGTTATTTTTACTGCGCTATGGTATTTGTGGAAGATTACTTAAATATACTCTGGTTATTCTGTTCTAATCTTGTAATATATGTTTCTGTAAGATCTATTGTCACTTTAAGTTCCATTTTTCCGTGTTCAATAATAACCACAGATATTATATTATATACTCCCTGATAATAACATCGTTAGTGACAAGTGACACTGCATGGTAGCCAACTTAAATGGCTTAGGCCCAGTTCACCTAACACACCGTTTTTCCATCCCATATTTATTCGTAAATAATGATTCTATATATCATATTTCGATTTTCTATCGGCGCGGTCTTAGATCAGGTCTAGGGGCGCGGTCGTCCACTTCCAATGGTGTGTTGTGGATGCTGATTGCCGATGTATTTGGATCAAGATTTCGGGCGGACGAAACATAATCACCGGTCACGACAGTGCTTTTGTTACCATATGTCGCACAACACAAGCCAAACGTTCAAGTTTGGAAAAAAAAATTACAAAAGTGTCAACTTTTATTTTTTAGAACTGAATATCTTTTTAATAAATGCATGGAAAATTATCATTGAATATGCAAATGGAAGATCATATATAAATTATGTGGCAAATGCGTGCATAATTTTCCCGTAGATGATATAATTTTTGAGTAAATAAAAAAAAATTGCGGGGAGAGGAAAACGGCGAATTTTCGGTATAAGAGTGTCTGCCATCCAGAGGTTCATGATAGGGAGCAGTCACTCTTGATTAATAACAAAAATCAAATATATACCGGAGCAGAATGTAGCATTTCACCTCTAAAACATATAGAAAATTTTAATATTGAACCATCAAATATAAACTTCAGATCAAAAGCCTATGGTTGTATTATTTTTAAGTGTACTTACGAAAATAAATCAGCTAATATTGAATTTTTGATAGTTGACCTGGTTTTCAACACAGCAGATACCAACCTAAATTAGACAAATTAGTACCAAAAGTAATTAGGTAACCCAATAAAGTCAACGAATCTGAAGGTAGGATACTCGTTAGAATAAATAGAATTATTTTCAAGCTATACTATTTGCATGTTGACAAAGATCTCTCAGGTTCTTTTGTCCTTATAATGGATCTGGAAAGGTGTGCTAGACCCTGTCTGGCAAGTCCTGGCTTCGCTCTACATGATCAAAATGCTGGTTGACTAAATTTGGGGTGCGAGTAGTTCATAGCTGGTTATACCTTTTTGTCGAAACCATTATGTGTGCTCAGCAAAAAATTGCGAATCTCTAAGTAAAGGAGCAATATATTTTTTCTACAACTGCTATGAAAAGTAGCATATTTCTCATAGCTTACTTAATTTCAAAACACACTGTGAGAAATATTATTTCTCACGGCACTTTGCCCACACTACATACATTTATATGGAGAATCCAGTAGGGGATCCTCCATACCCAGCCAATTTCAGAAACTTATACTCGATACCCAGCCGTTTTCGGTGGGTGGTCCTCGATGCTTAGACTTTTTCTACAAAACTATTTACTTGTATTCGTTAAATTTGCGCAGTTGTAGAAAAAGTATAGTGTGCAACATGTGGGAAAAGTACTTTTCTCCCTCGTGTGTTTGCGGCACTCGCCCTTGGCTCGTGCCACAAACTTCCTCACTCGTGAGAAAAGTTAACTTTTCCACTTGTTGCACAATATAGTATTCCATGTAAGGCTTTTGGTTTAAAACATATTCTGATTTGCATCATCCACTAAATAATTACCTTAACCAAAACCCGAAAATAAGGTTTAATATGACGCATGCATATTACGTAATCAAATTTATTGCACCCTAAGTATCGGTAGGTACTATTTATTTTGTCAAATATTGAATTAATAAAAAATATTTGAAGAATTAATATTCACTTTTAATCGCGCTATGATACTTTTGCTGACTCAACGTTACGTTTTTTCAACCATCACTATTCTTAAATATTGTGTTAATTACTTGTAATTCTTAAATCGAGTTTTTCCCATTATTGCTAAGTGACCAAAAATTATGCAGCATTAGATACCAAGTATTAAATTTAGCAACCCCTCGAGCTTTTCCCATTCTATACATATTCATATAATAATAATCACATCATGCATGTGTCATTTGAGCCCTGTAACTACATTTCCTGGCCATTGTTGGTGGGTTATCGTTTCCCCCTCTTTGTCCTTCTCCATTTACCCCTCGCTACCCTTTTGCACTTACATCGTAATTCTCCCCTGTTTTTAATGTCCGGATCCAGGAAAGAACTGGCCACATTTAAAATAGAAAATGAATTAATTTGTAAGAATACATTATTATAATCTCTGATATTGTTTTGTTTCTAGTTCAAGAAATAATTTTTATTTTACGATTTCTTAGGATAAGTACTTATTATTTCCATTTACAAGTAAGTACTCGTGCTTACTTTATTTTTATTTTTGTATAAAAGTGATTGTGCGGTTTAGCCTTTTTTAAATTAGTTGTTGAAATTCAGAGTTGACAAGAAGAAGTCGTGTTCAAATTCTTCGATTGTTACTTTTTGAGTTGGTATTACAAGATTTCTGTAGCTGTCAAAATTTCTTGCATCCATTTCTCACAAAATATGAACGTTTATATTTCCATTTTCCCTAAGAATAGGTTGAAGTTTCATTCTATTGATATCTTGTTAAGATCTATGCTAGCCCACTAATGTGATGAACGATAGATAACACCCGTATATTACACAAAGTTCAATTATACCTTTACCCAAATCCAAGGCAACGAGCTACAAACTGTTTCGAAATTCTTACAGATTAGGGAGAATAGACAAATTCCCTCCCAAAAAAGAAAGGGATGAAAATAACCGGAAAATTCGGTTCCAAAATTTGTATGTATCTGAAACTGCACAAGAAAATTCGGTTCCGTCGTGGTCCGGACTAAACATTTTTTTGGCTTTGACACTCGACATTTGACCAACAAATTGGAACAAATTAATAATTTACTTACACCTGTCCTACAAGAAAAAAGAACCACACTTTCATACCTAAGAATACAAAAAGGATGTAACAGGGTCGCACATTTCTTGTCTAGGGGCCCCTCAAGACATTATAATCTGTAACAAACAACGCTAGACCGCAGAAAGGTAGGAATAACAACAATTGGGATAAACGGGGTTAACAAATCTAGTTCACACATTCACAAACATACCTCTGATTAATATATATTACGAATTTCATTAGACAATTATATACTTCCATTTTGTTTAGTTTGATAGCAGATATAGAAAGGTGGGAAAATTATTTTTTATTAGATCTGTAATAAGAGCTGATGTATGGACATGAACCAAACCATACATGCATTATTGATTACAATAAAGCGTTCGATAAGGTACGCCACGAACTTCTTATCCAGCTTCTTAAAAAAAAGAATCTAGACACCCGTGACATCAAAATCGTCAAGAACCTTTACTTCAATCAAAAAGCGGTTGTGAAGATAGAAGGGAAAAACAAGGATGAAATAAAAATACGTAGAGGTGTAAGGCAAGGATACGTGCTATCGCCAATGCTGTTTAACATCAGCAGAAATAATGAAACGAGCACTGGAAGACGAATCGAAGGGTGTCATAGTAAATGGGGTGCACATTAACAATATAAGGTATGAGGATGATACTATACTGATAGCTACTAACCTTGCAGATACTACTAGACAAAGTAAATAACACCAATGAAAAATTCGGACTGTCGCTAAATGTAATAAAGACTAAGTTCATGATATTATCCAAAACAACGCCCAAATCATAGTAAATAACCAGGCTATAGAAAAAGTTGATAGGTATAAATACCATTGTACCATTGTAAATAGGAACAACAAGTGCACTGAAGAAATCAAAACTAAAATAGGACAGGCGAGAGCAACATTTATTACGAAAATAAAAAGGGTGTTTTGTAGCAGCTATCTCAGTCTAGACCTAAATATCAGTTTGGTGAGATGCTATGTGTTTTCTGTAGCGTTTTATGGAACGGAGGCATGGACCCCTAAGAGGAAAAGGCTGGACTGGAAGCATTCGAGCTATGTATATATCGCAGACTACTGAAAATGGACCGATAGAGTAACGAACGTGGAAGTCATGAGAAGAATGAGAAAGGATAAAGAGATTATTATTACAGTAAAAACACGGAAGCTGCAATACTTGGGACACATAATGAGGGGATAAAAATACCACTTACTGCAACTTATAATGCAAGGAAAAATACAGGGACGGAAAAGTGTGGGAAGAAGACGCTATTCTTGGTTGCGAAATTTGCGAGACTGATTCAACTGCACCACAAATCAGCTTTTCCGATCAGCTGAATCACGAAAACTTTTAGTCTTGATGATTGCCAACCTTCGCAATGAAGACGGCACTTAAAGAAGAAGAATGCACTCTAGAATTTTGGACAAGTTTCTTATCCGAAGAATTTTTTGCGTTGGCTTACAATGGCGACGCATTCTAGAACTAGGTGATCCAGAGCTTCATCCTCCGTCCCACAGACTCTACGCGCGTCAATTTCTGCTAAACCTATTCTCATTAGGTGCGACCTAAGGTGGAAGTGCTCTGTAAGGAAGCAACGTGACGAGATGTAGCTAATTTTTACTTATATCCAAGTAACTTTTGGATCCATCGGTGTCAAAGTGGCGCAGGAACTTTTTGGAGTGATCCAGCCCGGGAATGCACCGCCAGAGTGCTTCTCTTTCGGTTTCCTCCTTCTTCCGAAACTCTTTCTTATAGGAGCATTTTCCTACACAACATAAAGGCTCTGGGCCATTAATGGGAGTGCGTGCTACTTTCCTGGCAAGTATATTGGCATCTTCATTTCCTATGATTCCTGAGCCCCCAATGACATGGGAGCTCAATGTTTTGACAGCTGCTTGACTAGCAGAATGTCCCAATCTTCTTTGCGGGATTTTTTGGTGTAATTCATTGCTATTTCAGTGCTTGTTGTAGGTTCACTACCTGAAAAGTGGGTTCTACGAAGAAGAATCGATCGTTTCTCTTCACCTTCCGCGTATGATCCGTCTGGATTTTTCAGCTATATTGTGGGGTTAGTATCCCCAGGTCTTCTAGCCTAGGAAGGTTAAAATTTGGTGCGTTGAATCCTGCGACATTTGTTTGAGGCTTATTAGATTGATACTTTGAGCACTAGAATAAATTCAAAGACTAGACATTTTTAATGAATCGCCTGTATATTAATATATTATATATCTGACTTGATGATCATTAGTTGACGTATCAATGCTACTGCACAGTGTACTTTGATTTAAAAATTATTCTAACGATGGATAAAGAATGTTCTTGTTTTTTTTACTCTGTTTTCGATAATATCGATTCAACCTATATTCAATATATACATACGAAACTTGCAATTTATATAAAAATGCTTTTTCTCTTAGTCACTGGACGTGTATTCAATTAGTTCTTATTTATTACACTTTTATTTATTAATTAAGAAACAAAAACTTTCGGTTTGATATCCATTTTAGCTGTTATTGTATTCATTTTTCACGCAATGGAGCGCACACTCAGTCCGGACCATAGTTTTTGGTAAGAGGACGAACGAGAGTGTATCATAAGCAGTTGAGCGAGAAATTTGATGGGTATGGAAGATGACAACCATAAACAATGAGTTACTCGAATGATGGGTTTTTCTTTTCCTTTCGATAGAAAATGTTTCCATGTTACGTAGTGGATATTTTCTTCCCTTTAATGATGAGGTTAATGACAAGTATTAAAACAAGGACCAATCAAAAACACATCATACATTTTTTCTATTCTAATTGATGTATATTTTCACTGTTAATTAAAATATTGAAGTAATCGTCTCCATAAATAAATTTCTTGTATTTTGAGGATAGGAAATTCGTATTACAATAGTTTAAACTTAAACTAATTTGACTTAAAATAGAGATAAACAAAAATGTAACGAACGATATTCTGACGCCAGAAAAGTCTGAGACTGTTTCCTTTTGATATTTTTGTCAAGAAAATGAACAAGAATATGTAGGTATATCAAAAAATGTTAAGAAATTAAAAGTTTTATTTTGTAACTTCTAAGAGTTGCAGCTTGTTTGTCTGCACAATAATATAAGGGTCAGGCGCGGATCCAGGACTTTGACGTGGGGTGGCGCACGGGGGTTTGGTGGGAGTAACTCGGATTTAGATTTTTGAAGATGAAGGAAAAGGAAAAAAGAAAGATATCAAGTTGCTTATAAAACGTGTAGTACAATTAATGTACAACTAGAGGTAATTACATTTTTTATTTACATAACAAAATCTAATCTGTGACTGCCACTCTTTGTGAATCGTGTAATGACGTCAGGAACATTGACAGGAATGTCTCGGTGTATGTTGAGTAGGGCTAGTCCTACTAATCTTTCCTCGATCATTGTTGATCTGAGCCATGTCTTGAGCCGTCTCAAAAATGAAATCTCCTCTCAGCGCTGGCGATGCTGACGGGAAGAGAGGCTAGAACTTTGAGCATAAGGTGGATTACAGGGTATATTTCTTTGTCACAGCTTAAGAACGCATCTAAGGCTTGCATCTGTTCATGCCGTATTTTCCATTTTGCCATCCAACTTTGGATTTCCCCTTTAAGATGACAAAGCCTCACGGAGGAGCTGCTGAGGCCAGCTAAGCTGTAATATCGCTTGCATTCAACTTCTAGAGAACGGTTTTCTTCTTCTTTAGGAGTTCTCTTGTCAGCGGACTGAGGTAGGAACACAGCAATATTGTGAAGCCCTAGAGTTTCCTCAGAAAATCGTGTCTTTAAATCTTCCGAAATATGTTCAACTAGAGGTATGTAAATGGATACCCGGTAGTATTCCTCAGGAGAGTTGCACTTACAATTTACTCTGTTCTTTTGCTGTTTAGAAATTCTACGTGTTTTAAGTTCAACTCCAAGACTTGCTCCTCTCTTCGGCTGCTTCAAAAATATTATGAAATCCCTCCTCACAATTGGTTCGTTTTGTTTATAAGACTGCCAGTGTACTTAAGAAAATGTCTTTTGCACTTGTTATGTCAATGGCTTCTTTCTGGTAGAGACGACTTAAGGGCATTGTTACTGACAATACGTCAGAGAGGCTGTTCACACAAACGACAAACTCACTGTCACAAAGTGCATTAAGCAAGGTCTTGGCTTTTGATGAGCTACCGGCCTCTTTCCAATTGTAAATATGCTCTAATGCGTCAGAGTTTTGTGAGAAAGAGGTTTTAAACTCTATAACACTCTCGTGCCGTTCAATCTACCTAGTTTCGCACAATGAAGTAAGGGGTGTCCAAGAACTTGTGGCAGAATTTTATGGCGTTTTGATGAGGCTTTGAAGAAAGATATGATCTCTCTTATGGTTCCAACAGCGTTTCTGACTGCCTGGACTGACGATGCTTTAGATATGGCTAAATTCTGAGCATGGTTATGGCAAGGCGAATAAACAGCGTGTTTAGCCTCCTTCTAAATCTCTCTAACTGCACCTTTAACATCAGAGCTACAACCGTCAGTTGAAATATCAACACAATTTTCCACATTAAGGTCATGTGACTTCATCATTGCCAATACGTGTCTGGCTAGATCTACGCCAGTGACTGCTAACGAGCTATGTTTGGTCCATAAATATATTGTTAGATGTAGTACACTGCCGATTAAAAAACAAGGGTTGAAGTTATTTTCGAAATTTTTATTTTGATCGCATTTTCCTCCGAAGTCATAAGCAGGAAGTGAAAAATATAAACATAAATTTGATATGCACGTGCTTTTGATAGTCTATTCACTGCACACGAAATTCCATTTGCAATGGAGGATTCGAATTTGTTCATAATAGTTAAAATATCTTGAAAATTACAAAACGCACTTGAAATGAAGTTTTGAGGATATTTGTGATAATTTAGCGACGGAAAGAAGTTTGACAATCTCTTATTAATTGCCGATAGGGGGAATACAAAAGAGTCGAAAAGAACAAACCAGACGAAAAAGAAAAAAAATTATCAAGTATTAAGAGTAAGAAGAAGACGAAGAAAGAAATCAAGTGTGTATCTCTTCGACAAACAAATAGAAATTTGTTGCAACAGGAGTGCCTACTAAATTCAGCGAATGGGCACCACATGATATCAATTTGGCCAATGCATTATTCTCCTTGTTCTATCTTGCAAACCAGAATATCGACCAGACGTGTTGCTAGCGTTGTCGGAAGATTGGCTCTACAGTTTTGTATATTTAAAGCCATATGTTCTAGAACTTTTAAAACTATTGTTTCCATACTTGAAGCTTTGTGCCCTATCTTAGCAGCAAATATAATAACCGAACTACCGAACTACCGAACCACTTTTAATTACATATCTGAGAACAACAGTAAGTTGGTTCTGATGCAAATTGTTGTCTTAAATCAACCGCCTTGAGTTTTATAAATTCCTCACAAATAATTGATGACAAATAAGAAACATTTCCTTTTCCTGGATTGCCTTTTGTTTCAATGTGGGTTTTCAGAAACGGATCGAATTCTGCTAAAAGCTCTAACGAACCTAGGTATTTGCCATTATCAATAGCTCCAAACATTTCAATAGTACTTCTAAATGCTAAGCCGCGCGATGTCAAAAATTTTATAACTGCAACTATTCGTTTAAGTATGTTAACCCAGAAATATCTTCCTGTAAGATACTTCTTATGAACTTCGGTATCTATTTTCCCTAAGACATTTGATCGCGCTATATACGCAGTTTTCATGTTCAGAAATTCGATGGGTATTTTTCCAGTCGTTGTATCCATTCATTTTTGTCCGGTTAAATAATGTATAATATAAACAATAAACATTTCCGGTTAGTGCTGAATATAATAGCCATTGACGACGTTCAGTTTCCCCGTTGTGCAGAGTTTTGAAAAACAGATTTTTTGAAACAAATCTATTTTGAATTTCATAAATTCGTTTCGGTTTTTCGAAATACATTTTTGAAATGTCTCGTACAACTACAGATGGGTTCATTATGATGTAATATATCATACTTTTGGTTATAGCCCATCTAGCTGGGTCTGTGGCATCGATTTTTAAAAGCAATTCTGACGTTTCTTGATCATTATTTGATGAAGATGTACAACTCTGAACTTCATTAGTATCAGAATTGCATGAGTTTATTGCGGTTTCTAGAGGATACAAAAATGAAAAAAATTACAGGCTAACGCAGCGTTATTCAAATTATCTGCTTCCTCTATCTATAATATCATCATTACTGATGTTGTTCATTATCTGCGTCGGCTTCTGTACCTACCTCGAACAGGTTGACAAAAATAGGATCTAATTTGGGTATTTTTCCAATAACTTTTCTTGCTTTCCATTTTCAGCCTTCTTCCTGTGAGAAATAAATTTGAATTAAATAAAAATAAAAAAATGAGATATCAATCAATCCATATTAATATATATAATATAATTAAAAAAAATATTTAATGACAACAAAATGTAATGAATACAATATTGATAATGTAAAATAAGAAAAAAATGCTTAAGTACTAGGGCAGAGGCAGATATGAGATGTCGTACCTGAAATTGAAAAGAAACTGATGAGCAATTAAGTCTACCAAAAGTATTTTTAAATTAAAGAGAGTAATTAAAAATTGGCATTGGTAAATAATTAAAATCATTATCTTTCTCAGTCATATTTAGCTAGAAAACAACAATAATAAAGTTGATTCATGTCAAGAACGTATTGGCTTAATTTCCATTTGATAGAACTGACCAAATATTAATTGTCCATTCCGTCGACACTGACCGCAGTGTCCAACTATTGATCGATAAAACAAAACAGGGCAACAACACTAATTATAGCAACAAGAATAATAAACAGTGTGAAAACTAGCACACTGACCGCAATGTCACTAGCTCGTACAAATCACAGTACGACCCCTGGAAAACTGACCACAGTAATCCCAATATAAACGCATACACTGACCGCAGTGTACTGCGCCGGAACAAACAATGTAATATTACTAATCACTTTATTTTTCATCACACCTCGTAGGTAAAAATATATAAGTACTTTATGAAATACCTTTTAATCAAATAATACAACCCTGTAAACTTTAAAAATAAGGTTGTCTAAATCAGAGTTTATCAAATTGACTACAAAATATTAATTGGTAATAATATGTAATTCAATTCAATGAAATTACTTAATTGTGAAATAAAACAAATCCTAATGGATAAAACTTAATTACTCGTGAGAAAAATCACCTAGAACGGTTCGGAACGGCAAAATTCAGAAGAACACACTCACACACAAATAATTTATCTTTCCACTATATTTGTAAAATGAACCTTCTCTGTACGATGCGTAATTTCAAACTGTGCCTAGTGCCTAGAAATTCTTCCAAACGACCCTTAAGAATACATAATATTCCTACAACTTTTATCGACAGATGATATTTTATCTTCCACATGGCCCACAAATTATCTAAGGGTTCTCGCTTATCAGAAAATTTATATTTTAAGATTATTTCAAGGCTGTTACCGTAACCCATGTTCACGCTTTAAAACTATCAAGTCTGATACACATACTAAAATAATAAAAAAAATATTCTTACATTTCTTACCCACTTCTCTCTAGATACTTCTGAAAATTGTATATGGCAGGAGAACACGTATTTTTAGTTAAATTGCAATTCCAAAAACATAATATAAATAATGATAGCACATTAAATGTACATAAAAGTTCATCTATACAAATTAAAACATTGAGACCATTAAATTAAATATGGCCGGCCAGCGTGTATATAAAAACTCGGCGATTTTGATTTACATTTTACAACCGGCAGCAGTAAAGAAACCAATTAAAAGGTATCGATTCATTGACTTTAAAATCAAATAATTATGTAAATTGTTCTTTAGATCGCTTTTATAAGTAAATACGTTCTTATTTATTATTGTGGACCACTATTTGCTACATTTTATGCAGGATGTTTTTAAAACTGTGCGAAAATACGAGGTCAAAGTGATAAATTCTAAAAAAATTGTATGTAAATGTTGATAATTAAAAACATTTCCATCTCTATGGACAGCATATTTTATAATTTATGTATAGCGCGTTTAAGAAGGATGGAATTAAATTAAATGTAAAACTAACGTAACAAATCATTTATTTAGTAAGTTTTCATGCAAAATTGAATGCAATACATTGTGGTAAGGATGAGTGGAGTATACATATATTTCGAAGCGCAGATTTAACCCTCTCGAGAAACGTTGGCCAAGCTATATTCATCACGACAAGTCCTGAACGAGAAAAAGATGTTTCAATGTGCTCTCTCGGCTTTTAAAGACTTGGAATGCTTATTAGAGAGTAAATAGACGCCGATTTGTTATTGGCAAAATGGAACTGATGTTTTATTGCTTTCTATAGAGTAAACATCATCAAGGAGACAGATAGAGATAGAGAGAGAGAGAGAATGGATTTTCTTCCGTACAAAGATTATTGTTGAAATATATAGGAATATATAATACTTAAAATATGCGGCCTCTTAAACAAGCAAACCATATTACGTGAGTAATTTATCACGTCAAATTGTTGATGTTCCATTTTTTTTAGAGTATTTGTATATTTATAAATCATTATCAAAATTAGTCAAATTTAGAGCATTCAGAAGCATACAGTCAATTCCAAAAACAGTTCTATTAAATGAAATATATTACAACCCACTAAACAAGAAACATAACAAGTCTTTTTTGTGATGTGCTTTTAAGAGACTTCTGTGATGTTTATTTAAAACATTAATAAGATATCTCCAAGATGTCTTCATTTTATTACCAACTATAATCATGTCATGTTAATAAAACATATTTTTGATGTGCACAATAATACTTGAATTCGCAGTTACATACACATCCTATGAACTTCTTTTTAGCAACTTCCTATAGGAAACATTCATACGATGTTAATTTGTATAATTCTCACTAATGTCACATACAGAACGTTACTGTAATATTACAAATTAACATGTTTCTAAGATGATCACATGTTGCAGTTACTATCACATCATTCGAAATAATTTTTAGTAAGTTCGTGTGATCACGTCTTTATGATGTTAGTTCATAAAACTCTCAGTAACATAAAAAAAAAGAAAACAAAAGAGGAATTGACGAACGAATATTATCTGTGGAAACACATGACAAGCATGAAATGGCGGATGGTTTTCAGTCTTGTGTTATATTTTATTTGCAGGCAGCACATATTTTGCAAGTAGTACTTGAATAAAGTGGTCTTCGTTTTCGTTAGTTCCTACTTAGCTTCAGTTTCTATGCTTAGTTATAATTCTTGTTATAATGGACGAACAACAGCTGTTATCGGTAAGTACCTATTCCAAAATCATAATTATTAAAACTTAATACTCATTCAAGACTTTAATCGGCTATTGTACATTGAAATTTCATGTGGCGGAATTGTACACTAACATTATATAATAGAGTTTACAAAATAAGAGTTTTTTCAACTTTTAAAATATTTTAGTTAGTAAGTATATTTTAAAAACGATTCACAATATTTTAAATCCTAGATATGGATTATACCCTACAAAAAACTTAATATTGCAATAGGGTAGATATTATTATTAATAATAAAACGTGCTCATATGTTGGCAGAGATTTGAATCTAGAAGAGAATATTTTCAATGTCCAAGTTGTTTCAGAAACTACTTACATAAATAAAATAAAAAACAAATAGTTGGTAATTATGTAAAGAAAGGGGAATGACTATTTCAGATAGTCTGATACAGACATTGTATTAAACAGTACAAATAATATCGAATCGAGTATCTCTAGTTCTAGTTTTTGTAGTAGCAGTCATAGCCATCAATATAGTATTGCAAGTTTAGAAAATTTTAACATTAATACTAATAATTTTTGTGAATAATTAGAGACTATTTAAGACTTAAACAGAAATTTCTGTTAAAAAACTCATTTCCATTTGAAAATACACTGAATACAATGAAAAAGCTGTCCCTTACAATGGTACCTATATTAATCTAGTTGAAGAATATGTAACTTATGGCACTGAATGCTTCAGTCAACAAACAGAATTCAATTATTTATTATTGTAGAAACACAGCTTTTGGATATTCAATTGGATACAATTAATTATAAACTCATTTAACTTGATAATGTGTTCATATCTCTTCTTCATAAGTAGTTTTTTGTATACAGTGTATTAATAATGCTTAGTTTTCATTAAGTTAC
The DNA here is from genome assembly GCA_963921935.1 of Galeruca laticollis. NCBI lineage: Eukaryota > Metazoa > Arthropoda > Insecta > Coleoptera > Chrysomelidae > Galeruca > Galeruca laticollis. Next base: position 86,207,988 of record OY998176.1, on the reverse strand, counting down.
AATTCCACGATCTTAATATACAATATATTCCAGGATGAAAATAACAAGATGAGAATAGTATATTATTTTATACAGAAAAGAATTATGAATTTTCATGGCACACCTGAATTTACCTGCGAAACGGAGTAAGGCATGTAATAGAAGGTAAATCATGAAAAGTCACTTCTCGAAATAAAATATGTTGTTATTCCTTTGAAGAGCCCCGCATGTAACTTGTGGAAAATGGGTCCCAGTCAATTGGTTGAAAATCCAGTATGATGTAGTTTATGATGATCGATCAAAGGTCTCCATGGGCACAATTTGATCTAAAGTAATTGTTTAATTAGCTGCTGTTCAGAACACCTTTAAATGTTTCACAGATAAGGATTTTGAAGTGTACGTTATGGAATGGTTGAGGCACTCGAAACAGCTACTCTTACTAATAGTAAGTAAACGATAGAATTTTCTTTAATCAGATTGGATTTGTTGATTAAACGTAATGTTTCATAAAATCTTTATGGTTTAAAATTTTTATTAGTTTCAATATTATTAAAAAACTATTCTAATAAATTTTCTGTAATCTAGCTGTAATGTATGTGT